>CM076854.1:75015988-75418087 GCA_039519185.1 Astragalus membranaceus | reverse complement strand
TCATTTCTACTTTTAATTGTAAGAATACCATCTACTATGTGTGTGGGGACATAGGGTCATTTTTCCACAGCATCCCAAACACCTAAGTCTACCCCTTCAATAAAAATTCTCATTCTTTCTTTCCAATATGCATAATCTTTCCCGTTGAATCCTGGAGGACGGGTAAGAGAAGCACCCTCTTGCGTAGACCAACCTGAAGCCATTTCTCTTGAAGCTGCTAGGCCCTTTATACAAGAGTCTAGCTCTGATACTGTAACATCCCTAATATTCAAAATAACATTTTTTAAGTGAACGTTATATAATCGCTAATCGAAGGAATTAATAATTCGGAATTCGGGAACGGACGAGACGAGAAATTTTATGCCGAGTAATTAACCGTAGAATTAGTGGGGGTTTTAACCTAAAAACCTTGAGTTAATGAACTAAGGGCATTATGGTCTTTTCCCAACCATAACACCCTCAGCCCATACACCCTCCAACTGAACCCATCTCACATAAACACAAAGTTGAAAATCAGAAATTGAAAGAAGAAGAGAAAAGAGAGGAGAGGGAGGAGAGAGTTGCGAATAAGAGAGGGAAGGAGAGCTTGATCAAAATTTGTTGCATGTGCTTGCTTCTTCCTTCATCAAGATCAGAATTCCATTCTCTTTCTTCTGGTAGCAGTCTTGCAAGCTGGATCATTGTCATCTCCTCTCTACCATTTTCGGCCACTCAAGCTCCACATGGAAGAAATGGAGTTTTTGCTCACTTGATGCTTTGCATGTGCACCTAGAGTTAGAAGAGAGGTACACCTGAACCCACTTTGTGAATTGGAAGTATTTTGAAGGTGGTAATGTTGCTGGTACAGAGGGTGGAAGCTCAAATTCGAAATGGCAAATGATTGAAGATGGTGATCAAGCTAATCAGAAAATTCTGGGTAAAAACCGTTTTACCTACCTTCAGTGTTTCGTTCATATCTCCCTGTACTGACCTCCGATCATCATGATTCTTGTCCCTCTGGAAACTAGACACAAAGCTCTTCATTTTGGGCACAAGAACCGCAGGATTTCATTGAGCAATGAGAGAGATATCACACTCACAACTTTCGGATTAAGAATCAGCCACTGTTCCGAAGCAGTCCTATTGTTTTGTTAATATCTCCCAAACCACTGGTTGCATGTAAGTGAATCTTTCTCCATCAGAAAGTAGAGAAAATTCCCTTCACCGTAGACCCTCGTTTTGCTAAGTTTGGTTGAGATTTGAGTGAGTTACGTTCGTTGCAATTTGGCGGTTTGTTGCTGGAAATAGCTGGAGCGGATTCGTGATTCTCCGTTCGTCCGTATTCGAGAAGTTTCGGCGTCGGGAGTATCGTCGTCACGAAAAGGTGAGTTCTAATACTCAGTAGGATTGTTTTCAGCCTTTTCATTTTAATTGAGTCGCGAATTTGTGAAATTCCGGTGCGAAACCGTTTTGCGAAAATATCGTTTGAATCATGAGATTGATAAATCGTTGGACTGAAATTGTGATTAAAATTGCATGATTGATGTGTGGATTGTGATGATTGGATTATGTCTGGAATTATGTTTATAAACTCTGTTTGAAGGTTGGATGTCGATCGGGTTACGGATTAGAAACGATCGGAAAGCGAAACGGAACGAAAGAGGACATTAGTCTGAGTTCACAGGACGCACGGACCGTGCGCCCCTGGGCACGGATCGTGCGCCCCCTTCGGGTTGCCAATCTGAGAAAAGTAATAGGACGCACGGATCGTGCGCCCCTGGGCACGGATCGTGCGCCCCCTTCTGGTACCGTACTCCTAAATTCCGTTTCGTCGCTCCTTTCGGTTCCAAACCTCTTCCGATCTCCTTCTCAACCAACTGTGATGATGTGACTCTATTAATACCATTGGTTGATTGTTTATAACTCGCTCTTGAGGATATAACCCAGATTATGATATTGTCATGCCTAAGCTAAGTTCATGATTGAGACCGATTATCATGTTATGATTATGCTAAATGTGATTGATGTATTATGTTTGGACTAGCAGGATAATTAGTGTAAGTTAAGTTAGCGAACCTTAGTAATCCATGAGAGATCACTTAATAACTAGACTAAGTTAGTAGTTAGATCACGTTAGTAATAAGTTTATGTTAGGATCAGTTCATGTTAAGTTAAGTTCATGATTACGTTCAGTTTATTGTTATGTTAAGTTCATTGTTCAGTTCAGTTCAGGTATATTAAAATATATACATCAGTTCAGTTAGGGTGACGACCCTATTTCAGTTTAGTGTGCTAGGGGAGGGGAAGTCATGAGCCCTATGAACCTAGGCCCCATCAGGGACCCAGCCGATTAGTGGGGACGGGTTCACCGGAAGCTTATTATGCCAAGTGACCGGTGACACGCTAAAATATCAGTTCAGTTTATGTGTTGTTTCTTGTAACCGGCTTAAGGGTTATGAGGGCAACGTTTAGTTCAGTTTATGAGTTGCGTCTTGTAACCGGCTTAAGGGTTATAAGGACAACTTCAGTTAGTTAGCCACATAGTCAATTTAGAGGACTATGAGTTAGAATCAGAATAATGAATCAAGCATAATTGAACCGAGAGGATTAGTAAGGGGTCGCGATAGAACTCACTGAGACAAGTTGTCTCACCCAATCCATTGTTGTTGTTTTTCAGTTAAGCAGGGAAAGTTGAAGACAGTAAGGCATGGCTATGGAGACGCTTGAGGAGCTGCCGCTATCTTTATTTCATTATGTCTTGTTATTCAGTTTCATTTGTATTTCGGTATTGTTATTCAGTTTCTTAGATGTACGATGGTACGATTTATGTTTTTAAGTTGTAAATCGCTTCCGCAGACTTTCGGTTTTGAGTACTGAACACTAGTTGAGGGTGTAAGGACCGCTTTATGTATATTATGTTCAGTTATGTAAGCGAACTTGATGGGTTTTTAGCATCGAGTATTAGTATGTGTTCAGTATTTAAAAAGGAAGTTACTCTGATGTATGCCAGTAGTGCGCTTCGGTAATTTCTACAAGTTAGAAATTAACGGGGTGTTACAATTGGTATCAGAGCAGTTCGACCTAGTCGGACTTAGAATCATGAGTCTCTTACGTCTTCTAAGTGTGATTCCTCTTAATATGCTATTAGACATTGAGCCTGATCAACTCAATACTTTGTGCATATTTCGCAGAATCATGGCTGGTAGAGGTAGGGGAAGCGTCCCCGTCAATCCACACTTTTAGCCTTCTCGTTTCAAGAACGCGCAGCAGGAGCAGAGGGCTACAGACGCCGTATCGGAACAACAGGTGGGCATCAGCGATGGTTCGAAGAAGCTGTGGGCTACCGTTTGTTTCTTGAAACAGATTCAATCATAGAATCATGTAGAGAGTTCAGGTTACATTAAGTATGGACGGAAACTTGATTACACTAAAGAGCAAAACCTCTTTTAAAAATATATCTTGCATCTTTTCTTATGCTCTTTGATGCGATCATGATTTCCTTCGATCGTTAATGTGCGAAGGTAGGATTGACTATGGTCAATCCAAGTTGGGGTGAAATTCCTTTAAGTGCCACTAAGAGGAGTTAGGGTTTGACTCTTGAAGGAGGATGAAGGTCCATGAAACTTCAGGAGAATGTTCATGGGGTAACATGGACGATTTTGCGGACAAAATCTTTCAAGTTGGGGTGATTGTAACATCCCTAATATTCAAAATAACATTTTTTAAGTGAACGTTATATAATCGCTAATCGAAGGAATTAATAATTCGGAATTCGGGAACGGACGAGACGAGAAATTTTATGCCGAGTAATTAACCGTAGAATTAGTGGGGGTTTTAACCTAAAAACCTTGAGTTAATGAACTAAGGGCATTATGGTCTTTTCCCAACCATAACACCCTCAGCCCATACACCCTCCAACTGAACCCATCTCACATAAACACAAAGTTGAAAATCAGAAATTGAAAGAAGAAGAGAAAAGAGAGGAGAGGGAGGAGAGAGTTGCGAATAAGAGAGGGAAGGAGAGCTTGATCAAAATTTGTTGCATGTGCTTGCTTCTTCCTTCATCAAGATCAGAATTCCATTCTCTTTCTTCTGGTAGCAGTCTTGCAAGCTGGATCATTGTCATCTCCTCTCTACCATTTTCGGCCACTCAAGCTCCACATGGAAGAAATGGAGTTTTTGCTCACTTGATGCTTTGCATGTGCACCTAGAGTTAGAAGAGAGGTACACCTGAACCCACTTTGTGAATTGGAAGTATTTTGAAGGTGGTAATGTTGCTGGTACAGAGGGTGGAAGCTCAAATTCGAAATGGCAAATGATTGAAGATGGTGATCAAGCTAATCAGAAAATTCTGGGTAAAAACCGTTTTACCTACCTTCAGTGTTTCGTTCATATCTCCCTGTACTGACCTCCGATCATCATGATTCTTGTCCCTCTGGAAACTAGACACAAAGCTCTTCATTTTGGGCACAAGAACCGCAGGATTTCATTGAGCAATGAGAGAGATATCACACTCACAACTTTCGGATTAAGAATCAGCCACTGTTCCGAAGCAGTCCTATTGTTTTGTTAATATCTCCCAAACCACTGGTTGCATGTAAGTGAATCTTTCTCCATCAGAAAGTAGAGAAAATTCCCTTCACCGTAGACCCTCGTTTTGCTAAGTTTGGTTGAGATTTGAGTGAGTTACGTTCGTTGCAATTTGGCGGTTTGTTGCTGGAAATAGCTGGAGCGGATTCGTGATTCTCCGTTCGTCCGTATTCGAGAAGTTTCGGCGTCGGGAGTATCGTCGTCACGAAAAGGTGAGTTCTAATACTCACTAGGATTGTTTTCAGCCTTTTCATTTTAATTGAGTCGCGAATTTGTGAAATTCCGGTGCGAAACCGTTTTGCGAAAATATCGTTTGAATCATGAGATTGATAAATCGTTGGACTGAAATTGTGATTAAAATTGCATGATTGATGTGTGGATTGTGATGATTGGATTATGTCTGGAATTATGTTTATAAACTCTGTTTGAAGGTTGGATGTCGATCGGGTTACGGATTAGAAACGATCGGAAAGCGAAACGGAACGAAAGAGGACATTAGTCTGAGTTCACAGGACGCACGGACCGTGCGCCCCTGGGCACGGATCGTGCGCCCCCTTCGGGTTGCCAATCTGAGAAAAGTAATAGGACGCACGGATCGTGCGCCCCTGGGCACGGATCGTGCGCCCCCTTCTGGTACCGTACTCCTAAATTCCGTTTCGTCGCTCCTTTCGGTTCCAAACCTCTTCCGATCTCCTTCTCAACCAACTGTGATGATGTGACTCTATTAATACCATTGGTTGATTGTTTATAACTCGCTCTTGAGGATATAACCCAGATTATGATATTGTCATGCCTAAGCTAAGTTCATGATTGAGACCGATTATCATGTTATGATTATGCTAAATGTGATTGATGTATTATGTTTGGACTAGCAGGATAATTAGTGTAAGTTAAGTTAGCGAACCTTAGTAATCCATGAGAGATCACTTAATAACTAGACTAAGTTAGTAGTTAGATCACGTTAGTAATAAGTTTATGTTAGGATCAGTTCATGTTAAGTTAAGTTCATGATTACGTTCAGTTTATTGTTATGTTAAGTTCATTGTTCAGTTCAGTTCAGGTATATTAAAATATATACATCAGTTCAGTTAGGGTGACGACCCTATTTCAGTTTAGTGTGCTAGGGGAGGGGAAGTCATGAGCCCTATGAACCTAGGCCCCATCAGGGACCCAGCCGATTAGTGGGGACGGGTTCACCGGAAGCTTATTATGCCAAGTGACCGGTGACACGCTAAAATATCAGTTCAGTTTATGTGTTGTTTCTTGTAACCGGCTTAAGGGTTATGAGGGCAACGTTTAGTTCAGTTTATGAGTTGCGTCTTGTAACCGGCTTAAGGGTTATAAGGACAACTTCAGTTAGTTAGCCACATAGTCAATTTAGAGGACTATGAGTTAGAATCAGAATAATGAATCAAGCATAATTGAACCGAGAGGATTAGTAAGGGGTCGCGATAGAACTCACTGAGACAAGTTGTCTCACCCAATCCATTGTTGTTGTTTTTCAGTTAAGCAGGGAAAGTTGAAGACAGTAAGGCATGGCTATGGAGACGCTTGAGGAGCTGCCGCTATCTTTATTTCATTATGTCTTGTTATTCAGTTTCATTTGTATTTCGGTATTGTTATTCAGTTTCTTAGATGTACGATGGTACGATTTATGTTTTTAAGTTGTAAATCGCTTCCGCAGACTTTCGGTTTTGAGTACTGAACACTAGTTGAGGGTGTAAGGACCGCTTTATGTATATTATGTTCAGTTATGTAAGCGAACTTGATGGGTTTTTAGCATCGAGTATTAGTATGTGTTCAGTATTTAAAAAGGAAGTTACTCTGATGTATGCCAGTAGTGCGCTTCGGTAATTTCTACAAGTTAGAAATTAACGGGGAGCCAACCAAGGATGCAAGGGAAAATAGAAACTTAGCCTTAGTTTCTTCAACTGAGGAGGCTGATCGTCATTAGCTGGAGGCGGTGGAGCCAACAAGCTTCGAGTTCGCATCCGGGAGAAGGGGGACCTCATCCTCTTCATCTTCATCGTCTTCATCGTCAAGGTCGACGAGCACTGGTTCTTAGGCTACGTAGGAAGAAATCATTAGCCAAAAACAATAAGAGTACTAAGAACAGCAAAATGATAAAGAGATCGGTAGATAGCGGACTTACTAGAAACAGGTCGACGAGGGGTGATGACCATCAATCGAGGAGAAGAGCATTTCAGAGGCGAAGGATCGAGGGGTGCTTTCTTTTTCTTCTTGGGTCACGCATGACTGATAGAAGGGTTTGCGGCTACACTAGGTGGTGGACTGGTAGCGGCAGCCACCGGAGTTGGTTGCGTAGGGCGACCTTTAGTAGCTCCCATATACCGGTTGATGTAATCGGCTAGGTGATAAGTCTATTTTTAGAGTCTTTTTAATAGTTATTTTTATTAGGTTTATTTGGTATTTTAATTATATTTTTGAGCTATTTTACTACAAATGTTTACTACAAATGTTTACTTTTTATTTTCAGGTTTTATTTTTGAGCTATTTTACTACAAATGCTTACTTTTTACTACAAATGTTTACTTATCCAAACCTTCGGGAGTGCTGATTGCCTTTCTTTTCTCAAGCCCAAGTTTTCTGACCCTAATTTTTGCCTGGATCGCCCTTTGCGGGTTTTCAATCCACCGGGTCGCTCTGATTTTGCCTAGGCCGCCCTTTAAGGGTTTTCAACCTAGCGAGCTTATTTTTACTTGGCTTATCTTTCTCTTTTTTGTTTATTTTTCTAGGCATAGTACTTCTTTACCACATCCGAGTTGATCGGGTTTGGGATTTCATCTCCATCCATGTTTGCAAGAATCAACCCTCCTCCGGAGAATGCCTTCTTCACCACATAAGGTCCTTCGTACTTGGGAGCCTACTTGCCCCTGGGATCTGTCTAGATCGGCAAGATCTGCTTGAGTACGAGGTCTCCTTCTTGGAATTCTCTGGGCCGGATTTTCTTGTCGAAAGCCCTCATCATCCTCTGTTGATACAGCTGTCCATGGCACATAGCAGCTACCCTCTTCTCGTCAATGAGATTCAGTTGGTCAAAACGGGATCGAACCCACTCTGGTTCTTCTAATTTGGTCTCCATCAATACCCGCAACGAGGGTATTTCCACTTCAATGGGGAGTAAAGCTTCTGTCCCATAAACCAGTGAGTAGGGGGTTGCCCCTGTAGATGTACGCACCGAGGTCCTGTACCCATGCAAGGCGAAGGGGAGCATCTCATGCCAGTCCTTGTAAGTCACTACCATCTTCTGCACTATTCTCTTAATGTTTTTGTTAGCTGCTTCAACTGCCCCATTCATCTTCGGGCGGTAGGGAGAAGAGTTGTGATGCTGGATTTTGAAGTCCTTACATAAGTCCTTCATCATTCTGCTGTTCAAATTACTGCCGTTGTCTGTAATTATCTTGTTTGGCAGACTATAACGACAGATTAGATCTTTCCTGATGAATTTTGCAATCACTGAACTCGTCACATTGGGATATGAAGCAGCCTCCACCCACTTAGTGAAGTAGTCGATAGCAACAAGGATGAAACGGTGACCATTTGAAGCTTTGGGTTCACTGGGACCAATGATGTCCATGCCCCACATAGAGAATGGCCAAGGCGCACTCAAGACGTTCAGAGAAGTCGGCGGTACATGGATGTGATCTGCATAAATTTGGCACTTATGGCATTTTTTGACAAAACTGTAACAATCAGACTCCATCTGCAGCCAATAATATCCAGCGCTCAGGATCTTTCTAGCCATTGTGTGCCCACTGGCATGAACTCCGAATGAACCCTCATGAACATCTTGCATTATCTTTACTGATTCCTCTTTTGTTACACATCTGAGGAGGACCAAGTCATGGTTTCTCTTGTAAAGGACGTCTCCACTCAAGAAGAAACCCGCTGACAGTCTCCGAAGTGTTCTCTTATCATTTTCCGTAGCATCGGGAGGGTATTCTCTGCTGGTGAGGTATTGCTTAATGTCATCGTACCAAGGTTGACTGTCGGATTCTTCTTCGATTGCCAGGCAGCAGTCATAAGCAGATCGATCTCTATGTTGGATTCTGACAGTTGTCAAGGTCTTATCACAATTGACATTGAACATAGAAGACAGAGTTGCTAAGGCGTCAGCCATTTGATTTTCATTGCGAGGTATGTCCTGGAAGGTGATTTCCTCAAAAGGCTTGATTAGCTCTTGAATGTAATCACGGTAGGGGATCAAATTAGGGTTTCTTGTTTCCCAGTCACCTTTCACTTGATGGATAACCAGAGATGAATCCCCATACACGTCGAGCCTTTTGACTTTCCAATCTAAAGCTGCCTTTATGCCCAAGATACACGCTTCATACTCTGCGATATTATTTGTGACGTAGAAACTTAGCCTTGCAGTGAATGGTATGAACCGATTATCAGGAGAGATCAACACTTCTCCAGCCCCGTGTCCCCACATATTAGAGGCACCGTCAAACAGCACTCTCCATCTTTCATCCTCCTGGGATTTGCCTTCGTCAAATAAAGCCATAATGTCCTCATCAGGGAATTCACATTGCATGGACTGATAATCTTCAACTGGTTGCTGTGCCAGATAGTCTGCTAATGTGCTACCTTTGATTGCTTTCTGAGTTACATACACGAAGTTATACTCTGACAGAAGCATTTGCCAGCGAGCAATTCTACCTGTGAGCGCAGGTTTCTCAAAGATGTACTTGATTGGATCCATTTTGGATTCCAACCATGTAGTGTTACTCAGCATATATTGTCTTAACCGGTGCGCAGCCCAGGCCAAGGCGCAACAAGTCTTTTCTAATGGTGAATACGTGGCCTCGCAATCTGTGAACTTCTTGCTCAGGTAATATATTGCATGTTCTTTCTTTCCTGACTTGTCGTGTTGCCCCAGCACACAACTTATTGAATTGTCCAGCACTGTGAGATATAGAATGAGAGGTCTGCCCGGCACAGGTGGCATTAGGACAGGAGGGTTCTGTAGGTACACCTTGATCTTCTCAAAGGCTTCTTGGCATTGATCATTCTACCTCACCTCCTGATTCTTGCACAGCAGTTTAAAAATTGGCTCGCAAGTTGCGGTTAGCTGGAAGATGAATCGAGAGATGTAATTCAGTCTCCCCAGAAAACCACGTACTTCTTTCTCCGTTCTTGGTGCTGGCATTTCAAGGATGGCTCGCACCTTGTCCGGGTCCACCTCTATTCCCTTTTGGCTAACCATGATGCCTAACAACTTCCCTGACCTAACCCCAAATGTACACTTGGCGGGATTCAGCCTGAGTTTATACTTTCTGAGACGTTCAAACAACTTCTGCAGGTTAATGACATGCTCTTCATCGGTCTTGGACTTAGCAATCATATCGTCGAAATACACCTCAATTTCTTTATGCATCAGGTCATGGAACAAAGTTACCATTGCTCTTTGATACGTTGTCCCGGCATTTTTCAATCCGAAAGGCATGACCTTGTAGCAGAATGTACCCCAAAGGGTTATGAAGGTGGTTTTCTCCATATCCTCTGGAGCCATCTTGATCTGGTTATAGCCTGAATAACCGTCCATAAAGGAGAACATTGAGTGTTGCGTAGTGCTGTCCACCAAAACGTCGATGTGAGGTAGGGAAAATCATCTTTAGGGCTCGCTTTGTTTAGATCACGGTAGTCGACGCACATTCGAACCTTGCCATCTTTCTTGGGGACCGGAACGATGTTTGCTACCCACTCAGGATATTTTGCCACAGCCAAAAACCCTGCATCAAACTGTTTCTTGACTTCATCTCTAATCTTCAGAGACATCTCAGGCTTCATCCGCCTCAACTTTTGCTTCACTGGAGGACATTCTGGTTTTACCGGCAATCTATGCTCAACAATTTCTATGTTCAACCCTGGCATGTCTTGGTACGACCAAGCGAATACATCCATATAATCCCGCAAGAGCTGAATTAGCCTCTCTCGATCACTGTTCTCCATCGCTCTACCAACTTTGATTTCTTTCCTGTTTTCCTCGGTACCCAAATTAACCATTTCTGTGGGCTCCCCTTGCGGCTCAATGATCTTCTCTTCTTGTTCTATCATTCTCATAATCTCCGGAGGAGTATCCCAATCATTCTCAACATCTCCCTCGGTTTGGTTAACCGGGTAATCAAAATCAAAGTATGAATTGTGAGCGTTGTTATTATCAAGCATTTTATTTGATCTGCATCGAAATTAAGTGACGAATAAAAATAAAGCAGAGACACGCAAAGGAAAGATGAACAAAGAGAATTTTATTCAAAATAAAACTTTGTTGATTGATGAAGTTTGATAAAACATGCACGCCCGAATGAAAATATCCCAAGGCCTTGGGCAGAGCCGAGGGATTTGCATTACAATGAAGCATTACTCTAAATTAAGAATCACGGCAAAGTCCATGGACTCCCAGTTCTGCAGTTCTTCTCCTGTAGCACAACGGCGCACCAAACCAGCAGCACCGCCACTTGCACTTGATTCCTCTCCAACAGCATTGACCTGGTCAGGGTACAGCACACCAGCACTTATGAAATTCTGACTGAGATCCCCAATGATCATACTCCTCTGGCTAGGGATCCTTCCTCTAAGTTTGAGCAGCCATTGCTCTCTTCTGTCAGTTGCCAGCTTCTCTCTGCAGCAAGGGTTGGAATGTAGCCAATTCCGAACTTCTCAGAGTTCCCATTCAGCTGAACTGGTGCTCCAATCCCTTGGGCAGCTTTCCCCAGGCCTTTCCCAACTTGATAGCCGTGTCTCAGCATTACTTTTGCCATCATCAGGTCTGCTTTAGACCACTTGGGTTTCAGCATAGGTTCACTAACAAAGACAGCATTTGAGATTTCCAACCCTTGGAAGGCAGTCTCGAAGGACTCCTCCGCTGATTCAACATAGTACTCAGGTGGTGATCTATTTATGAGTGTTTCCTCCTCTCCTGATACCACTATCAACTTTCCCTCAGCCACAAATTTGAGTTTTTGGTGAAGCGAAGAAGGTACTGCCCCGAAAGCATGTATCCATGGACGTCCCAATAGGCAACTGTAAGAAGAACTGATATCCATTACTTGGAAGGTGACGTAGAACACTTCAGGTCCTTCTTGCACGGGATCTCCACTTCTCCATATACTTCTTTTACTGAGCCATCGAATCCTCTCACCAAGGTAGAACTGGGTTTCAGATAAGAACAGTCTACATCCAGCTGGTCAATCGTAGACTTGGGCATCACATTCAGTGACGAGCCGTTATCAATGAGTACCCTTGCTAACATGTAATCCCCACATTTTACAGAAATATGGAGGGCCTGATTGTGGTTCTTCCCTACAGGAGGTAGTTCGTAATCTGTGAAGGTTAGGTAGTTGGAAGCTACGATATTCCCGACAATACCATCCAGCTGGTTGACGGTAATATCATGAGAAACGCGAGCTTCGTTCAAGATTTTCAACAACGCCGCCCGGTGTGCTTCAGAACTAAGCAGCAAAGAGAGCATTGAAATTTTGGCCGGCGTCTGATTTAGCTGATCAACCACCCGGTATTCGCTCTGTGTCATCACCTTCAAAAATTCTTGGGCTTCTTTGTCAGATACCTCTCTTACCTCTACAGTTTCTTTACCCTTGCGCGCTCTCTCCTCAGCTTCCTTTGGTGTTTCTTTCCTGAGATTCTCAGGAGCATACAACCCTCCGCTCCTGGTAATACCACTGCTCCCAGCTATGTTGGTCACATCCACAGTAATTTTAGGAATCTCTGCCTTCATCTGCACGTTGCAGCTCCATGGGATTACCCTGGTTTCTCTGCTAAGGGTAGTTGCCGGTACTGGAACAACAAGGGTATGTGGTCTAGCCGCAGCTGGGCTTAGACCGCAAGGAATTTCAATTGTCCTTCTGAAACCTTGTTCACTGGAGTGCAAAGTAGACACACTAGCTTCTTTCTCTTGAGTACCAACTTGGACCACGCATCTGTCTAACAAGTCTTGTAGAATGAGCTCGAAATCTTCGCAAGCTCCCACACAGCAAGGATCACTACAGGTCTCTTTTCTGGCACAACCCTCTTCTATGATGCCACAGTGACATAAAGCAGCATGAATGACTTTCAAAGGTGTCTGGATATCCTCAACCTTTCTGATCAAGCATTGTCCTACCTGATCGTCAATTGCGTTTGCAGAAGGTCCACCATGCCCCGGTAATGGGTTAGTGGTCACATTAGGGTTCTGGAATGATATACTCTTACCATCAAGTAAATCTTGTACAACATACTTGCAGGCTTTGCAATTTTCTACTACATGACCCACTGCCCCAGCATGGAAAGCACAAGTGGCGTTGGCATCATACCCTCTGGGATAAGGAGGTTGGTAGGGCTTCATCTGTCTGGTGCTGATTATCTGGTTCGCAAGAGATAATTGAACAGGTCTGTATAGGACATAGGGATTGGCTCAAAGACCACTGTCTTCCTCTCATTGTAATTTCTGAACTGATTGTTGTTGTTGGACTGGAATAGTTGTGCTGGCGGCGCCTGAGCAGGGATTGGAATAGCCTGTGGGGAATTGCCAGGTGACGGACCACTGATACTGATGATCGCATTGGTCTCACCTTCCTTTTTCTTATGAAGTTCGGAAAAATGTTTCTTCTGACTAGGAGGAGGTGTTGAGCCCTGGGATATTCTACCACTGCGCAAACCGTTCTCTATTCTTTCTCCTGTAATCACTGCATCTGAGAAACTGGAGGCTGCACTATTGATCAGACGTTCATAGCAAAACGGTGGAAACGTCTCCATAAACATGGAAACCAGTTCCTTGTCTAGAAGGGGAGGGGTGACCTATGCCGCCAATGCTCTCCAGCATTGAGCATACTCTTTGAAAGATTCATTATCTCTCTTAGACATACATTGAAGTTGAGTCCGGTCTGGAGCTAAGTCACTATTGTACTGGTACTGACGGATGAAAGCGTCCGCCAGATCTTTCCAACAGCGAATATAAGTTGGCTCTAATTTCATGTACCACTCGAGAGGAGCCCCGGCCAAGCTTTCTTGGAAACAGTGTATCATCAGATTGTCGTTGCGAGCATGGGCGGTCATCTTTCGACAGTACATCGTGACATGGCTGCGAGGACAGGTTGCCCCTCTGTATTTGTCAAAAACTGGAGGCTTGAATTTTGGTGGCAGGATTAGATTAGGAACCAAGCATAGTTCATGGGCATTTCTTGCTTGAGAACCTGACCCTTCTACGGCTTTCAATCTCTCTTCTAGCAGCTGGTATTGGTTTGTGGCTTCTTCAGGGTAGTTCTGTGGAAAGCCACCATAATGAGGATTGTTCACGGATACAACAGCTGGAGTCACATGTGGGTGAGCAACATTTTGAGGAACTGGGCCTTGAGTCTGTGGATGCATAGTAGCTGGAGAGTTGAAACCTGCCGGAGTTCCTGGAGTAGTTGAAGGGATAGGGATTTGGATCTGAACTTGAGGTGTGCCTACCCTGACATCATTCATAGCTGGATTAGGCTGAGCTTGCCCTGCGGTTCCCGAAGGACCACCCTTTGGGTCAGCATCAGCAGCTGGAGGCGTATAGCCTAGTGGTACACCATAGGGAGGCCACTGCACATTCTGAAGAGCCTGAGAAATCCCGGGTCCTGGGGGAGGAGGAGGATGGTTCACTCCTGCAGCAGTAGCACCCTCAGTAGGACCAACATCCCTTAAGGCACTTATCACTCTGATGACTTCAGCTAACTGACCCCTTATGACGTCCATTTCAGCCCGGATAGCTTGGTTCTCTTGATTTGGATCGTGCTGACCCTGACCATTTGGACCCTGAACTGCGTCATTCTGGTGCGGCGGTGCATTCCCCGGATTGGCATTGTCTGGCTGATTTTCCATGTTTCTTGCTTGCGAACGCGTCCAGTATCTGTGATTAACCAGCTTGTCTTACCTCTGCTGACGGAACATTTTATGAGCCCAAAAGAAACGATTGGATGCAAATGCAATGCAATATGTACATTATTATGTTAATTGCTGGGAATCGTGGTATAACTTGCTTCTTGTCATAGGCGTATATTTAAACACATTTCCACGAGCATTAGCAAAGTTGGGATCAACAAACGAAGTAAGCACTTCATTCAAGTATCATAACTTTAATCATTCGAAGAGAATAAAAAGGTACAATACAATTAATTATTCAAAACAAAGCTTTTGAGAAGAACAATTACAATATCCTTAAGAAAATTACAATATTTCAAAAGAGAAATTACAATTTCCTAGAGAATATTCTAGAAGGAAAAATACATTGCAATGAAAATCTAAAAACCTATTGCCTTCAACTTCTCTTCTTTCTTCTTCTCCTTGCCAGTTGCAGCTGCTTCTCTTGCCTGGTCCATGAGTTCCTCTGTCAGAGCCTCGCAGAACTTCACAAAATCATATACTTGTACCGGAGTATTGAAAGGCAACATCTCAGCTTCAGCCCTCCTTAACCTTTTGGGGATATCTTTCACTGCCTGATTCGCCAACCATGCCAACTTGGAGAACTTGCTCTTCCAGAATTGGATGTCCTCCCTCAGATCCTTGACAATTTCTTGGTCTTCTATCTTTCCAATTAGGGCCATGAAGCGCTCGTGCCAGTGTTGACTCTCCGCTCGGACCTGCCTGTAAGCTCCTTCTACACAACGAAGGTCCCTTTTCACTTCCTCAGATATTTCCCGCTCGTCTATCAAAGCTTGCTGATACTCCTTGAGAATTCCTTCCATGGATACCCTTTCTTGCTCAATGCTTCTCAATTGCCTTCTCAATTCCATCACTAGGTGAGATTCTTGTCTGGATTCAGTCAGGGACTTCTTTGCAGCTCTCTCACTTGCCAGAGACTTCTTGCATAATTCTCTCCACTCATTTGCTTCTGCCATGGCTTCACCTGTCTTTGCATTAGATCTCTTCCATTCGTCTTTGGCCCCCTTCAAATACTTCTTCATCTTTTGTTTGCTTTCTTCTTCTTTTTTGAGTCTCTCGTTAGCCTCTTCAAGAGCTTCCGCCTTGCACTTATTCTCACCCTCTAGCTTTTTTTTTCTCAGCCATTACTTTCCCCAACTTGCCTTGCAAGGCTTTCTTTTCTTCTTCTACCTTAGACAAGGTAGACTTGACCTCACTCAATTCTTTGACGATTGGGGCATTAGGCTCCAGTACTTCCTTTTCAACTGACAGCACACCCTGATGAGGACTACTAGCATCTTGCATTCTCTCGTGAAGCCATTGATAGAAAGAGATCTCACTAGTCTTCTTGGTGATCTCATCCTTATCCTTATACACCGGATTCTCCCAGGCTTTTGCAATTTTCTGAAGCAAAGCTTGGTTCTTGGAATCTTCCTTGTCAAGAAAGACAGGGATCAACATGTCCTGAGTGGGTGCATTCTTCATGGGATACCCAAGTTGTCTGATTGTGAGAGAAGGATTGTAATTGATATAACCTTGGGTTCCCATCACGGGCACATTCTGGAAATTTCCGCACTGGAACAGTATTGAAGGCCTATCCTTCCAACACGAGTAAGTGAACCAATTGATTTTGAGAGCATTGAGATCCCCCAAGGCATGTACCCATTCTTGCGCACTTCTAGCTTCTACCTCGCAACTCAAGGCATAGTTTACCAAATCCGTAGCTTTCTTCTGGTGAGTGATGACATGATTAAGAAGCCAAGCGTACAAGACATGGAGGGAGCAAACAATTTTCTTCTTCCCTAACGCATGGTGATGAGTGTAGGAATAGTAAGTATCTGCAAGAACGGCTGGTACGTGATTGATTGGGTTATCTTTGGTGATGAAAGCTAAAAAGAGCCCAATGGCATTCTCATCAATGAAGCTCTCGAATTGTGGGAAAAGGACAATCCCAAAAATAATGAGGGCTAACAACTGCTTGAAAAGACCCCATTTGCTAGCTTGAGCATGAGCTGTCAATAAACTCTCGAAATAGCTTAGTTGAAAACCCATGAGGCGATTCTTCCTTTCTTTATGAAGCACTAATTCCCTCACACTGACTTGCAAAAACTGAGAAAACTTCTGATCTGTGTACCGATGTTTCTGATACTGGTAAGGTGCTGACTTTGGCCTAGAAAACCCTAGGATCTGTTCATATTCCTCGAGGGTTGGTGATAGCTGAAAATCTCTGAAGAGGAAGCACCGGATTTCTGGATCATTGAATCGGCTCATAGCCATGATAGCACTCTCTTGAACGTCCAATTGTAACAATCTGAGGAGATTACCATAAGCCTTCCCGAACAAATCCCTCTCTTCAGGCCCCATCAAGGCAACAAATCCCTTCAAACTCTCTATATCTATTCTCTTGGCAGCCGGAAACCTTGAATTAAGTACCACTTCGTTTTTTGATCCCATTGATACTTTTTTTTCACGCCTATGACATGATTCCAAGTTACTTTACAATTCCGGCAAACAGCTTAGATGCATGATGAATGATTTTCCAAAATTGGAGTTTTTATGAAATGCAAATGATGCAATGATGTGATGATGCAAGATGCAATGATGTTCTTTCTTTTTGGTTTCGCACAGGTGGTAGTTTGAAAATTTACACGCTATATGCCACCTCATATAGGTGTTTATTGAAAAAGGAAAAGCATATTTTTGATTTTTGAAAATTTTTGAGGAAAAATTGGTTGAACTGAATGCAACAATGCAGCACACGATTTGGAAAGCCCTTGTGACCTAAAAGGGGGAAGAACCTACGATCTAGGGCACTTTAGAGGTAATTTTCATGTGGCTCTATTCGTACCCTCACAAAGGTCATCAGAGCCCCAATCTCTCTCATGAAAATCCCCGTAAATGCAGCAAACTGCTAGGTACGAAGCATCATGGAAGAGCACAACTCTAATTGAAACTTTCGCGAGTAGCCAAACGGAAAAAGGTCCTAATGGGCTCCCACTACTCGAATCCACTCATCCTAAGGTATCCTAGAAGACCTGGGTTATGGCCTTTTTCTATCAACACATATCATCTCAAGGTATAAGTGTGTGTGCGAAGGGCATTTCCTCAAAACTACCCCACCTGCAAATGAAAATCCAGACAGTCCAGACAATAGCATGTCGTCTACCCTAGGGTTCAATATCATTCAAATACAACTAGCCTAGGGTACCAACAACAAACACATTACTTACCTCAGAAAGGGAGCTGAGAAGAGGGGATCATGAGGGAATTGGGGAATATATGAACTTACCTTAGAAAGGGAGCGAAGAAGAAGGGGACATAATAAAAAGGGGAAATGCATGAAGGAGCTAAGCGTATAAGCAAAGAAGCAACTATCTACTATTTTAAACAAAGAGCACACAAAGAAAGAGATGAAGAAGTGAATGCACATGAACGTATAAAAAAAAAAGAAGAATAGAGACAAACAAAGCTTTTCAAATCAATCACATGAACCACACATTTAATTAATTAGGCTTGCCCTCTCTTTTTTTAAAAAAAAAGGTTTGTTTCTTTTTTTAAAAAAAAAATTTCCCCAGCGAAGTCGCCAGCTGTTGAACCCGAAAAAGTCCTTGGGAGAGAACTGTTCTCGTTTACAACTTTCTTTAAAACAACGGAGTCGCCACCAATATTTATATAGGAAAATATTAGGAAAACCTTTTTTGGAAAGCGATTGGCCTTTGAAAACTGAAGATTTGGGTTCGGGGGTCGGTTATGCGTGGGGAAGGTACGAGCACCCCACACATCCTCTCTACTGAGAGGGAACCTTTAATTAAAAGTGTGGTTTTAGTGTGTTGGTTTGAAAATACTTTAATCTTGCCTCCCTACTTCTTATTGAAAAAATGCATTGAAATAGACTTGGTGAAAATCTTATTTATGTGAAAGAAAGGAAAAAAAAGGGTTTTTTAGAGAAAAAGTGCGTGACGGGGGTTACGACCCGCTCCTGCGTATCTCCCGGTGCGATGGAGAACTCAATGCTTACGTAGTTCTCCTTTGTCTTTTTCTGAAAGGTTTTTGTTTTTTATCTTTTGGTGAGTTTTCGCAATAGGACGAGCATTAGCGAGTGATTAAACTAACAAAGGCTATGGGTAATCACTGCTAAATACTCAAAAAGAGTTGTTACCTCTAGTCAGACGAACAAAGGCTCTGATTGACTATTAGTAACAGCTTGCTTTTATTATATTTTCGAAAAGGTTTTCGAAGTAGGACGAGCATTAGCGAATGATTAAACTAACAAAGGTTATGGGTAATCATCGCTAAGTACTCCTGTGAAATTGAAGAGCATTCATAGAGATCAAACTAACAAAGGTTATGGGTGACCTCCACTACTTGCTCATTTTTGTTTATTGAAAATGCTTTGAAAATTAATTGGTTTGGAAAAGAGTTTCAGAAAATAGGTAAATCATTTTCAATCGAATTCTATGTCCAAAACCAAATGCAAAATGAATGAATGAAGCTCAAACATACTCAACAATCAAGCAGTCATAAACATGTAGATCACTAACTAAGATTAAGAATGCCAATATAATCAAAGAATTCAATTGTCAAAGATGCAAGACAAAATTTTCAAAACAATTGTGTTTGTGTGTGAAGGGGAATTGCTACACATGTTGGAAGCAATCTCAAGAGGGGAACATATGCCTCTATGCTACACATGTTGGTAGTTTTATAAAGGCACAAGATTGTGTAGAAGGGTTTGTGCACAATTAAGTCAAGACATTCAAATGGCATCAAGAACAAAGGAATACAATTGATCATAGGCATAGAGTATTCTAGGTTAGGTGAATGAACATGTGAGAAATGAGGCATGATTAGGAAAGCATGTGAATGCATGAGCATACAAGAATGAATGTATGAATGAGTAGACAAGAGGATGCATGAGAGTGTCGCATAAAATAGGGATGAATGAAGATGCATGAGGGTGAAAATGTTTTGGTAAAAGGTTTAGGTAAGAAAATCGTAAAAGGTTTTTGGGTTTTGGTGTTTTGGAAATGAGATGAAATGTTTTTGGGTTTTGGTGTTTTGGAAATGAGATGAAATGTTTTTGGTCTTGAAAGTGGTAAAAGTATTTTGGGGTTTATTTTATAAAGTTGAAAAAGTTTGAAATGCAAGTGAGAAAATGATTTGGGGTTTTTATGCAAAGATGCAAGTGGTAAAAACTTTTAGTAAAAAGTTAGTGAAATGGTAAATTTATTTTACTTGGAGTAGAAAGTAATTTTTGAAAATTAGTAAAGGTAAAAAGTGAAAAGTAAATTATTAATGAAATGGTACATGTGAAATAGTAAAAGTGAAAAACACAATTGAATCAAATGCACACACAAATGCAAGATCAAAATAACAAAGTTTTGAGCAAAATTTGGCCAAAAGACATGGCCTATGGCCGAATGCAATCATGGGCAAAATCAAGCACAATTTCATCAATTTCTTGCAACCAAATCACATCAATGAGCTCATAAGTATAAACCCTAGGACCTATGCATACATTTCATGCTCAAACAATTGTTATTTCATCATTTATTTCAACACAAAATCAAAGAAACAAAAGCAACAAAAATCCCTAGGTCTCTAATCCTCAAACCCGAGGCTATGTAAGGCATAAACCCACCAAAAATTCAACTTCAACACAAAATATGAACAAAGAAATGCATGAACAAGAAAAAAAAACACTACATGGCCGAAGCTAAAAGAAGAGGAAAACAAGGTTTTATTTCATGAAATTTAGTGAAAAATGTGTAGAAATGCAAGGAAAATTATTCAAACACAAGAATCTTCCCTTCAAGGCCAAGGACCCATCTCAAACACCCAAGGCTCCCAATGTACTTGTCCAATAATGTTTGAAATGAGTCCTCAAAGCTTCTTTCAAGAAGGAAAGAGGAGTAGAAGAGAGATTACATAATAAAAATTAAAGAAAATGCAAGAGTTTGTGAGCTTACCTCTAGATGTTGCTTGAAATGAAGAAGAAGATCAAAATAGAAACCAAGAACACTTGAACCTCCTCTTGAATCCCACGAAAATCACTTGATCTTGAAGGATTTGATGATGAACTTTGAAGATAATGCAAGATTAGAAGTGGATCTAGTGTAGGAATCAAGAATAATGAAGCTTGAATGGTTGAAAATTGAAGAATTGGTGGTGGAAATGGTGGGAGGTGGTCTCGGGTTTGAGAGGGGAGGAGGAGAGGAAACACAAAAATGAGAGTGAGGGAGGGGAGGATGTATTCGCATATGAGAGGGAGGAAGAGCTTGTGTGAAAAACTTGTCCTATTTTGGGAATAGAGGCTCATATGTGATGTGAGGTAAAAATAGGGTTAAGGGTATAATTGAGATGGAATGTTACCAAAGAAGTAATTTTGTATTTTCTTGTGAAGAGGTGAGTGTGAGTGGGTGGGGTAATTTACAAAAGAGGGCATAAATCTATGTGGGAGTGAGTGATGGTCACCAAAAAGGGAAAAGTTAAGGATAGTACAAAGCATATTCTTAAGGAATAAGGAATAGAAGAGTGTGGAAGAAATTGTGGAGAGAGAGAGAGAGAGGGAATTTCGAAATTGTGGGGGGGGGGGGAGAGAGAGAATTTCGAAATTGTGGGGGGGAGAGAGAGAGAGAGAGAGAGAAAAAAAACTTGTTTTTGGTCTTTTGTCTTATTGAGGACACTTCCTTCTTTTTGTTTGAATTTTGAATTTTGGGCATGGAAGTGAAGGTGCACCTATTAAAAAGTGTCACATATATTTGAGCACCATAAAATATTCCCTCTAATTATTCTAGGCAATAAAAATTGTCATTTAGTAATTGGGGAATATTTAATGGTCTTTTTTGGATTTTTTATGCACTAAAAATGGGGAAAATACATTTTTAATTATTTTGGACTAGGACTTTCTTTCCAAAAATTATACAAAAATTACCCTTGGTAGAGTAACATGTATGCCACGTCCTTGACCTGGTCTTGGTCCAAAAATAATTAATTTGCTTTTATTTAAATGCCCAAAAATGCAAAAATATGCACTATTTTATTTCCTAAAATTCCTAAAAATTAAGAAAAATGTTTTTGGGTGCCAAAAATTAATAATGATCGATAAATGGCCTTTTTTGATGAAAATACAGACACGTGCCAAATGACGAGGGCACAGGGCAGCTCACACAGTTACTACTAGGGGACGAACACACATAAATGCATCAATCCACTGTTTTCCACACATTATGAATTACCTTATTGCTTCCATTTTTCTAAAAAATATTTTTTTTGACTTGGGCGGACAAAATTGGGGTATTACACTTTGTCCACTTGTTGATGGCTATCTTTGCCAAAACTTGAATTGACCATTTTGCCCCTTCCCTCATATTTTCCTATAAATAGGACCTTTATCCTCACTTGTAAGCACACTTGAATTTTGTGAGAAAATCACTCTCAAAAAACTCTCTAAGATTTATGACTTCAATTTACTCTTCATGTTCTTTATGATTCTTGCTATTTTACTCTCTTGCCCTTTTAATTCTTGCTTATTTACTTTCTTGCCCTTTTACTTTCTCGCTCTTTTACTTTCTTCCCTTTTACTTTCTCGCTCTTTTACTTTATTGCCCTTTTACTTTCTCGCTCTTTTACTTTCTTGCCCTTTTACTTTCTTGCTCTTTTATTTTCCAAGTCATTTAAATTCCTTGCAATTTACTTTTTAAGCAATTTACTTCCTTGTCATTTACAATTCCGCTATTTATAATTTTGCAATTTTCTCAAATCCTAACATTTATTTTCTTGCCATTCTAACATCTAATTCCTAACTCATTTACACATTCCGCAACTTATCGCTTTCTTTACAATTCTTGCAATTTACACATTCCGCAACTTATCGCTTTCTTTACAAATTCTTGCCATTTACAAATATGCAATCTTCCTTTTCTCCTCTTTTGTCTACAATGATCATGAGTGAGTAGACTTTCTTAGCCTTGGGGTTTTTTGGCAACCATCAAATGATGGCTTCCTAGTAATTAATTCCCGAGACTATTCTCCACCTTAATCGCTTTGTATTTTTAAATCTAATTTCATCACTTTTCATTATTATTTCAAAACACCACACGATGTACCGAAAGGGGAAGTGTGGTTGGTGGATCTATGAAATTAGACAATAAAATCAACACATGAAAATAGTTTTGGTTTTATTGAGACACAAAAAGGTCTTTGCTTAATGGGTTCTAATAATAATCAACCATGAAAATAGACTTGATAATTAGTTTAGAACACGCGTTTGTATTCCGAAAGGAAACTCTTGCTACAACCGTCGCCTTGTCTTAAGAAATATATCGTTCTTTAAACTGGAAAAGAGTCGAAAGGATTAATAACGGAAACCTTATCATTTCGATGAAACTAATACCCCAAGTCTCTTTTTATCTTTAAAACATCAACAAAAACATTCCTTCTTTCTAAAAAGACTTTCTTTTCAATTAATCAATTTTGGAAAATTAAATTGGTAATAACCTAGGCTCTCCCTGTGGATCGATAACTCTTTTATTACGCGACAAGACCGTGCACTTGCGGCCTATCAAGTTTTTGGCGCCGTTGCCGGGGAGGCAGTGATATTAATTAAGTTTTTCGAAACCGGTTAGACTGAAGTTTTATTTTCTTTATTTTTACTTTTTCTTCTCTTGTCCCTCGAATGCGAAGAACCAGAAGTTTCGGAGAAACTGTTCAACAAATTCCCGAAATTGAAAGGTTCTTACATAGAAGGAGGAGAGAAATTCCCGATAACCAAATGGCGGCTAATGAAAATTGTGCTCTCAAAGAGTACGCAACACCTTCAGCAGAACCATCGGCTGTCATTGTACATATAAATGTGGAAGCAAATAATTTTGAACTCAAATCATCTCTGCTTTCAATGGTTCAACAAAACCAATTTTTTGTTTCTCCCACGGAGGACCCAAATCTTCATATTTCAATTTTTTTGGAATACTGTGGAACTCTCAAATTAAACGGGGTACCTCAAGATGCTATAAGACTAAAGCTCTTCCCTTTTTCATTAAGGGATAGAGCAAGAGCATGGCTACATTCTTTGCCTTCGGAATCCATTACCAACTGGGGCCAATTAAAACAAGCTTTTCTTACTAGGTTATTTCCCCCAAGTAAAACAGCTCAAATGAGAAGTCAAATTACTCGATTTTCTCAAAACGGCGGGGAATCTCTTTATGATTCTTGGGAACGTTTCAAAGAAATGTTAAGGGTGCCCCCATCATGGACTAGAGAAATGGCTCGTTGTTCACACATTTTATAATGGATTACAATATGCAACAAGAATGACTGTTGATGCAGCTGCAGGTGGAGCTTTGATGAACAAAAATTTTACTGAAGCTTATGCACTCATTGAAGATATGGCTCAAAACCATTGTCAATGGGCAAGTGAGCGAGCCATAACAGATAAACCAACCTCATCAAAAGAGCCAGGTAAGTATGAAATCTCTGTTGTTGATCATCTTGCCTCAAAAGTGGACGCACTTTTTCAAAAATTTGAAAAATCAAATGTAAGTGCCGTCTCACAAACTTTTTCTCTTACTACTCCACCATGTGAATTATGTGGGGTTGTTGGCCATATTGGAGCTGAATGCCAGCTTGAGGCATCTAGTACTGGAAATGAGCATGTTAACTATGCTCAAAAAGAAGATCCGTTTTCAAATACTTATAATCCTGGGTCGAGAAATCATCCAAATTTTTCTTAGAAAAATCCTCCACCCAATCCAGCACCTAGACCACCTCCTGCTTTTCAAAATCATAGGGTTTTTAACAACCCGCAAAAGTCGAACTTGGAAGAATATGGATTGGAGCAGAAGTCAACCGAACCTTCAAATCTTGAAAACATTCTTCACAATCGGCATCCCGCGTAAAAGGTTGACCCTTACGAGTTAACCGAGTAAGTGGAAGGACCAATTGTGAGAATCCTTCGATAAACTTCCTGTAGTAACCGGCTATACTTAGAAAACTTCTGATTTCAGTGGCTAACGTTGGTCGTTCCCAATTCAACACCGCTTCCACCTTACTGGGATCTACAGAAACTCCCGACTTGGGAAATCACATGTCCCAAAGACTCTGCTTCCGACACCCAAAAATCACACTTCGAAGGTTTCAAGTACAACTTATTTCCTCGGAGTACTTTCAGAACAATGCGGAGATGTTGGACATGCTCCGCAACGGCCTTCAAGCACATCGAGATACCATCAATGAAAACGACTACAAATTGATCTAGGTAATTGAGGAAAAACTCAGTTCAGGTAATCCATGAATATCGCTGGAGCATTAGTCAAACCGAAGGGCATCACTACGAACACGTAATGTCCATACCAAGTACGGAAGGCTGTCTCCGGAATATCTAAGACTCTAACTAACAATTGATGATAACCTGACCTCAGATCAATTTTTGAAAACACTGCAGCGCCTCAAATTGCTCAAGCAAATCGTCCATCCTTGGCAAGGGATATTTATTCTTGATCGTCACTTTGTTGAGTAGTCGATAATCAATGCACAATCTCATGCTACCATCTTTCCTTTTGACTAACCACACTAGAGCACTCCTTAGAGAAGCACTCGGTCGGACGAATTTCTTTAACATCACCTCTTCAAGTTGAGACTCCATTTCCTTTAATTCTAAAGAAACATTCAATAAGAAACAATAGATATTGATCCCGTGCCAGGAACCAATTCTACAGTAAACTCTACCTCTCGCTCTGGAGGTTCAGAAGAAACTTCATCGTGAAAACATCCAGAAAGTCATTGACAACCTGAATGTTCGCCAAATCTAAACTAATTTCAGTGGATGCAGATAACATACTAACATGTGCTTTCGTACCTTGGAATGAAGATTGACCGCGTCTAAGGTGAACTAGGTAACCGCTTCGGAATTTGTCCTAGACAATTCAACTGATTCTGAAGCGAAGCTGATAGCTGATTAACACAGTCGATTGCAACATGATTTGCAGTCATGCAATTCATAACAAAAATGGCACCCACACTTCTCATAGGCAAACAATAAATTCTACAACGAAATCTCTGCCTCCTATGACAAGTAGACAATCCTATACAAAGATTATGTCTGGACACGACCCTTAGCAGCAGTTAAAATAGTTATCGGCTCGGATAGCGATGATAAGGCTAATCCCAACCGATTCACACGCGATTGGGCTATACAGCAATAGGTTGCACCCGAATCTTATAATATACTGATCGAGTCATTGAATAGGACTCCCATCCTTCTAAGTATACCGTCAGCATTCGTAACTGTCTAAGCATTCAGAGTGTTGACTCGTCCTTGCCTTAGAGCTGCTCGTAACTCCTTGGAACTCTTCCTTACCGGACACCTATTTGTATAGTGACCTTCTTCATTACAATAACAACACTAATTGATGTATGCTGACGATCACCCTGGTGATGTCCTCCATAGTTAGAACATCTTCTGACCTTTGAAGAATCAGAAAATTGCACCTGTTTTTCCTTTGATGAAATTATCTTAGGACTTTGCATTCGGAGTTGATAATTCAACTACCTTCTTTCCTTTCCCATATTTCCTATGAGATCATCCTCGGCGACATAGGCTGACTGCACTAAGGCAACAAAATTGGTAATAGTATAAGAACTGAGACCCTAAGTCATAAAAGCACTAAGGCCCTTCTTATCCATCTGCATTCTCCATTCGTCATTCGAAACATACCTTACCATTCGGTAAAACTGAGACAACTTCTCGAACTTAGCGTTGTATTCTTCCACCGTCATGCCACCTTTCCTGAGGATGCACCGGTTGGAGACTCCGGTCTTGGTCGAGGACTGCGTCTTGATCATCCTACCATAATTCCGCTTATGATGCACTAAGTATTAAGTTGATCAGGCTCAATGTCTCTTAGCATCACAAGTGTAATTACAACCAGGACTAACAAGGAATCGACTCAACCCTAAACTAAGTCCGACTAGGTCGAACCGCTCTGATACCAACTGTAACACCCCGGTATTTCTATCTACTAAAAATACCCAAGTGCACCATAGTAACACATCAGAGATATATTTCCTGCTTAGACACTGAATATCACTATAAATTTTTCGCTGAATATAACCCAAACAGTCTTATTTACAACAAGACAATATGGTTCTCAGACCATATACCATCAACAATTATAGTATTCAGTATCATACAAGAAAGCGGAAGAAAGATATACCTTAAATACATAATGTCTTAGTATACAGACAACAAAAGGGAAATAAGCTTAAACATAAAGCTAGGCTATCAGCAACCAATCCGAGCTCAACCTACTCGTGCCTCTTGGATTTCCGCTGTCCCTGTGTCTCTGTAAAACAACAACATTTAAACAGTGAGATACAATCTCAGTGAGTTCTACCGAGACCCCTACTAACTCTCTCGGTTCAATTAAAAATCCTTTTTTTTAAAATCATCACGACACCGACTGCAATAAAGTGCTAACCCCGGTGAACGTGAACAAACAAAGTGCGGCACCGACTGCAATAAAGTGCTAAACCCCGGTGTATCGCACAGTACGACACCGACTGCAATAAAGTGCTAAACCCCGGTGTACGTACAACAAACTCATGACATAACACCGACTGCAATCCAGTGCTATATACCCGGTGAACCCCCTTACCAATAGTACATTCTCCTATTGGCACGGAGCCTAGGTTGGGGGAGCATGACTGCCCCGCCTAGTATGTCAAAACATGGGTCGTCACCCAACTCGATATATATATAAACATATATATCTACAGTACCATGAACCCACGGTCCATCAAATCAGACAATCAATGAAACACTTTAATCCACATTTTATAAAATCCAAGTTCACACTCGCAATCTAGTTGACCACTTTTCGACACAATTTTCAATATCAAACACAGTTCATTTTGCCTTAAAAATAGAATATTCAGTTAGGCCTCTGAATAAGCTTTCCAACGCATCTTAGAACACCTCAATCGGGTTCCCGGATCAAAAGTTATCGCGAAACGAAAAACAGTGTTTGGTTGCTGAAATTCTGCCAAATGGCGCTGGAGTCGCGCCGGGCGCGCAAGTGGCGCGCGAACTGGCAGCAGGTTCTGCCAAATGGCCCTGGAGTCGCGCCTGAGACGCAAGTGGAGCGCGAAATGGCAGCAAGGGGGTCTGTTAAGGGCAGATTTTGGCGGTTTCGCGTGAAAACCGCGATTCCGCTCAATTCCGATTTTAGTTCCGATTGAAAACAGATTTGACAACCAATACAATAGGCCCAATACAAACCACACAATCAATCAATCCAATCAAAAACTCAATCAAAACGGATTGTATCAAAAACGACATATTTTCCAATTAACAGTTTTTAAGTCAAAATCTTTCGAAATCAAATCACCAAAAATTCCATTTCAACACGACACAACTCGAGACTCGCTCCGATCGATTCCTAACCCGAAACAGACAATATCCAGAAATATTCCAGTCCAGCGAAAGCGATAAAACAGTTAATTAATTAATTCAAAACGTAAAATCCTAAACGTGAGTAGAACTCACCTATCGTGATGAAAATCACGAAACACCGAGACTTTCCGTGAAAACGCTTTTCTGGCATAACCGCACGAACGCTCCCCGAATCAATTCCACGCTTCGGCGACATCCGTATCCGCTCCCAAAGCTTCCCACTCGACCTCGAGAAATCTTTCGACCGTAAAACCGAATTCCCGAAATCATTGCACGTTCCGGCGACATACAAAACCGCTTCCAAAGCTTGAACCTACAATCAATCACAAAACTTCCATGGAATTACTATTCATTATCTCCAACCTCCAATCACCCATATTCACATATAAACCCAATTTTTGAACCCTAACCTTTAATTCTTCATAAACCCCAAATCGGACTTCAATATTCGCGTAATCCACTTTGAGCTCGCTCCCAAACACCATCCAAAGCTTTCCTTTGAGCTTGAACAACAAAAACCTCCATTTTGCTCTTAAATTCGAAAATGGCAAAGTGAGAGAGAGTGAGTTGATGATGAAAATCTTGGTACCAAAACGAAGAGGAAGTAACGTTGAACATTTTTCGTGTTGGAAGGAAGTCGTTTCGGTGAACCGAAGTCCTCCCTTTTTCCTCTTCTTCCTCCATGCCCCTTTCCTCTTCTTTCTCCTTTCTCTCTTTTCTCCTCTCTGTTTCTCTTCTTTCGCTGCTTCCTTTCTTTTCTTTCTTTCTCTTTCAATTAATTCTTTTCTTCTCCTCTCACACACACACGTACACATATATATATTTATTTAATATATAAGCTGTAACGCGGTCAAATTACCATATTGATCGAATTCTCCTATTTCGATTCCGAAACTTCCTTGATCCGTATTATCCGGTTAACGATCCGATGACAATCAATAAATAATTTTAGCACTCAGTAAATTTACCAGTCGAGTACTAAATTAATTTAATTGGGTTAACATCCAAATAATCCCATTAATTATTTTGCGGATGTTACATTCTCCCCAACTTAAAAGAATTTTGTCCTCAAAATTTTGTCAAGTTTTTCATCCGACTAACCGGGGATCGATATCCTCAGAAAGGTCTTAAATTGCTGGAAACAATCTCGAACTAACGATATGAGCGTAGGAACTCTTCCCAAGTTGGCACATCAATCTCCAAGTATGATTCATTACTACTTTGATACGAACTTTCTGGTCATGCATCTACACGAGAAACCCATCATTCGCCTACATAGGCTCGGCACCGCGTTCGAAAACACTTCCGAAGCTTCATTCCTCACTTGCTCCCCAACTTTGATTAATCCAAACCAAAGCACTCCTCGGTAGACGTAAAAACAAACACGATTTCCTCGAAAGGTGTAAACATTTTCTCAACAAATCCTCTAATATCCTTAACGATTCTCGTACACACCGACAATGTGACGAAAAAGTCACTGGTGAAACTTCTTGACTCGCCCCCCAAGATTTCGAGATAATACTTTTCGAAAGAAGATGAAACGAGGATTTACCAGAAACGTTTATCTTAAACGTAGAAATAAACCGTGGGGACGACAAGTACATTTGAACGTAATGAAAATCATCGCTGTTGTTCTCAAAACAACTAACAAACAGAACCCAGAGTTCTTTTTCCTCTATTGCAAATTCATCATGAGGTTTTTACCAATGACGCACCCGATTCCTTTCCAAATTAATCAATAGCGTTGAGAGCTTCCCCTCAACCTAAGTAATCCTCCTAGGATTTTCTTCCTCAATCATATCCTATTAGCCTCTTAATTCGTTCCCAAAATTAACTTTAGCATGCGGGTTTTCAAAAAAACGATTTTTCAAAACTATTACGCCGCACACCAAGCTTCACTTTGGAAATTCCTGTCACTTGCAAGCAGATCCATCAATTAATCCTTTGATGGTTATTCCCAACGTGAAAACAGTCAGCAGTTACCTCACTTACATATCCGTATTCACGTTTGACTTGTCAAACGGAATTTCGTAAGACAATCTCATTGTCAACCTCCACCAAGGAGAGGTTAATAAACTAATACCTCGCCACCAAAGTGGAAACTTATGGATGTACTCCAACTTAGATCTAAAAGACTCTAACAATTCCATTTCATGCATCATTAACTCTGCTATATGAATGGATTTCCTACTTAGCGCATCGGCTACAATATTAGCCTTCCCCGGATGATACTTCATTTCGAAGTCATAATCCTCCAGAAATTCAACACACTTCTCTGCCTGCTATTCAGTTCTTTCTGATCAAACAGATACCTTAAGCTCTTGTGACCACTAAAGACTTCGAAACGAGACCCATACAGGTAATGTCTTCAAACCTTCAGTGCATACACAATAGCTGCCAATTCCAAATCATGAGTCGAGTAATTCTCCTCATGAGTCTTCAATTGCCTGAACGCATAAGCTACCTCTTGTTGATTCTGCACAAGAACACATCCTAAACTCTTCCCAAAAGCATCGCTGTAAAATTGGAATTGCAAAGACGGATCTGGAAGAATATGGATTGGAGCAGAAGTCAACCGAACCTTCAAATCTTGAAAACATTCTTCACAATCGGCATCCCGCGTAAAAGGTTGACCCTTACGAGTTAACCGAGTAAGTGGAAGAACCAATTGTGAGAATCCTTCGATAAACTTCCTGTAGTAACCGGCTATACTTAGAAAACTTCTGATTTTAGTGGCTAACGTTGGTCGCTCCCAATTCAACACCGCTTCCACCTTACTAGGATCCACCGAAACTCCCAATTGGGAAGTCACGCGTCCCAAAAAACTTCACTTCCGGCATCCAGAAGTCACTCTTCGACGGCTTGGCATACAATTTCCTTTCTCGGAGTACATTCAGAATAATGCGGAGATGTTGGGCATGCTCCCCAATAGTCTTAGAGTACACCAAGATATTATCAATGAAAACTACAACAAATTGATCCAGGTAAGGGTGGAAAACCCTGTTCATGTAATCCGTGAATACCGCTGGAGCATTAGTCAAACCGAAGGGCATCACTACGAACACGTAATGTCCATACCAAGTACGGAAGGCTGTCTCCGGAATATCTAAGACTCTAACTAACAATTGATGATAACCTGACCTCAGATCAATTTTTGAAAACACTGCAGCGCCTCAAATTGCTCAAGCAAATCGTCCATCCTTGGCAAGGGATATTTATTCTTGATCGTCACTTTGTTGAGTAGTCGATAATCAATGCACAATCTCATGCTACCATCTTTCCTTTTGACTAACCACACTAGAGCACTCCTTAGAGAAGCACTCGGTCGGACGAATTTCTTTAACATCGACTCTTCAAGTTGAGACTCCATTTCCTTTAATTCTAAAGAAACATTCAATAAGAAACAATAGATATTGATCCCGTGCCAGGAACCAATTCTACAGTAAACTCTACCTCTCGCTCTGGAGGTTCAGAAGAAACTTCATCGTGAAAACATCCAGAAAGTCATTGACAACCTGAATGTTCGCCAAATCTAAACTAATTTCAGTGGATGCAGATAACATACTAACATGTGCTTTCGTACCTTGGAATGAAGATTGACCGCGTCTAAGGTGAACTAGGTAACCGCTTCGGAATTTGTCCTAGACAATTCAACTGATTCTGAAGCGAAGCTGATAGCTGATTAACACAGTCGATTGCAACATGATTTGCAGCCATCCAATTCATAACAAAAATGGCGCCCACACTTCTCATAGGCAAACAATAAATTCTACAACGAAATCTCTGCCTCCTATGACAAGTAGACAATCCTATACAAAGATTATGTCTGGACACGACCCTTAGCAGCAGTTAAAATAGTTATCGGCTCGGATAGCGATGATAAGGCTAATCCCAACCGATTCACACGCGATTGGGCTATACAGCAATAGGTTGCACCCGAATCTTATAATATACTGATCGAGTCATTGAATAGGACTCCCATCCTTCTAAGTATACCGTCAGCATTCGTAACTGTCTAAGCATTCAGAGTGTTGACTCGTCCTTGCCTTAGAGCTGCTCGTAACTCCTTGGAACTCTTCCTTACCGGACACCTATTTGTATAGTGACCTTCTTCATTACAATAACAACACCAATTGATCTATGCTGACGATCACCCTGGTGATGTCCTCCATAGTTAGAACATCTTCTGACCTTTGAAGAATCAGAAAATTGCACCTGTTTTTCCTTTGATGAAATTATCTTAGGACTTTGCATTCGGAGTTGATAATTCAACTACCTTCTTTCCTTTCCCATATTTCCTATGAGATCATCCTCGGTGACATAGGCTGACTGCACTAAGGCAACAAAATTGGTAATAGTATAAGAACTGAGACCCTAAGTCATAAAAGCACTAAGGCCCTTCTTATACATCTGCATTCTCCATTCGTCATTCGAAACATACCTTACCATTCGGTAAAACTGAGACAACTTCTCGAACTTAGCGGTGTATTCTTCCACCGTCATGCCACCTTTCCTGAGGATGCACCGGTTGGAGACTCCGGTCTTGGTCGAGGACTGCGTCTTGATCATCCTACCATAATTCCGCTTATGATGCACTAAGTATTAAGTTGATCAGGCTCAATGTCTCTTAGCATCACAAGTGTAATTACAACCAGGACTAACAAGGAATCGACTCAACCCTAAACTAAGTCCGACTAGGTCGAACCGCTCTGATACCAACTGTAACACCCCGGTATTTCTATCTACTAAAAATACCCAAGTGCACCATAGTAACACATCAGAGATATATTTCCTGCTTAGACACTGAATATCACTATAAATTTTTCGTTGAATATAACCCAAACAGTCTTATTTACAACAAGACAATATGGTTCTCAGACCATATACCATCAGCAATTATAGTATTCAGTATCATACAAGAAAGCGGAAGAAAGATATACCTTAAATACATAATGTCTTAGTATACAGACAACAAAAGGGAAATAAGCTTAAACATAAAGCTAGGCTATCAGCAACCAATCCGAGCTCAACCTACTCGTGCCTCTTGGATTTCCGCTGTCCCAGTGTCTCTGTAAAACAACAACATTTAAACAGTGAGATACAATCTCAGTGAGTTCTACCGAGACCCCTACTAACTCTCTCGGTTCAATTAAAAATCCTTTTTTTAAAATCATCACGACACCGACTGCAATAAAGTGCTAACCCCGGTGAACGTGAACAAACAAAGTGCGGCACCGACTGCAATAAAGTGCTAAACCCCGGTGTATCGCACAGTACGACACCGACTGCAATAAAGTGCTAAACCCCGGTGTACGTACAACAAACTCATGACATAACACCGACTGCAATCCAGTGCTATATACCCGGTGAACCCCCTTACCAATAGTACATTCTCCTATTGGCACGAAGCCTAGGTTGGGGGAGCATGACTGCCCCGCCTAGTATGTCAAAACATGGGTCGTCACCCAACTCGATATATATATAAACATATATATCTACAGTACCATGAACCCACGGTCCATCAAATCAGACAATCAATGAAACACTTTAATCCACATTTTATAAAATCCAAGTTCACACTCGCAATCTAGTTGACCACTTTTCGACACAATTTTCAATATCAAACACAGTTCATTTTGCCTTAAAAATAGAATATTCAGTTAGGCCTCTGAATAAGCTTTCCAACGCATCTTAGAACACCTCAATCGGGTTCCCGGATCAAAAGTTATCGCGAAACGAAAAACTGTGTTTGGTTGCTGAAATTCTGCCAAATGGCGCTGGAGTCGAGCCGGGCGCGCAAGTGGCGCGCGAACTGGCAGCAGGTTCTGCCAAATGGCGCTGGAGTCGCGCCTGAGGCGCAAGTGGAGCGCGAAATGGCAGCAAGGGGGGTCTGTTAAGGGCAGATTTTGGCGGTTTCGCGTGAAAACCGCGATTCCGCTCAATTCCGATTTTAGTTCCGATCGAAAACAGATTTGACAACCAATACAATAGGCCCAATACAAACCACACAATCAATCAATCCAATCAAAAACTCAATCAAAACGGATTGTATCAAAAACGACATATTTTCCAATTAACAGTTTTTAAGTCAAAATCTTTCGAAATCAAATCACCAAAAATTCCATTTCAACACGACACAACTCGAGACTCGCTCCGATCGATTCCTAACCCGAAACAGACAATATCCAGAAATATTCCAGTCCAGCGAAAGCGATAAAACAGTTAATTAATTAATTCGAAACGTAAAATCCTAAACGTGAGTAGAACTCACCTATCGTGATGAAAATCACGAAACACCGAGACTTTCCGTGAAAACGCTTTTCTGGCATAACCGCACGAACGCTCCCCGAATCAATTCCACGCTTCGGCGACATCCGTATCCGCTCCCAAAGCTTCCCACTCGACCTCGAGAAATCTTTCGACCGTAAAACCGAATTCCCGAAATCATTGCACGTTCCTGGCGACACACAAAACCGCTTCCAAAGCTTTAACCTACAATCAATCACAAAACTTCCATGGAATTACTATTCATTATCTCCAACCTCCAATCACCCATATTCACATATAAACCCAATTTTTGAACCCTAACCTTTAATTCTTCATAAACCCCAAATCGGACTTCAATATTCGCGTAATCCACTTTGAGCTCGCTCCCAAACACCATCCAAAGCTTTCCTTTGAGCTTGAACAACAAAAACCTCCATTTTGCTCTTAAATTCGAAAATGGTAAAGTGAGAGAGAGTGAGTTGATGATGAAGATCTTGGTACCAAAACGAAGAGGAAGTAACGTTGAACATTTTTCGTGTTGGAAGGAAGTCGTTTCGGTGAACCGAAGTCCTCCCTTTTTCCTCTTCTTCCTCCATGCCCCTTTCCTCTTCTTTCTCTTTTCTCTCTTTTCTCCTCTCTGTTTCTCTTCTTTCGCTGCTTCCTTTCTTTTCTTTCTTTCTCTTTCAATTAATTCTTTTCTTCTCCTCTCACACACACACGTACACATATATATATTTATTTAATATATAAGCTGTAACGCGGTCAAATTACCATATTGATCGAATTCTCCTATTTCGATTCTGAAACTTCCTTGATCCGTATTATCCGGTTAACGATCCGATGACAATCAATAAATAATTTTAGCACTCAGTAAATTTACCAGTCGAGTACTAAATTAATTTAATTGGGTTAACATCCAAATAATCCCATTAATTATTTTGCGGATGTTACAGGGGGTTGTTAAGGAATTCAACAAGTGTACTGAAAACATTGCAAGTACTAAAATTACGGTAAGTACCGGTCGTATCCACAGGGATTGTCATTTATTATCAATAGGCGAATTATTAATCCTAAGTCGTGACACTTGTGATAAAATTGGTTTATTGTACCAACGAAATGGAAAGTGCAATAACATAAGGTAAGATAGAAGCGCATTGGGATTGAGTCATCTCCCCTCTACTCTTATATGACCTTCAGCCACTCTCAAAGCAATTATCCAAATTATCCAAAGCGCATTGGGATAGAAGTGCATTGGGATTGCCTCAAAACCCCTTTTACCCTAAGAGTTACCCTAATACCTTAGGTGATTCATGCCAAAGGGTAAAACATTAAACATCAAGAAATAAAGAATTCACTCACACAAATTCTCACTCCTACGATCATCTATGGCGACCTAAAGAAATAAGAATTCACGAAACCCAACTACATATTCCTATGATAATTCAAGTCGTGACCTAAGTTACCCTAATTTCCAGCGAACAAACCCATATTCCTATGGTGATCATAAGCCTAGATCGATACAAATATCATATGTACTTGTAAAGCATTAAGAACATAAGGCATAGGCAATGGATAAGGTGGACAAAAACTTGACTTGACCATAACAAAGCATTCATACAAGAGATTTAGGAAGAGTCATCTCTCCCAAATCAAAACTATCTAATTACATGGCATAATAGGGATAAGATTAAAGAGTAGAAGAAGATTACATAGAGATGGATCCATGAGAGCCTTCAAACCCTTTTTTTGTTACAACTCCACACATATTACATAAAACTAAAACTATGCCAAAACCCTTTGCAATTGGCTGAATCAAACATAAAATCACGGACATTTCGGTTGCAAATTGAACAAAAATCATCATATGATGAGGACTCATCAGGGGTCCTATTTAAAGGTACAATTTTGCAAGTGAATGATCAATAACAAAAAGCCACTAACCATTCAGTCACATAAAGGGACTTAGTGGAATGTGGAAGCCTAATGGTGGACATCGACTAAATATGTTATTCATAACACTCCCCCTTGGATCTACACTGAGGATATTCCTCATTAAAACCTTACTAGAAAAAACCCAAAAAAATCTAGTGAAGGAAAAAGAGTACAATATCCTTTTAGTGGGAACTACCTCGTTAGAAACCTTTTTAGGAAAACCCAGTGGGAAAAAAACCATGGCAAAGGGAAAAAGAGTGCAGTTTTTCTCCCCATGTTTGAAGCGTCACTAAAGAATATGAATTCTAACAAATGTAGTTTATCCCCGAGTGCATATGGAGCAATTTACTCCGCTCTGTCACTTGTGATACATCCTCTTTTAATGGAGCTTTTCAGTCAGTATTATCTTTAGAACACCTTCCTTGAATTGTTGGCATTTGAGCATGGAATGAAGAAGCAATAACCAAAGATTGATTTGTAGATGAAAAAGATATTTCAATGTCCCCACAAGTAGATAAAAGCTGACTTGCGATCTGACTTGATCTAGATCAGAAAAATACTTTGTATCAGCATGGTTAATTTTCTTAACATATATAAAATGATTTATTCATTAGGATAGTCAAAAATGAAATATGCATCCCACTTTTTTTTCTAATGCATTTTGGTTTGTAATGAACTATATTACTACTAATTATCACATAAGATTATCATATCATTCGATGTAGCATTTAGTAATATGTATGTATGCTTTCATAGCGCTAGGTTATAGTCTTCGGGGCTGAGATATTTATTATTTTCTTACCACAACTCATGTACTTAATATAAATAATTTATCATGAGTCAATTAAAAACTAGTTCTCTCACTAGTGGAAAAAATGCCTTTTATAACTGTCATTTATATCGGTTAAAAACGGTCTGATATTAAAAGTGACGCGGTGGCAGTTTTGTAATTAAAATTACAATTTTTATATCGGTTGCCACTGGAACCGATATAGAAAGTGCAAAAACTATATTTCATATTGGTTCCCTTCCATAACCGTTATAGAAAGACCAAAAATTTTGGCTTCCATAACGGGTCACAAAACCACCCGTTATAGAAACCAAAAAACTTAGGTCCTCATTCTCATCTTCCACGATTCTTCCGTCTACTCTCATTCGCGCACTCAGATCTCCCTCATCTTCCACCACTGCTCTCCCTCTCTCCCTTCCACCATTCGCTTCCACCACTGCTCTCCCTCTCCCTCTCACCCTTCGATTCCACCACCGTCTCTTAGAAGACGCGTTTCCCTCACCCTCCCACCCCTCTTCGTTTCTCTCACTCGCGCAAAACCTCATCGTTCTCTAGCTCCAGCTTCGATCTCTCGCTCCAGAACGCAAATCGGCCGCCTCTTCATTGTTCTCACTTCAGAACGTTTTCATTCCTGTTGCACGAGAACGCGTCACAGCGAGCTCACCACGACGTTATCGCTTCTCCTTCACGACGTTAGGGATTTCTTTCCCTTTTTGATGCTCGCTCGAGATTCCTCCACTTTCACGAAGGTGCGTGTCTAGCTTTCAATTTCTGTTTCCTTTAACCTTTCTAGCTTTCAATTTTAAGTCACGATATGGAGGGTTAAACATGATTTAAAGATGGTGATACCCGTGCATTGCATTACATTTATTGTTGCTGATGGTACAGAGTTTTGGTGTTTTACTATTTATCCGGAATTGGCTTTTGGATGATTGGCTCAATATGCAGAATTTGGTGGTTTAGTCGCAAATTGGTCTCTGGTTTTTCTGCTTTCCGTTGCCTTTTAATGTTATTAGCCGCATGTCATACAGATTACACAATGCTATGCTTTCAGTTTCTAAATACATGTTCATCTTTTTTATGTTGGAAGTAATCTTGGTTTTTTTTTCTCAGAACTGGAATAGCGATTAATTCGTTTTGATCTGATTAAACTTTCACAATGTCTGGAAAATTTGAGTTACACTGATGCCCACTGGTATTGGCTCTGACGTGTAACTGTTGGAAGTAGGCCGCAGATATCATTTATGAAGCTTGATTTGGCTCGGTTCAATAATTGAATTTTGGAAATTTATGCGGCTTTCAGTGTTGGTTGTGTTTGTTTTGAGGGTTAGGCATATAAGAAGAGGATAGAAGAAGAAAGGGGAGGATCGGTCCAGAGAAAGGAAACTTGAGAGAAGAAGGAGGATCTTGATTTGAGGTGTTGCATTTAGTACATATTATCTCTTCCTTTCCCTATCAATTCTCTTATGAACTAACTATAAAAATTGATATATTCTATTTTGATGTTCTAGAGTTGCGGTCGTGAGATGAAGAACAAGATCTCATTTTTAACTCTTCTTTCGACTAATGCAGGACTATGGTATCAAAAGTTTAGTGGTATTTTTACAATTTATGAAGGACTCAATTAATATTTTATTTAATACTTGGTTCTTGCTGCTTTTGCTGTTGATGCATGCCACACCTATCAACTATGTGGCCTGGAGTAAGCTGTTATCTCTTCAATGAAACCTGGACTAAGCTGGGTTGATATGAACATGTATGATTGAGTACAATTATTGCTTTTTTTAATAACTGCAATGTTTGTTCCTTTCTAGCAGCCATTTTTTTATTCACAACATTCAGCTTGTTACTGCCAACAAGAGAATATGAGGAAGTACAAGCAGCAATTGCATCAGCCAAAAAGGAGATCTAGAGCAACAAGAGAATATGATACATAATGAAATACAAGCAGCAATTGCATCAACCAAAAAGGAACTTGAGGAAGTGAAGCTTAACATAGAGAAAGTTATTGCCGAGGTAGATAACTTAAAGGTGACTGCAACATCATTAAGATCAGAACTTGAACAAGAGAAATCAGCTCTTGCATCCCTTAGGCAAAGACATCGAATAGCCACCATTACAGTTGAAGAACTAGACAAAAGTAGATCAGAAACAGTTTTGGTTCAGATCAAGGAAAAAGAAGACACAGAGAAAATTCTCAAGATTCCCCAGAGACTACAAAAAGCAGCTGAAGAGGCTACTCAGGCCAACTTGCTTGCTCAAGCGGCACGTGAAGAGCAGCAGAGAGTAAAAGAGGAGGCGAAACAAGCCAATGATGTTGCACATACAATGCAAAGTAGATTGCTTGCAGTTCAGAAGGAGATAGAGCCTGCAGAGGCTTCTGAAAGGTTGGCAATAGCAGCAATTAAAGCATTATCAGCTAGAAGCAAAAATGAAGTGGATTCAGTCAACGGCGTGACACTTTCGGTGGAGGAGTATTATCAGCTTAGCAAACAAGTCCGTGAGGCAGAAGAGAAAGCCAATGAGACAGTTGCCACTACCAATTCTGATATTGAGATAGCTAAAGGGTCTGAATTGAAAACCTTTGAGAAGCTGAATGTTGTGAATAAAGAAATGGCTGCTAGAAGGGAATCTTTGAAGAAAAGTGTATTAGCATATTATATATTTTGTTTTTGAACATCATAGATTCTGGTACAAACTATTTATTTGTTCCTTTATGTATGAGCTTTTTTGCTTATTTATTCTTTTATGATGTACTCAGCTTGTTACTACCGCTGGTTGCTACAATATGACCAATTGTCTGAGGGAAATACGGGAGATTGAGGCAGTGATGGCAGGGGCGCCATGGCTGGTCAAGAAGAAAACCTCCTGTATTGAAAGTGGATAGGAAAGCTAAGTTTGACTTGTGTTGTAAGAAGAGGTTATTGGACACTCAGGTTGTCAGTTGACTTAGAGCACCTGAGTTACATTGATGAGAGCCTTCAAGTAGCTGAAAATGGGTTACAGTGATAATCATCAGGTCAGGTTCTAATTGTTATGCCTAAAATTATTGTTTCTTACTGCAATTGATTACCGATTTCAGTGCAAATACAGTAAAGATAGTAGTACTTTTGATTAGCTTTTGACTCATGAGAATGAAGATATTTTTATGTATGGTTTGTTACTTGTGAAAATCTGTTAAGTATGTTGTGACAAAATTGAGATATAGAAGCTAATTTCAACCAACATATAAGATGGTATTGTTTTAATTGCAAGTGTTTTACAAGTTTGGATTAGCTTTTGGCTTTTTGAAACCTTTCAATTAGAATACGTATATGGTTTTTCACTTGAAAACTATTCCTCATAAGCTTATAAGGTAGTTGTCTTATAAAAGTCTGAGAGTTATTAGCTTATTGTAAGCTTTTGTTTCTTTCCTCTCAAGTGTTTCATGAAGATGTTCAAATCAGCTGAGTCACTTTTTGCTTTGTTGAATTTGCAGGTGGAGAAGTTGAAGGTTAAATAAGTTTGGTTTCTATGCAAAACCAAAATCGAGGCCTTCAATAGTAACGATGATGGGAAGAGGGTTAGTTCTAGTGACCGGAGTGGAGTGGGTTAAGCGCAGAAGGATACTAAATGTCGCATTCTCCATGGATAAACTCAAGCCATCAAACACAGCTTCAAAAGTATTGTTTTTTTGATGTATTGCGTATTATATGAATCCCACATTCCCACTCACTTAATTTTTATTGTATAACTATGTGTTGTTGAAGTTCATATTCTGTAACTGTAACTGTCTGCAACTATGTGTTGTTGAAGTTCATATTCTGTAACTGTAATTTTTATTCTTTAACTATGTGTTGTTGAAGTTCTCATTCCCAAACACAGCTTATACATAGTCATTTTCTGTAAGTGTCTGCATCCTGTTGAAGTTCATATTTTTATTGTATAACTATGTGTTGTGGGACAAACTTGCTGCTGGATGGGCCTCCTGTTGAAGTTCATATACATATTGTATAACTATGTATTACATAAGGATCTAGAGTTGATGGAAGACAACCTCACTTTTTTTTTTTAAAAAAAAAGAGACTTTTCATATCGGTTCTAGGGGCGAACCGATATAAAAACAACTTTTCATAACGGTTCCGGAACCGATATGAAATGTCCATATTTTTTATATCTCCTTTTTCGGCATCGGTTCGGGAACCGATATGAAATGTCAATTTTAACCGATATAAAAAGCCTTTTTTCCACTAGTGTCTATAAGTTGTTAATCAAAACTAGCTAATAGTTCTCCCTATCAAGACGAGACTTTTGTTTCCAAAAAATTTATATGAAGATATTTCTTTATATCTTAAGTCCTTCTGTGATTTTCTATGTAGAGATCAATCACAGGTTCAACCTCAAAAATCCATCATATATAATTTGAGGTCATTAATATAGAACTCGTTCTTTGAGTTATCTATAATTTTGGAAAGCTCTTTAGGATTTCCAATAATGGCAAACTATAGCAAGTTTAATTATTGATCTTTTCATTAAACTATAGGAACAAGTGTTGTCTTTTTTATATCCCTCCTTTAGAAAGTGAATCGAAACGATTATACCACATGTGTTAAAATAATATTATCTCATGGAGGGATTTAATCAGTTTGAATAATCATCTCAAGAATCCGAAAAATGTTTCTTGGAATATTAAATCCTTTGGGGATCTTCAAATAATTATGAATATCAAATGAGTCATACAAATAAGTCGTAGCAGCATTCATCTTGGGCAAATTGAGCTCTTCATGGTCAACATTGCTAATTAAGTACTGAAAAGTACTTGCATCAATTTCAGGTGAATATGTCTCATCAAAATAAATTTTAGGTCATTGTGAAACCCTTGAGGAACAACTCGAGCTTTGTATCTCATAATTTCACCATTCTCATTTCGTTTTCACAAAAAAAAACCATTTGTATACAACTAGTTTCACACCTTTAGGTTTTTAGACAACAGTTTCAAAAACTTTTTGCTTGGAAAGCGATTTTAGTTCTACTTCAATTTCATCTTTCAATTTTGGCAAAATCTCACTTTGTCTACAATCTTTATTAAACTATGGTTCATGATCCTCGCTATCATTTATCACATTTAGCGCTATATTATATGTAAAAACATCGTCAACGTTGACTTCGTTTAGGTTCAATTGTATTTCATTCTTGACCTAATTCATTGAGATCTCTTTAATTTCAAAATTTTTAAGTACCTGATCAGTTCTTCTGAAACTGAAATGTCAATTATGTCTGAATACTCTTTTAGAATTTCTATATCCTCACTTGGACCATCTTTCTTTTTAGCTCATTTTCTTGTTCAAGGATTTTTATCTTGGGAACTTATTGGCCTACAACGCTTTAGGCGCGGTTGAGACTCATTTGCAATATTAGATTGTCCAATAGGGTCATCCATTTTATTGGAGCATTAGCAGCTGATATATTTGATTTGGTCACACTCTTTGGATCAGTGAATGCATTTGGATACGTGAACTTCTAGTTCACATTGTGTTTACCGTGATTTTTGGTAAACACCACTAGTTACACGTGTGTGTTGCTTGTGAGACCAACTAGAAACATCTCAGAACATTTGTGGTAAAGTTTTTTACTAATATTTGCGGTTTGTTATGAAAAAGGGTGATGATAGTCATTTTAATGAAAGAAAAGGTTATGAAGAAATGGAGAAGTGTTTAAGAGGAAGTACAGAAACGTAGTGAAATGCAGGAAAGTAAATAAAGAAAAGAAGACTGAAAACAGTAAAATGCAGGAGTTCATAAATGAAAGCCAATAAACTGTAGAAATCTTTAAAGGAAAGTAAACAACATTGCATTGAATAAAGATTGGTACGCAGATTCATACATTGAATTCCTTTGACTCTGTTTTCTCTGATGCGGGAGTAAGAGTTTTTGCGGAAGTTTATGTAGAGACGAATTGTGCGACCTTTGTTCTATGTACAGAACTTCTATTTATAAAGAAAAAATAATAACCGCACAGCGGTTTCAAAACAGCAGTTTCAAAACTAAGCTAACTGTTTGGCTAATTCGACCAAGTAACTGCTCCATCTTTCGACTACATTGCTGTTGTCTCTCTCGACCAGCACTCTTTAACTTAACCTGTTATCTAGATATTGTTCATCTTCCTGTCGAACTACTGGCTTCAGCTTTCCAAATTTTGCTAAGTTATGCGCTACGCTGATTCTCCTTGTCTACCACTTCCTGGTGTCGAAATATTTCTCTTTCTTCTTGAGTTTGCTAAGTCAAACCTTGTCGACTGCATTTAATTTTAGCCTGTCGAAAATGCAGGCTAACAAATTGCCCCCCAAAAAGACGTTTTCGACTGAATTCTTGAATGAAGATAGAAAATGTCTTTTTGAAATTTCCTTCGACTATCCCATAAATTCTTATGTTATCATTTCATATCTTTTCTCAGAATATGAGGGGACGTTTCTGTGCAAAAGTATAGCTTGCTGGCGCCTTCCTCCAACGAGAGTGCGCCACGTACACAAAGTTAACTGTTGAGATTTTCCACAATCCCACGTTTCCCCCCAAAGCCACGATTACCAACATATTTTATTCTCTTTTTTTTTTAATTTATTAAATCGTGGTAAAAAACGGCTATAAAAGGAAACTGCGCCCTTTCACTTCTCTTGTTCCAGAATCTTCATCTTCTTCCCTTGTCTCTGCGAATAGCTTCTGCGAATATCCCCTTTTTTCTCTTCTTCACCAAATACAACACCTTCCGCACTATACAAACTCACCGTTGAAAACTCCATTTCTCTGTTATCTTTTCGTGACCTTTAAACTCATAACTATGGCGTCATCTTCCAACATTGCTTCTAATACTGTAGCTTCTGGGAAGCAAATCCTCGTGACTGAACCAGTTTTTAGTGAGGAGGAGGCTAAAATCTACCAATCTCAGGTACTAATCCCTTCTCCTGCACCTCTAAAACATGCATTCTTAGGACCGCTACCTCTTCATGGTGATGATTCAGCCAAAATCAAGGAGATTTTTCCTAGTTATCACCGGTATAGCCCTAAGATCTTCAATGAGGGGCCATACTTGATGGATTTTATGAGTAACCCAAATAGGGTTTTTCGGTCTTCACCACCGGTCGAAAGAATTACGCCTTATATCGACTGGCTTAACAAGGTGGAGTCGAAGATGGGAGAGAACTGGAAAAAACAAGGCATTTTCGACTTGATCCAGTTGTCAAGATATGGGCCTAAATATCAAAGCCCAATGCTCATTGCGGCTCTCCATTTCTGGGAGTTAACCACTAACAGTCTTCATTTGAAGTGTGGTATGCTCACTCCCACTCTACTAGATGTGGCTGCCATTACTGGCCTGAAACCATTGGGGGAGGTTTTCAACCCTTCCACTACTGGTAATCAACATGAATTTGACTTCAAGCGTGCCACTTTTAAACGGTACATTGAAGATCATCATGTCACCAATACTGAAGATGTCTTCGATGAAGAGCATATCGCTTTTCTTACTTTTTGGCTATCTTTTTATATCTTCTGTTCCTCGTCGCTCGAAGTGGCGAAGATGTATATCCCGCTGGCCATTCAGTTGCACGAGTGTCGAGATATCAATCTTGGCAGTCTTATTTTGGGATCTCTTTACGACAGTCTACGGCAAGGGGTCCTTGATTTGAAAACACTTCGACCAGAAGAGAAGCATCTAGTTTCTGGACCAATTTGGCTATTTCAGTTGTGGCTTCTTGCCACTTTTGAGTCGAAACTTCAGATGTATATCCCCGACGAATATGCTGACATGGTCGAAAATAGGGGCGTCGAAGAGAAATAGCAGTATCTACCCAAGATCTGTTTTCTCAGTCATTCAACATGCTCCTGAATTGCATGGATTTCACCCCTTCGATGGCACCTTTTGCCAGGAGAGCCTATGGGCCAGAGTGGTTCAGAAGAGAGTTTCCTTCGACTACTCTTATTGACGAAGAAGATATCAACCAGGTTTGGGAGGCCTTTTTGACTCCCAAGTTTTTATCAGCCAGAATATCTCCTGGGAAATCTGCAACACTCTTTGGCGTCTACCCTTATCATCCTAGCCTGGTTGCGAGGCAATTTGGGTTATGTCAGCTTCGACCTAGTCCTTTCTTCAGGTCTAAAAAAGAAATGGTGCTCCCAGGGAATGAGGAAGAGTCGAAGGAGTATCTTAACTGGTTTCCTCCAGGCTCTTTTACTCTTGACCCCATTCCTTTTGAACTACGATTCTCTTGCACCAAAGAGTTTTTTAGATGGTGGAAAGAGTATTTCACTAGAAAATCTATGGGTATAGAAGATGCCACCCTTCTGTCGAAACTAATTTCAGCTTTTCCCTCTTCGCAGAAAAAGAAGACCAAGTCGAAAGGTACGCATATTCAAGAGATTCAGGCATTCCAAATTTTTTTTGAAATTGTATACGACCCAACCAAACTTAGTCGAACTGTTTCTCAAGCTGCAAGAGTTTTAAAAAATAAATATATCGAAAGAATTCCAACAATGGTTTTTCCACCTTTTGTAACTGATTAGTATTCTTTTGCTTTAACACAAAACAAACTCAAATTTCCGCCGTTGCCAACTTGTAACCTGGCTTTGGCATTTCGACCACCACTCCCACCATGGTTTATCTGTGGTTCGATTGGGGCACTTTACAATTTTCTTTCGAATAAAAACAGCTGAGAAAATAGTTCCGACTAAGTATACCTTAGACACATTTGAAGGTCATCTTCATTTGGATATTCGACATGTTCAAATCAAATCCATTATCAGAGAAGGTGATATATCAAACTCTTAGAAGAATTTATTTTCCCTTTTGTGCATATTTTCTATTAATACTTGTTTGTCGAATACTTGCAGCTGTCGCTATTACTTCAGATTCGACAGATGAAGTCAAAGTACCAAAGGCGAAGAAGAAGGTAGTTGAAGCTTCGTCGCAGAAAGACATATCCCTCCCAATAGAGAAAAAAGTAAATATCTATACATTTTCTCTTTGCATCATCATTATGTTCTTTGACTGATTAGCTCTCTATTTTGCAGAGTCAAAAAAGAACAAGCAGCTCCCTAACTTCTAATCCAAAGAAGGCAAAGAAGGCTAAACTACTAGTTACGAGTGACTCAGAGGTCGAAACTCTCAAATTGTTTCCCATTTATGTTTATTTTCTTTTTTCTTCTTATGCTTACATGAGCGTTGCATTTTCAGCCTGAGGAGGAACCACTAACCAGGACTAAACCTACTAAGGTTCAAGCTCCTGAAGTAGAGAGAGAGAGAAAAAAAAACTCTCAAGATGTCTCCAAAGCTATTTCTCACCAAACCTCTATCGAAAGACAGCAAAAAGAAGAGAAAGCTCCAAGAATGCTTATCAAGAAAATTAAGAGTGCACCCTCTTTAGTCGAAAACATCAGAGCTAAGGTGATTGATTGAAACTTATATCTTTTCTGAAGATTTTATTTATCTGTGATAATACTCACTTTGCTTCATTTTTAGGGAACTGAAACTGTTAACCCTGAAAACCCAACAAGGCAGGTTACACCTACCTCCACTCACTCCCCTTCAAAGATACTTGTTGCTGGAGAAGGTGTCGAAGGAAAAGATTTCAATCAGCAAACACCTGTTGTCGAAGCTACACTGCTGGTCGAAACAACTCCTCTTGCTGAAACTGCAAAGGATGTTTCTGATCATGGCCCAGAGCATGCTGCTATGGATGTCGATGAAAGCCCTGATGCTGGCCAAAGTGGGACTGAGATCAACATATCTTCCTCTCCGAACATGGAGGAACAAGGATACAACGAGGAGGAGGGTGAAGATGACGGTAACAATGAGGGGAGAAGTGAATCTCCTGAGGCAGCTAATCCTCCACGCTCTGTGCCTTCGACACATGACACCACTTTGAGCCCTCAAGAACAAGAGCTTTCGGATCTAAAACGTAAAGACCCTCTTGAGGCTTTCAAGCGAATGGTGAGTGGTTTATCCTCAACAGAGAGTAAGCCAAGTGTTTCGACTGCCTCTGTTGGCAATTCCTCTGGAGGTCCTAAAGAAGATCTGATTCGAGAACTTCAACCAGCCCTCTTTGAGGTAGATCTGTTCAAGGCTATCGAAGCAGATCATATGCTCTCTTACAAACTCAAATCTTTGCTCAACAAACTTAATAATTCTGGCTCCAGTTGTAACACCCGTTTCTACCCCTTTCATTTATAACAATTATCAGAGTGCACAAATTTTTTTTTTTTTGAAACGGAAATGCTACATTTAATTCAAAAACACGTCAATTGTTTAACTTAAATTAAAATCATTACGTGGCATCATGGGCGGCCATTACTCAAAAATACGGTTACAACGTTAAAATAAAATCCAACAAGTCGTACAAGACAAAATCACTATCTAATAAGACGCCCCCCAGGTGCTACGTATCAGAGCGACTCGAACTCAAGGGAATGAAGGTCAAAGCCTTCAAGTACGGTTACCTGTAAAGTAAAAATCAACAAAAGGGGTGAGTCTCAAACCCTATAATAAAGTACATAAGGAGTAGTATGTACGGATACAGGACTACATCAATCACAGCAATATTCACTTTAATCACCAGTTCAGTCAGTCGAAATTAATCACCAATTCATCACCAACTAAATATTCACCAAACAATCACTAAATAAAAGTAATCACCAAACAATCACCAAATAAATAATCACCAAAACATTCGCCAACTGTATGTTTAATGTATGAGATGCAACCCAAAACATTAGGCAACACTGCTGAAAACTGGCGCCTTAGGCGCCCAGGCACCAGGCAACACGCGCACTGGCGCCCAGCGCGCAACACACGCACATCCGCGCGCACAACAGGCGCCCAGCGCCCAGGCGCGCGCCACACACACACGCACGCAAGCAGGCGCCCAGCGCCCAGGCGCGCGCCACACTGCACAGCCACACACACAGCGCCCTTGGCGCCCAGCACAGGGCGCCTGGCGCCCAGAACACTGCCAGAACCAGATTTTTACACAAATTCAGCCCAAACATCAATTTTTCTCAATTTTAAAACGTCAAAATTATATTTCTTTTCCACCATCTAAAATCCTCACTCACCCAAAAGTCAATTTTATTCGAAATTACCAAAACCATATGAACAACCATCATCACCATCACCATGGCGCCCTAGGCGCCTATGCACACACCCACACCAAAGCATCACCAACACACACCGACTTGGCACTTGGCACACAAACACAACACAAAATACACTTAGCACATGGCACACAAACACAACACAAAATACACTTAGCCAAAACACAATAATTTGGCACGGGGCGCCTAGCACAAGGGCGCCTACTTCCGTGGCCAAAATTCCAACAACGTCAAAACTTGGCTCAGGGCACCCCACTCAAGGGCGCCTAATTCCGCACCTAAACAACCGTTTCCAGCAACACTAAAATCACAACCATGGCACCTTATGCGCCTACAACACTTAAAACATCAAATTCAGCAATAACAATACCTGCTCATATGGCGCCCTATGCGCCTATAACATAACAACCGAATCTTTTGAGTAGCACAATTTATCAATTACGCACCAATCACACCACCAACATCAAATTACATATTATGCATTTATTCGAGCACTTAGCATGCTATTCGGAATTCACCTTACAGAGCAACAATTCGCATATCATCACAACGGGCAACAACAATAACAACAACATACTCATATATCATAAACAACATAAAAATCAATATAAACAGGACATAGGACCTAACCCCTACATACATCCCATTATGCTCCCTATTATAAGGCAAGACCCACCCTTACCTTAGTTTCACCGAAGACAGGGACCCTTCCACGAGCACACCGAGTAACCACAGCAACTGAGCTCCTCTCCTCCTCCTTGGGATTTGCGCCTCTCTCTTCTCCTCTTCTCTCCCTTGCGCTATTTTTCTTCTCTTTCTTTCTCTCCTTTGCGTTTTCTTTCTTTTCTTTCTCACGCCCCTTCTCTCTTTTTCTCAAGTGAGACGCCTCTCCCCCAACCCCTAGTCACATGCGCCTAAGCCAACTCCTGGGCCTGGATCACGGGCCTCCATCCCCTTAAGCCCATTTGAATAATTAAATATCACCACCCTCTAAATAATTAAAACCACCCAATATTATTATTATTATTATCATCATTATTATTATTATTATTATTATTATTATTATTATTATTATTATTTCTATCACCAACTCCTATTTAATTAATTAACTAAATACTAAATAACTATTTAATTAATTTCAGGGGTGTTACACCAGTGACTCTCTTTTAGTCTTCATTGTCGAATTTGAGCCTTTACTGGAGCAGATTTCCAGAGATATGAAGAAGAGGAAGAGCACTATTGTGAACAAGGAGCGTGAGCTTGAGCTTCTGAAAGAAGAAAGTTCCGCTGTCGAAGCCTCAGAAAGCAAGATTTCGATCCTGGAAATTCAAGCAGCAACTGATTCTAAGGATATAGCTGACTGTTGTCATACCCTAATTTTGTCCGCCCAAGTCAAAACCTTTTTCTTCAAACAAAAATGGAAACAATAAGGGTAATTCATAATTTGTGTAGGTTAATGGACTTTCGCATTTATGTGTATTTGTCCCCTATCTCGCATTTTTATTTGAATTACGCGCACGCGCCAGTCGTAACTGCGTGAGCTTCCCTTTTGCCCTTGCCATTTGGCATGCATTTTAATCTTCAAAAAGGCCATTTATTGATCGTTATTAATTTTTGGCACCCAAAAAAAAACATTTTTATTAATTTTTGAGAATTTTTGGGAATAAAATAGTGCATGTTTCAATATCTATGGGCATTCAAATGAGAGCAAGTTAATTATTTTTGAACTAAACCAAGTCAAGGATGAAAATACAATTTATTCTATCAAGGCTAATTTTCGTATAATTTTTTGGAAGAAAATCCTAGTTCAAAATAATTAAAAGGCATTTTTCCCATTTTTATTGCACAAGAAAGCTGAAAAAGGACCATTAAATATTCCCCGATTATTAAATGACAACTTTTATTGTCATAAATAATTAGAGGGATATTTTTATGGTGCCCAAAAATATGTGACACATTTTCAATAGGTGCACTATCATTTGCATGCCCAAAAATTCAAAATTCAAATAGAAAGTACAAAGTGTCCTCAATAAGACAAAAGACCAAAAAGGAGAAGCAATTTTCCCTCCCCATTTTTGTTGTCATAGCCGAATTCTCTCTCTCTCTCTCTCTCTCCACAATTTCTTCCACACTCTTCCATTGTACGATTATTCCCTAAGAATATTCTTGTACTATCCTTAATCCTACCCATTTCATACACATCCCTAATTCCCACACACTCTCATGTAGATTCATACCCCTTTTTTGTAAATGACACCATCCTCTCACACTCACTCCTTTATAAGAAATTGCAAACTTACTTAAAATAGAACATCCCATTCCTATTCTACCCTTAACCCTAATTTCACCCAAGACCATATATGAGCCTACTCTCCCAAAATACAGGGAAGTTCATTTTTTGCACAAAAACCTCTACTTCCTCCTCTCCTTGGCCGAATACCTCCTCCTCTCCCTCACCTCATCTTTTTCAATTTCTTCACTCATTCATCCAATAAAACACCTTTCCTACACTAAATCTTCCATCCTTCTTGCATTCTTCTCAAAGATTCACCTTCAAATTCAAGGATCAAGTTCAAAGTTGAAGATTGAGGAGTGGATTAAAAGGGTTTTGCATTCATTCATCTCATTTCCTTCCTTATTCTAGCTTGGAGTTGAGGTATACTTTAAAACCTAGCATCATCTTCCAATTTTAGCATCAAAGATGTAAATCATCACTTCATTTTGGCATCCCATTGCATTTTAATCATAATGTTAGCATAGTTGTTGTTGTTGAGTGAGAGATGTATTTCAAGTATCTTGACAAACACTTTGGGAGGCTTGGGTGCTTGGAATGCTTCTCTCCTTTAGAATAAATTGTGTGTTGTTGTTATTTCACTCATTTCTTGTTGTTTTCATGAATAAAATGATGATTTGAAGCTTATTTCATAGTACAAGCCTTTAAAAATCAAACTTTGTTAGTAGTCTTGCGAAGCCTTTGCTTGCATGATTATTAACAATGGAGTGCTAATGGTGGTCACTTGGAGCCTTTGCTCAATTGATCATCATGAAAGCTCAATTTTCACAATTAAACATGGTAATAAAACAAAAACCTTTTTCTAGACAACCCAGAACTACGTAGCTTTGAATTCTCCATCGCACCGGGAGATACGTAGGAGCGGATACTCTCCGTCAAGCACAACAAACTCAAAACATTTTTCCTTTCAAAAACCAAACACTTTTCCAAAATAAAACATTTTTCAAAAACAAGAACTACGTTGCTTTGAATTCTCCATCGCACCGGGAGATACGTAGGAGCGGATACTCTCCGTCAAGCGCGAAAACTAAAGATTTTTCATTAAGTCATTCATCAACAAAAGAGGTAAAAACAAAGCATTTTTCCGAATCAACTTTGCAAATCACATATTTAATTAAGGTAACCCTTCTTTGAAGGGACGTTATGGGGTGCTAATACCTTCCCCATATGTAATTAGACCCCTGAACCCAAATCTAATGGTTCTAAAGACCATTGCTCTCCAAAAAAGGTTTTTTCGATGTTTTACCTTTAAAGAATATTGGTGGCGACTCTAAATTCCCGTTGTGCGAAGAAAAATCCCTCTAAGGATTTTTCGGGGTGCGACAACTGTGATGCGAACATTTCAACATACCAGGATCAAATCAGGGAGTTGCGGTCGAAGATTGAAGCAGAAGAAAAGAAGAAAATTTCTGTTCAACAGAGATCTTCGATTCCTTTAGAGATTGCACTTCGATCTGAGGCAACCTTGGCTATTGAACACTTGGAGAGGGTTCAGAAACACGATGAGGCAGTTAAGAGGCTAACTGAGGATGAATCCCTCTTAAATGCTAGATTGAGGCATGGCAGAGCAGCCTTTGAGAGGCTTAAAGTTACCTTTGTAATTTAATTTTCGATTTGGATTCTGACAGCATTTTACTCAATTTGTATTTCGACAATATGTTTTGGCATTCGAATTAATGATCATGCCATGTTTATGTTCCCTCATTTTATCTTAATCTTGCGTTATTTTTATTTCTTGCAACATTGGCTTATATCTTTTTAAGTATTTGCCATTTATACGCAAAATTCGATTATCAGCGCCTAACTCTTCGACTTCATAAGCGCCATTGGAGAATATTCGTAAAATTTTAAATGGCCCTTCCCAATTTGGTGACCATTTACCCAAGGCTCTATCTTTTTTGTCCATAGGTAGGATAACCTTCCATACTAAGTATCCTATGACAAACGTTTTTGATTTAACCTTTTTGTTGTAGGCTTTAGCTACTCTTTCTTTTTGCCTTGTGAAGACATCTAATGCAAATAGCCTTTCTTCATATAAATCAACTAGTTCATCTAAAATTATATCCCAATAATGATCTGATGGAATTTCAAATTGCCTTTGAATTCTGGTTGATTGTAGATATATTTCGAAAGGCAATACTGCATCATGCCCAAAGGTAAGCCTGAATGGAGTAGTATTAATTGATTCTCTAGGAGAATTTCGACAAGCCCATAATTCTTGATCAAGGGTTTTGTGCCAATTCTTACGCTTTGGCCCAATGTGTTTTTTAATCAAATTAATGATAATTTTATTCGCTACTTCGACTTGGCCATTTGCTTGAGCATAATATGGTGTCGAACTTAATAACTTAAATCCATTTTCAGAGGCAAATTCTACCATTCTACCATTACTGCCTCTTGGTCTACCTTAACTAAGGGAATAGCTTCGACCCATTTAGTGAAGTAATCGATACCTACCAATATATAACGGTGGCCCTTCGACGACGTTGGCTTAATTTCACCAATTATGTCTAGTGCCCAACCTCTAAACGGCCAAGGTTTTACTATTGAATGTAATTCACTTGCAGGTACGTGTTGCACTCCTGCGTGTTTTTGACATTCTTGGCATCCTTTAGCAAAATGTATGCAATCTTTTAGCATAGTTGGCCAGTATACTCCTTGTCGAAACAAGAGCCATATCATCTTGTGGCCTACTTGGTGAGACCCACAAGCTCCACCATGAGTATTGGATGTTGCTAAGTATGCCTCACTTTCACTAAGGCATTTAAGCAAAACTCCTTCAGGAGTTTTCTTGAACAACTCATTTCCAATAATCACATAGCTTAATGCCCTATACTTGGTTTTTTGATTTGTTTTTCCTGTTGGATTTTCCAAGTATTCGACAATTGGTTTTTGCCAATCATCATTCGACATATTGTCAATGGCAAAAATTTCGCCATTTTCACTTGGAGGAAATAATAATTCTGACTTGTCTGCCCCCCCAAGTTTTGGCATTGACAATTCATCTTCAGAATAGTCTGTCGAAATTAATTTCTCTTTGATCTCTATTAATTCTCTGAATTTTGTTGGAGAAACTTTATATCCTGAAGCAATTTGTGCCAAATCATTTGCCTCGTGATTTTCAATTCGAGGTATATGCTTAATGTTAACATAGTCGAAGCGTTTCAACAGAGCATTGGCTGTAACATCCCGGTATTTCTAACATGTAGAGGGACCGAAAATGCACAGATTGCGGAAATTCAGAGGACACCGTTCCTGTTTAAGTATTGGACATACAAACTTTTTCCGAAATAAGCACAAAGTCAGAAATAACATTACTTCATACAATAGAAGTTCATCGGTTCGATACCGAAGGTATACAATATCCAAGTCCAAATACCAAACAGAAACATAAAACGGTTCGTAAAACTCATAACCAATACAAGTTATACAACCAAAAAGAACAACAAAAGGACGAAGGATAATGTGACTAAGTCTTCAGCACCTCCGAGAGTATACCAACTACTCGTGCACAATAGTCTTCCTTTTTCCCTGCTTCTCTGAAAAACAACAAATATGGATTGGGTGAGATAACATTATCTCAGTGAGTCCTACCGTGCCCCCTCACTGACACTCGGTTCAATTTATGAAACCGTTACAACAAAAGCTGACATAACAATGTCTTATTTATTAATCGAATTGCCAACCGCACAACGACTGCTAATCCCGGCAATTCGTGTTCTTAATTTATTATTCGAAATGCCGACCGCACAACAATTGCTAATCCCGGCAAGTCGTGAGTTGAACTTAACATGATCCGGCCGCACAACAATCTGCAAATCCCGGTAACCATGTGTCTAACTTAGCACAAACCGGCCGCACAACAATTTGCTAATCCCGGTAACCCACGAATTGACCACGCAAAAACGTATACAGGGCCTAGGGTGAGGGTTCATGATTCCCTTCCTAGTATGCTACTTGTCGGGTCGTCACCCAACGCGATACATATGACAATACGCATTAAATTCTCGAGAGTTAGATAATTTATATATTTTCGATGACCAAAGGATCAATCACATAATAGTTGGATAAACAATATCCATATCGATCTAGAATCCGTTTTGAGGAATTCATATATTTGTCCTCCGGCATTATAATCATATTCAATTGACATATATAAACATATATATTCAGTCAGTCCATCAGTCGATGTACTGACACGTATCCTAGGGTTTCGGTTTTTCAATCAAATATGCTTTCGAAGCTCTATTTCAAAATCATGAGTTGAATAAGTTCAAAATACGGTTTTCAATAAGGCAATATCCTTAAAATTGGTTGGGAAGAAGATTAGAAGTGATTTGGGATCGAAAGGTGCGACGAAATGAGAAATCATAGTCCGGTAACAGAAGCTCACGCACGGTTCATGCCCAGGGGCGCACGACCCGTGCGTGATGCACCAAATTTTATACTGCCAACCCGAAGCTCACGCACGATCCGTGCCCAGGGGCGCACGATCCGTGCGTGATGCTTTATTCCTTCATTCAGCCAATTACGAAGCAGACGCACAGGTTCGTGCCCAGGGGCGCACGACCCGTGCGGTCTGTTCTGATTCTATATTTTCAATCTGATTCTCATTCCGCTTTTCGATTTCTCGCCCGAATCGAATTCTGATTGTAAGCCAACCTAAAAACAGATTTAATAAGCCACATTCCAGACCATATTCCAGTGAAAACGTTTAAATCACAATTTCGTAATTTGTTCAACAATTCATTAAAAACCGTAAAAACACGATATTGCTCAAAAATGGTTTCCGGTTCCAAAATCTATCAAAAACTGATAAATGCCTTATGACTCAAACCGGTATATTTTCAAGACACGAAAAATATCCCTATCCGTGAGTAGAACTCACCGTTACACCGAAGTCCGAGAGTTGGGCCGAAAAGCGAAGTCACCGAATCGAAAATACACGAACGATCCCTGCTAGAACTCGAACCGATTTCCAAAACGGCAATCTCCACCACTAGAGCAACTGAAACAGCAACTAGGATGACTGAAATCCTTCCAAATTCGACATGCAAGCACTAGCTTTCTCCTTCAACCTCGACAACAACAAAAACTGAACATGCAAGCTCTCCCTTCTTCACCATTGAAGCACCAAAATCGAAAATGGGTTTGAGAGAAAGAATGAGAATCAGCTTATGAAACTTATACCAATAGAAAGAGAACTGAAAATGGAGTGGAAAGGAGGTCTGAATACTTACATGCAATAACCATGGGTAAGTTTACTCCTCCTTCCTTCTTTCTCTCTCTCTCTCTCTCTCGATTTCTCCCTCTCCTTCTATTTCTCCCTTCTGTTTTTCTTTCTTTCTTTCAGCTGGAACAATTGTCTAAGTGTGAGGGTGAGGGAGGGTCCAGGTGTGTATGGGTTGAGGGGGGTTTAAAAAACGGTGAAAAGACCGTTTTGCCCTTGGCCCATAAAATGATAGTTTAGGTGCTGAAAATTCCTTTCGGTACAAAAATTTCTCGATTAATCCGGTTCCGATCCGAAATTTCTCAATTCTTTCGCTTCGTAATTGATTGGAATTTTCATAATTATATTTTAAATAATTAGGGACGTGAAAAGACAGATTTTCCCTTCAGCCCCAATTCCTTATTTAAAAATATGAACAAGCCACTATTCGATCGAGAATAGGATTTCTTGACAAATTTCTCGACTATTAATCCCGGAGACACGGCCAATTATTCCCACAAATAATTAATCGGTCTTAGGTATCATAGAACAAGCCTTTAAAAATTAGGGATGTTACAATCACCCCAACTTTTAAAATTTTGTCCTCAAAATTGACAAGACGTACCTTACAGAAAGAGATTTGGATATCGAGCACGCATGTCCTCTTCCAACTCCCAGGTAGCCTCCTCAGTTGAGAATCCATCCCATACTACCTTGACAATCGGGATAGTCCTTGAACGCAGAGTCTTCATACCGCGCTCTAAGATATGGCTAGGATAAGGTTGAAATGACAAGTCCGGTCACAGGTCAATCGTATCAACACTCAACAGTTGATGTAGATCGGGAACATACTTCCTCAACTGAGACACGTGGAACACATCATGGATATTTGATAGGGCCGGAGACAATGCGAGGCGATAGGCAACTGGCCCAATCCGCTCGATGATTTGGAAAGGTCCAATGTATCGAGGACTGAGCTTCTTCGCTCGCAAAGCTCCCCCGGTACCTATGGTTGGAGAGACTTTCAAGAACACATGATCACCAACCTCAAATTCCAATGGTCTCCTTCGGTTGTCAGCATAGCTCTTTTGCCGACTCTGAGCAACCTTCATCATTTCTCGAATTAACTTGATCTTCTCAGTAGTCTCGCGAACCATATCGGGTCCCAAAAACTTATCTTCACCAATCTCCCACCAACATAACAGAGTTCTACACTTCCTACCATACAGTGCCATTCCAATGCTGGAGTGGTGTTGCACCCCGAAAAATCCGGTAGGGATTTCTCGATGTACAACGTGGAAGATAAATGAAGCCGCCATCAATATTTTAGTTTTTAGACGAAAACATTGAAAAAACATCTTTTTATACAAGGCGGGTGGTCTTTTCGAAATCAGGAGATGTAGGTTCGGGGGTCGGTTAGACACGGGGAAGGTATAAGCACCCCGCATCTTCTTTCTACCGAAAGGGAACCATTAATTTGATGTGTGGTTTCGACAAAGTTTGCTTTGAAACGATGTTCTATTTCTTTTCGCTTTTCTTTTTTATTTAAGAAAAGCGTTTGGAAAGAAAACGGGGAAAAGAAAGATTTTTTTTGGTATTTTTTGAAAAGGGTGCTTGACGGGACGTGGCCCGCTCCTACGTATCCTCAGATGCAATGAGGAAATCAAAGCTACGTAGTTCTCCTGGGTCGAGAAACTTTGGGTGTGTTGGTGTCTTTTATTGCAGGGGTTCTCGGGTCTGAACTGTACAGTCCACTAACCCTAAAACATAGACATCCCCGCCCGTACAGGCGACGTGCCCCCTACTTATCGAAAAGTGATTTGAGTTACTTGAAAAAAAGATTTGCTGTGAGATTGGTAGTTTTTGTTCGAGCAAGTATCTTAGGCTCGCACGAGCTGTACAACTCGCTAATCCTAAGACTCTAACCAATGTCGAACATACATCCGAATCGGTTCCTCACTCATTTTTGAAAAGGGTTGAAGTTGTTAATTATTTGTTTTAATTCTCATAAGTATCCCAAGATGTTTGAGTTGTACAACTCCGATATTAGGACGCTAGACAACATCGGCCGTACGTCCGACTTGCCTCCTTATGAGTTTTCAAAAGGTTGATTATTGATCTAAAAAGAAATTGATTAATTTGTGAAGACAATTAGCGAAGCATTGGATTTTGAAATATCATTTGAAAAAAGGATTGATTAGAGGGGAGAGGAAGAGAACTCGAGGGTGGCTTTGGCCACAAAAGAAAAGAAAGTAGAATCTTCAATCAACTTTCAAGTCAAAACCAAAATGCAATACTTACCAATTTACGAGCAAAATAATCAATAATGGGAGCACAAGCATAAGCATTTCCATTTACAACAATTGTACACAAGAATGTCATTGAGTCATCAACAATTAATGGCATGAGTATATGAGATCAAAACAACCAAATAAGTTGCCAAGAAAGGCACTTAAGGAAACATTGCAAAAGCTTGGTTCGGATTTTAGGCATTAGGCACAAGTTAAAAGTATTTGGTAATCCTTGACACTTGTTAACAATGCTCAATGCATAAGTGTCTAGTCACTTTACCAAATTAACATTAAAGCATAGATAAAAGTTGAATCACTTTCAAGTGATCCTCAACATTTTAAAATGGTGCTAGAAAACACATGTTGATTCATCTCACCAATCATCAACCAATTGAACAAATTAATAACCCAAAACATCACATTTACAAGCCCCAAAAATCAGCATTCTCAATTCGACATAAGCATAAACTTGCATTTATTCATTGAAAATTAAAAGCAAGTTGAGTCACTTGTAGTAATCCTCATCACTTAGGGTTGAATCACACCTAGCAATCCCCTCACTTAAATCATAGTGCTCTAAGCACAAGTGAGGATCAAGTTGCTAGATCATCAACATAACAAACACTTGCAAGTAAAAATGGGGAAAATAGACATTTAACAACAAAATCAAATGCTAATAATAAGTATTAAACATCAACAAACCAAGAGGAACAATAAAATCATGTCAAGACCAAGGGGTGCGAAACATATATAAGGCTTAAAACATCATTTAATTTCACTAAATGCAAGGAACAAGATGAAAATCACAAAAACACAATTTATTCAAGGGTGAGATGCCAACTCTCACCCCAACAACAACAACAACTACATTTTAAAGACGAAGATGCAAAAATGTGATGAAAAGAAAAATGGGTTTTAATGCAAAAATATGAGAGATGATGCAAGAGTTTTAGGGATTTACCTTGGACCCAAGCTAATAGAAGTAGGAAATGAAGAACAAGTAACCAAATCAACTAGAGTCTTCAAGAAATGGTCCAAGAACCCCACGCAAATTCCCAAATACCCAAGTGCTTGATGAGGAGAATATGAAATGGATGGTGAAAGGAGGAAGATCTATGAAGGAGGAGTGGATTTGAGGTGATTTGGTGGTGTTTGGGTGATGGAAACAAAAAAAAATGGAGGAGAGGAGAGTGAGGGAAGGCTACGGCCAAGCTAGAAGGAAGGAGAGGAGAGTGGTGTGCTAGGGTTTTGTGTAGGAGGATGAGAGGCTAAAGGATCAAATGAGAAGCAAAAAGAGAGGATCCTTAGGTGTGGGAGTGAGGGAGTATTTATAGGATGAAACTAGGTCTAAGGGTAGTTTAGTCTTTGTGCTTTTAATGTGCTCTAGGATTGAACTTTGATTTTGGATGGAGGGTTAAGATTACTTATCACAAGGATTGAGGGTGGAGAGAAAACACAAAATGGAGAGTATGGAGAGTGGGGGGCGAAAGTTAGAGGAAAGAAAAAGGAAAAGAAAAATGAATTTTCTTATTTTGGAAGAGATATTTTATGTGAAGTAGGGTTAAGGGCATTTTAGGGGAGAATTGTTACCAAAGAGGGAACTTTGGGTTTTCTTATGAATAGGTTAGTGTAAGTGAGTGGAGTAATTTACCAAAGAGGGTATAATGGAAGAGTGTGGAAGAAATTGGAGAGAGAGAGAGAGAATTCGTAGGTGGGGGGAGGAAGAGAGAGAAAAAACTTGTTTTTTTTTGGTCTTTTGTCTTATTGAGGACACTTCCCTTTTTTGAGTTTTTTTGAATTTGAAATTTTTGGGCATGGGAAAATAATGTGAATGCAACTATTGAAAATGTGTTACATGCTTTTTTGGGCACCATAAAATATTCTCTCTAGTCACCCATGACAATAAAAATTGTCACTTAAGAATTGAGGAATATTTAATGGTCCTTTTTTTATTTTTCTATGCACTAAAAATGGAAAAAATACATTTTTAATTATTTTTGACTAGGGTTTTCTTTCTAAAAATTGTACAAAAATTATCCTTGATAGAATAAAAATGTACTTTTTGTGGATGTGCATTCTTGGCGAGAAAATCATCTTTTTGCGAAAAATGACCAAAATGCCCCTTTTGACCCTAAAACCCTAATTTCCCCAAAAAGTGCATTCTAACCCTAAAAATGATTTCAAAAACTTTGGAATGGTTTCTAGGATCCAAAATGCAATGCATAATGCTCCTCACTCCTCAATTTATTTATTTTTTGGGGAAAATTAGGGTTTTGACCTAAGCCGGACAAAATTGGGGTATGACAAGTGGTAACTGTTGTTGTAGGAGAATTCTACTAATGGAAGATGATCCTCCCATTTTCTCCCGCTATCGAGTACACAAGCTCGAAGCATGTCCTCAAGAGTCTGAATGGTCCTTTCAGTCTGACCATCAGTCTGAGGATGATAAGCAGTGCTAACCAGCACCCTCGTTCCCAAGGCTTCATTTAATGCTCTCCAGAACCTGGAAGTAAACTTGGGATCTCGGTCTGACACGATGCTCGTTGGAACTCCGTGCAGTCTGATAATGTTCTTCACATATTCATCTGCTAACTTGGAAACTTTATAAGTCGAGCGAACGGGAGTAAAGTGAGCGGATTTAGTCAATCGGTCCACTACTACCCAAATAGAATCATTGCCGGCCTGTGACCTCGGCAAACCCATAACAAAGTCCACTGAGATATCTTCCCACTTCCAAACTGGTACATCTAGCGGTTGTAACTGACCGCCCGGTCTTCGGTGTTCCGTCTTAACCTTCTGACAAGTTAAGCACCGAGAAACAAATTCTGCAACCTCGGCCTTCATCCCAGGCCACCAATACATTAGCTTCAAGTCTCGGTGCATCTTGGTGGATCCCGGATGTATAGAGTACTGACTCCTTTGAGCTTCTTCCAATACTTGCCTTTTGATATCATCATCATCATCAGGAACATAAATCCTCCCGTTAAAGCAAATCATGCCGTCACTATCCTCAGTAAAATCTGGCGATCCTCTCTGAGACTGCAACTTCACATCAGCTCCTTGAGCTACACGGATTTGTTCCCTTAACACAATGGCTATCCGAATATGCCGCAACACTATGCGGTCCCTCTTTCTTGCTCCCTTGAGTTTCAAGTCTCTGAATGACTCCAACAAAGCCATCTCATGAACCATTAACCTTGCCGTGTGGATAGACTTCCTGCTCAGAGCATCTGCTACCACATTGGCTTTCCCAGGGTGATATTTCAAATCGAAGTCGTAGTCCTTCAAAAATTCAGTCCACCTTCTCTGTCTGTTATTCAACTCTTTTTGGTCAAACAGATACTTCAAGCTCTTGTGATCACTAAAAACTTCGAAACGAGTACCGTAAAGGTAATGTCTCCAAATTTTCAGTGCAAACACAATAGCTGCCAACTCTAAGTCATGAGTTGGGTAATTCCGTTCATGAGTCTTCAATTGCCTAGATGCATAGGCCACAACATGTTGATTCTGCATGACTACACATCCTAAACCCTTCCAGATGCATCACTGTAAATCTGAAATCCCAATGACGGATCCGGAAGAATTAGGATCGGAGCAGAAGTTAACTTTTCTTTCAACCCAAGAAAACACTCTTCACAATCGGCATCCCAAGTAAACGGTTGACCCTTGCGTGTCAATCGAGTAAGCGGAAGTACCAATTGTGAAAAACTTTCAATGAATCTTCTATAGTAACCAGCTAAACGCAGATAGCTTCTGATCTCAGTCACTGACGTCGGTTGTTCCCAATTCAACACTGCTTCCACCTTGCTAGGATCAACTGCAACCCCCTCCTGGGAAATCACATGACCCAAGAACTTCACTTCGGACATCCAAAAGTCACACTTCGACGGTTTAGCATAGAGTTTCTTTTCTCGGAGTACTCCTAGGACAAAGCGGAGATGCTGAGCATGCTCTTCAACTGACTTTGAGTAAACCAAGATATCATCAATAAAGGCGACCACAAACTGATCTAGGTAGGAATGAAATACTCTATTCATATAATCCATGAATACGGCTGGAGCGTTAGTCAATCCGAAGGGCATCACCACAAACTCGTAGTGTCCGTACCTCGTACGAAAAGCAGTCTTCGGAATGTCTAAGGCTCTTACCCTGATTTGATGGTACCCTGACCTTAGATCAATCTTGGAGAAAACTTTAGCACCTCGAAGTTGGTCAAGTAGATCATCTATCCTTGGTAATGGATACTTGTTCTTGATAGTAATTTTATTCAGCTGGCGGTAGTCTATGCATAATCTCATGCTTCCGTCCTTCTTCTTGACTAGTAATACCGGAGCACCCCACGGAGAAGCACTCGGTCGAATAAACTTCTTGGAAATTAATTCCTCAAGTTGGGACTTCAATTCCTTCAGTTCGAGAGGAGAGATCCTATAAGGTGCTATGGATATTGGCCCTGCACCAGGCGCCAAATCTATAGAGAATTCTACCTCTCGTTCCGGAGGCAAAGAGGAAACTTCCTCGGGAAAAACATCTAAGAATTCATTAAGAACTTGAACAGACGATAAATCCAAATCAGCTTCAGTTGATGCAGACAAAATAACGACAAAATCTTCCGCACCTTGGAATAGAGACTGGCTGGCTGAAGCGAACGAAATAACACCATCATCTACAGGTAGTGAATGTTCTGCTACTTCAGAAGGAAAATTAATTGCACGATTGAAACAGTCAATAGTAATGTGATTGGAAGTCATCCAATTCATTCCCAAAACGATCTCCATTCCCCTCATAGGCAAACAGATAAAATCAACAACAAAATCCCTGCCTCCTATTGTGAGCAGACAGTTAAGGCATAATGATTGGGTTCACACACGACCCTTTGCAGCAGTAAGGATAGTTATTGGCTCGGATATAGGAGATACTGTTAATCCTAACCGTTCAGCACATGCTTCTGAGATAAAGCAATGAGTAGCACCAGAGTCATACAGAATATTAACAGTTTGATTAAAGAGAGAACCTGTACCCCTTATAAGGTTATCAGCTGGTTTGATGGTCTTGGCATCCAAGGTGTTGACTCGAGCCTGCCTCGGAGCATCAGGAGACTCCAAGAAAGCTCTCCTTGACGGGCAGTTATTAGCATAATGGTCCTCTTCTTTGCAATGGTAACATTGGTTCGGTCCCACCTGGCATCTCCCTTTATGATATTTCTTGCAGATGCCGCACCTGTTAGGATTTGCAGAGTCACTTGACTGTATTTGTTTCCCTTTATCCGAATTCCCTCTATACCTCGGGTTTGAAGAAGTTGGCTCATTACCCTTTTTCTTATCTTTCCAGAAATCTTTCCTCTCTGCATACATTCTTTTAAGATCGCTCTCAGCTGAATGAGCTTGTTGAACCAAAGCAGGATAAGTGGTCATGGAATAAGAACTGAGACCTTGATTCACATCGCCTCTAAGACCTTGTCTGAACATCACCATTTTCCACTAATCATCAAGAGCGGTGGTCCCCAATTCATAGAATTGAGACAACCTCTCAAATTTTGCAGCATATTCCCCAACTGTCATCTCTTCCTGTTTCAAACTCAGAAATTCCATCTGTTTGGCAAGTCTTTGAGAGTCGGGAAAATAATGACCCAGAAACAATTCCTTGAAATTGTTCCACTCAAGAGGAGTTCCTTGGATTTGAGGCATTCTACGAGCATTAACCCACCAGGTGTGATCATCCTTGTCCAGAGCGTTAGCAGCACAAGTTACTTTTTCTCCTTCATTGCATTGCAAAGTATCAAAGATCCGTTCCATGGCATCTACCCAGAAATGGGCTTTCATTGCCTCGGATCCTCCTTTGAAGGTTGGGGGTTTCATCTTCAGAAACCGGAAATACACCCTGTTGGGATCCTCAGGAGTTGGCACATTGACTGGCTCAGCTGGTTGTGGTTGAGGCATCTGATGCATCTGCTGCATTTTAGCCATTTGAGCCATCTGTTGCTGTTGCATTAGCATCATGTCATTCATCATTTTCTGCTGAGTCTCGATGACATTCTGCATCCATTCTTGATGAGGATCAACAGGTGGGTTTCTCCTACCTCTTCCAGCCATGATTCTGCGAAATATGCACAAAATATTAAGTTGATCAGGCTCAATGTCTAATAGCATACTAAGAAGAATCAGACTTAGAAGACGTAAAAGACTCTTAACATCTAAGTCCGACTAGGTCGAACTGCTCTGATACCAAATGTAACATCCTGGTATTTCTAACATGTAGAGGGACCGAAAATGCACAGATTGCGGAAATTCAGAGGACACCGTTCCTGTTTAAGTATTGGACATACAAACTTTTTCCGAAAGAAACACAAAGTCGGAAATAACATTACTTCATACAATAGAAGTTCATCGGTTCCATACGAAGGTATACAATATCCAAGTCCAAATACCAAACAGAAACATAAAACGGTTCGTAAAACTCATAACCAATACAAGTTATACAACCAAAAAGAACAACAAAAGGACGAAGGATAATGTGACTAAGTCTTCAGCACCTCCGAGAGTATACCAACTACTCGTGCACAATAGTCTTCCTTTTTCCCTGCTTCTCTGAAAAACAACAAATATGGATTGGGTGAGATAACATTATCTCAGTGAGTCCTACCGTGCCCCCTCACTGACACTCGGTTCAATTTATGAAACCGTTACAACAAAAGCTGAAATAACAATGTCTTATTTATTAATCAAATTGCCGACCGCACAACGACTTCTAATCGCGGCAATTCGTGTTCTTAATTTATTATTCGAAATGCCGACCGCACAACAATTGCTAATCCTGGCAAGTCGTGAGTTGAACTTAACATGATCCGGCCGCACCACAATCTGCTAATCCTGGTAACCATGTGTCTAACTTAGCACAAACCGGCCGCACAACAATTTGCTAATCCCGGTAACCCACGAATTGACCACGCCAAAACGTATACAGGGCCTAGGGTGAGGGTTCATGACTTCCCTTCCTAGAATGCTACTTGTCGGGTCGTCACCCAACGCGATACATATGACAATACGCATCAAATTCTCGAGAGTTAGATAATTTATATCTTTTCGATCACCAAAGGATCAATCACATAATAGTTGGGTAAACAATATCCATATCGATCTATAATCCGTTTTGAGGAATTCATATATTTGTCCTCCGGCATTATAATCATATTCAATTGACATATATAAACATATATATTCAGTCAGTCCATCAGTCGGTGTACCCACACGTATCCTAGGGTTTCGGTTTTTCAATCAAATATGCTTTCGAAGCTCTATTTCAAAATCATGAGTTGAATAAGTTCAAAATACGGTTTTCAATAAGGCAATATCCTTAAAATTTGTTGGGAAGAAGATTAGAAGTGATTTGGGATCGAAAGGAGCGACGAAATGAGAAATCGGAGTCCGGTAACAAAAGCTCACGCACGGTTCGTGCCCAGGGGCGCACGACCTGTGCGTGATGCACCAAATTTTATACTGCCAACCCGAAGCTCACGCACGATCCGTGCCCAGGGGCGCACGATCCATGCGTGATGCTTTATTCCTTCATTCAGCCAATTAAGAAGCAGACGCACGGTCCGTGCCCAGGGGCGCACGACCCGTGCGGTCTGTTCTGATTCTCTATTTTCAATCTGATTCTCATTCCGCTTTTCCATTTCTTGCCCGAATCGAGTTCCGATCGTAATCCAACCTAAAAACAGATTTAATAAACAACATTCCAGACCATATTCCAGTGAAAACGTTTAAATCACAATTTCGTAATTTGTTCAACAATTCATTAAAAACCGTAAAAACGCGATATTGCTCAAAAACGGTTTTCGGTTCCAAAATCTTTCGAAAACTGATAAATGCCTTATGACTCAAACCGGTATATTTTCAAGACACGAAAAATATCCCTATCCGTGAGTAGAACTCACCGTTACACCGAAGTCCGAGAGTTGGGCCGAAAAGCGAAGTCACCGAATCGAAAATACACGAACAATCCCTGCTAGAACTCGAACCGATTTCCAAAACGGCAATCTCCACCACTAGAGCAACTGAAACAGCAACTAGGATGACTGAAATCCTTCCAAATTCGACATGCAAGCACTAGCTTTCTCCTTCAACCTCGACAACAACAAAAACTGAACATGCAAGCTCTCCCTTCTTCACCATTGAAGCACCAAAATCGAAAATGGGGTTGAGAGAAAGAATGAGAATCAGCTTATGAAACTTATACCAATAGAAAGAGAACTGAAAATGGAGTGGAAAGGAGGTCTGAATACTTACATGCAATAACCATGGATAAGTTTACTTCTCCTTCCTTCTTTCTCTCTCTCTCCCTCTCTCGATTTCTCCCTCTCCTTCTATTTCTCCCTTCTGTTTTTCTTTCTTTCTTTCAGCTGGAACAATTGTCTAAGTGTGAGGGTGAGGGAGGGTCCAGGTGTGTATGGGTTGAGGGGGGTTTAAAAGACGGTGAAAAGACCGTTTTGCCCTTGGCCCATAAAATGATAGTTTAGGTGCTGAAAATTCCTTTTGGTACAAAACTTTCTCGATTAATCCGGTTCCGATCCAAAATTCCTCAATTCTTTCGCTTCGTAATTGATTGGAATTTTCATAATTATATTTTAAATAATTAGGGACGTGAAAAGACAGATTTTCCCTTCAGCCCCAATTCCTTATTTAAAAATATGAACAAGCCACTATTCGATGGAGAATAGGATTTCTTGACAAATTTCTCGACTATTAATCCCCGAGACACGACCAATTATTTCCACAAATAAATAATTGGTCTTAGGTATCGTAGTACAAGCCTTTAAAAATTAGGGATGTTACATTGGCAGTGATGAAGTATATGATTAAATTCTCTTTAATACATTTATACTCCTTAGTTAATTGCTTCACCACTAATTTGGAATCACCTCTAATTTCAACAGATTTTGACCCCAGTTCTAGCAAAAATTCTAGTCCTACTATCAAGGCTTCGTACTCGGCCTCATTATTAGAGCAAAGTTCTTTGATTTTAAATTTATACTTCGTTGGTATTTTTGTTGGCGAAATAATTAATATCCCAATTCCAAAACCATTTTTATGGCTCGATCCATCGAAGTATAATGTCCATGGTTGCATACTCATATGATTAATTGTCACTTCGACCAATGAGTGGTCGACAATAAAATCCGCAACAATTGACCCTTTGATAGCTTTCAAAGGTTGATATGTTAATGAATATTCAGAAAGAGCTAAAGCCCATTTACCAATTCGACTATGCAATATATGTTTCGACAGCATATGTTTACTAATATCAAAATGAGAATAAACATACACATCAACGGGTTTTATATATTACTTTAATTTGGTACAAGAGAAATACAAGCAAAGGCACAATTTCTCTGTTGTATGATATCTAGTTTCAGCATCATTTAAAACTCTACTAAGGTAATATATGGCTCTTTCGACACCATTCTCATCCTCTTGTGCTAACATGCTACCTATTGTTAGCTCTGATGCTGCTATATACAATTTCATCAGCTTATCTCAGATAGGTGGCAACAAGATAGGTGGTTTAACTAGATAAGCTTTAATCTCGTCGAAGGCCTTTTTGTATTCTGGATCCCATTTGAACACGTCTTCTTTCTTCAGTCGAAGCAATGGCGAGAAAACTTGAGTCTTGCCACTTAGGTTTGAGATGAACCTTCTCAGGAAGTTAATCTTCCCCAATAATGACTGAAGCTCCTTTTTAGTCGAAGGCGCCTTTGTTTCCATGATTGCTTTCGTCTTGTTTTGATTTATTTCAATGCCTTTTTTGTGGACAACAAATCCCAAGAAATCACCTGCACGTACACAGAAGGCACATTTTATTGGATTAACATTTTCAATCCATATTTTCTCATTCTTTCGAATGACTGTCGAAGATGGTCTATATGACCATTTTCTGTCGAAGATTTAACAACAATATCATCTATGTATACTTGCATAAAATTTTCAATAAAATCATGAAACATAGAATTCATTGCTCTCTGGTATGTTGCACCAGCATTTTTTAGACCAAAAGGCATTACTTAGGTATTCAAATCCTGCTGCCGAATCAATTAGCATCTCTGCCACAGGCATAGGGTATTGATCTTTGGGTGTAGCATTATTTAGATCTCTAAAATCTATGCAGACTCTTAATGTTCCATTTTTCTTAATGACAGGAACAATATTAGCTAACCAATCAACATACCTGGCAGTTCTGATGAAGTTGCTTTTGAGTAGTCTTTTGATTTCCTCTTTTATCTTCGACAGAATTTGCGGTGCAAATCTTCTTGGTGTTTGCTTCACTGGTTTCCTATCTGGTCGAATGGGCAGCTTCAATTCAACTACTTCTCGACACAGTCCAGGCATTTCGTTGTAATCCCAGGCGAAGCAATCTTTGTATTCTTTTAATAGCTCAATGGTTCGATCTCCCAAACCTTTGTCGATTTTGGCACTGATAAACGTTGGCCTTTTTATGGAGCCATCTCCTAAATCAACTTCCTCTAAGGGATCTTGAGCTTGAATCCTCTTGGTCGAACCCATTGGGTCCTTTTCAAAACCTAAAGGCTCGTCATCGTAGATGCAGTCGAGCCTTTGGCCTTCGACCATATTATCTTCAAGGTTAACTTCATTGTTAACTTCAGTGGTTTGATTAACCATCATTTGTTGCAATTCGGCCTCTAAAGCCGCATTTTGTCTATTCTCGGCCACGTAGCGCGTGATTCGATCCCATATATTGGGTTCAGACATCATTAATGTCTAGGGACCATCCCACCCTGTTGGCTTACAGAAGCCATTTGTGCGGCTAGACTCACCAAGCACCTCCCTCTCCCAAATGAAACCATGGGTAGCATGTAGATCTAGTGAAGCATAAACATTGTCTTGAGGGACATATGCCGTATCAGAAGGTGTACATGGCGCAATATTCGCCAATTGTTTGTCGAAGGTATGTTTAGTGATGTGATCAACTTCAGCTAAGAAATAGCTTTGGTCGCCCTCCACATTTTCGACTAGACCATCCTCTCTCCAAATAGAGATCCTCTGATGGAGCGTTGAAGGGACTGCTCCAACTCCATGGATCCACTCTTGACCCAACAATAGGTTGAAGTTTTCCTTGGTGGGAATAACCATGAACATGGTTAATCTTTTAACACTCCCTACCACTAGCTCCACTTCTATGGCTCCCAAAGAATAGCCAGATTTGCCCTCGTAACTGGTGAGCACTATGTTGTGTGGCCTTAGGTCGGCATCTGATTTACCAATCTTTGCCAGCATGTGCTGTGGCATTAAATTTACTGCAGCGCCTCCGTCGACTAGCACCTTGTTAACGCCTGCATTATTGACTTTGGCATGTATGAATAAAGGCTTGAGATGGTACTTCATGCCTCCATCTGGCCTTTCAAAAACTGCATTTTGTTCCTCTATACAGCCATTATTTAGTACATAATAACAAATTGGCTTATGTTTAGCCATATCTTCGTCGAAGTCCTTCTCAACTTCGTTCACCTCTGATATCAAGTCGAACTCAATCGGGAGGATTGAAACGACACATATGATGTTGAGTAATGGGTCTGAGTCTGAAAATTCAGAGTCCATTTTGTAACACCCCAAATTTAATTAGTTATCTAATTGAATTATTTAATTTAATTAATTGGGAATTATACGGTGGTAGATAATAAAATAAATATATATGAGGTAATTGGACCTATTTATAAGGTGAGGGCTAATATTAATAAATTTAGAGTTTTAATTTATTTAGGAGGTGTTGTCATGAATTAGGTGGTGCACATGAGGGCCCATGATCCACAAGTAAGCCCATGACCCATTAGCTAGTCATAGAGCTCGAATCACTTAGGGGTCTTGTGGGTTAGTTTTCATTTCACTTATTCCACCCAAAAAGAAAGAAAAGAATTCGAAGAGAGGAGAGAAGAGAAGAGAAAAAGAAAACGTAAAAGAAGAAGAGAGAGTGAGAAGAGGAAGTCGCGACTTGCAAGAGGGAAGGGAGAGGAGTTTTCATGGAGCACTCAAGGAGGAGGAAGAGCTTGTTGGTGTCTTGCAATTCCTTGGAGCATTTCCTAGTAATTTCGACTTCTAAGAGGTTAGGGGGTCCTCTTTTTATCTTTAATAGCTTATGTGATGAGTAATGCCTAGGGTTAGGTCCTAGGGTGATTTTCCATGAATGAATTGTATGTTGTGATGTTGTGCTATGCTGAATTTTTAATTGTGCAAAGAGATGTTTGATTGGTGTTGAAATTGTACACAATAGGAATGATGCATGCCCATTGTTTGGTATTATGATTGAATGAATTTTTGGTGGTAAATGTGATGGTCAGTCTTATATTGATAAATTAAGGTTGGAGATTTAATTTGGGAATTTTTGGTGGTGAGGAACTCGAATTTGGCCGGCTCCTTAGGCTCCTAGGTGTGTGTGTGTGTTGCTGGAAATTCTGTCTAAATCTGTGTCTAGCTCCTGGGAACCAGGCGCCCATGTGCTGTGTCTGTGTTGCCTGTGTCTGGTTCTGTGTCTAGACACTGGGCGCCGGGTTCCCTTGTCTGCGCCACTGTGTTGCAGAATTGTGTTGCTCGTGTCTAGGCACCATGGGAACCGAGGGTCCCGGAGATTGGATGCTCGGTTTGCTTTCAAATTTGGGATAGGAGTTCCTGGACACAAAAAGAGTCAGTTTCAGGTGCTGGGTCAAAATTTGGCCGTGTGCCTTGTGCCATGGGCGCCAAGGGCCCCAATTTTCTGTTGTTCATTTTGCGAAAATTGATACTGGGTTTTCATGTCCAAGCTAAATGGCTCGTGTAAAACAATTTTTGGAGTCATAGGAGTTGTGGTCTGTCCTGGCCTTAGGCGCCTAGTCCATGGGCGCCAAAGAGGCGTGTCACTTTTTGCCAAAATTTTTGTTGGGTTCTCATATTCTGAGTATTTGGCTCGTGCAAAATGAATTTCGAAGTTAAAGGAGTTGTTGTCTTGCGTGTTTTGCCAAGGCGCCTTATGCCTGGGCGCCGTGTTCCCTGCGCCAGTTTTCCTGCGCCTGTGTCTGGGCGCTAGGCGCCCTGCGCCAGTTTTTCCTGCGCCTGTGTCTGGGCGCTAGGCGCCCTGCGCCGGTTTTTGCTAGGCGTTCTGCGCCAGTTTTCCCTGCGCCAGTGCCTGGGCGCTAGGCGCCCTGCGCCAGTTTTTGCTGGGCGCCAAAATCAGGATGTTGCCTAAATTTTTCCAAACTTGTTTTTAATGTAACTTTTGACTCGGTTATCCAAATTTAACGGTTCAAAATGCGTTTCGAAGCTAATTTCGGTGTCTATTCAAATATTATGGTTTTATGTAAAAATGAGTTATTTTTACTGGTGGTTCTGGACTGAAGTTGTTCAAGGTGTTTAATTCCAATTTTTATTCACTTTCCCTATGTCGTGTCAAATCCTAAATTGGCCTAATTGAAATTGGTGTTGGTGTGAGTGGTGGGTTGAGTTGGTGAGTGTATTATGGTGTGATTGGTGAGCAGAGGCTTCGGCCTAATTTTAATTGGTGAGCAGAGGCTTCGGCCTAATTTTAAATCGGTGAGTTGATTAAATGGTGAGTTTGATGAATTGTGTGGTGTGTGGTGGTGCATTTCCATAGCATCTCATGAACCATGTGCATAATTGGTGAGCAGAGGCTTCGGCCTAATTTTATTTGGTGAGCAGAGGCTACGGCCTATTTGTATTTGGTGACGGATCCGACATGCATGTGCCCGTGGAGTTTGGGTTGCATTTCACGCATAACCATACCTTTTGCATTGTTGTTTGGAGAATTGTAATTGTGATGTGGTTGCTGCCTTTGTTGTGAATCGGTGTGCCTAGTTACCTTTTCCTATGCAGTGCTTATTCCATATGTTATTAATTATGAAAAGAGACTCACCCTACTGCTTTTATGTTGCTTCTTATGTCGGCAACGTGCAGGTATTAGCGACTGAAGGTTATCCTTATGCCTTCGTCTGGTAGGGAGTGTCATGCTCTGATACGTAGCACCGGGGGGCGTCTTATGTTTATGTGTTATTTTAATTACACTGTTAGACTGTTATTAGTGATGTATTGGATTTGTTTTCGAACTTAATATTTTCCGCTGTGGTAATGACTGTATTTAGTTGATGCGAACCGAACCGGTATTTTATGGTGCTATGTATCTTGTTGTTTTTAGCCAAATTATGCAGATTTGAAGTTGTTGATTTAATGGAGTAAGTGTAGCACTCTCTTATATTGTTTTCAAAAAAAAAAAGAAACTCTGATTTTATTAATTAGTAAAGTTATTAGAAGGGGGTGTTGCATATTTCTTCGTCCAAGTCGAGGCCTTGTTTGACAATTGTAAGAGGAGGGAATATCCTCTCTGTGGCAGGTCTTCTTTGAATTTCGACCTGAGAGGCTATCTGCTTCCCTTTATTGGTGCTATGTTTCCTGTAACACCCTAAATATTTAATTAATTTATTTAATAAAGTATTTAGGAATTTAATTTAATTAATTGGATATAATTTAATTATTAGAAATTATATTAAAATGGTGTAGGTGGTATTAGGAGATGAAGGCGCCAATTAGCTAGACTTGGGCTTAAATGAAAAGCCCAAGCCCATGATCCAAGTGATATGCGAATACACAAGGTATTGTGAGATTAGGGTTTGTGTGAATCATTTTGCGAATTGGAGAGAATAGAGAAGGGAGAGGCGCCGTTGGAGAGGAAAAGAGGAGAAGAGAAGTCGCGAACCCAAGGAGAAAAGAGGAACGTGATTTTGTTGCTGAGGTTCTGGTGGTGACGGTCTCTAGGGCTTCTACTCTTCGAATTCGAGGTAAGGGGAGTTCTATCAATTTTTATAATAATTCGTATGATAGGTTTTAAGTAGGAATAGCTTAGATCTAATCCATGAGCATGAATTATGCGTGATTCCTTGTTGTTGTTACGATTAGCTTGTTGATTGATGAATTCGTTGCTCAAAGATCCGTTGTTAGTGTTTGGGCGCCTAGGGCGCCATGTGTGTGCTTGTGATGTTGCTGAATTTTGATGTTTGGTGGATGATTCTGATGATTTTATATGTGCTCATGAATTGTTGTAAATTGGTGTTGGGATAGATCATGTAAAAATTTGAAGAAAAAGAAAATGCTGAAGTTACTGTAGCAGGGCGCCATGGGCGCCAAGCTCCCTGTGTGTGTGTGTTGCGCTGGGTGCTGGGCGCTGGGCGCCAGTGCGTGTGTGTGTGTTGCGCTGGGCGCTGGGCGCCAAGGGCGCCAATGTTGTGTGTCCTATTTTGTCAAAATTGTTGCTGGGTTCCTATACACTGAATAAATGGCTCGTGTAAAATAAATTTTGGAGTCAAATGAGTTGTTCCCTGTGTTGGCCTTAGGCGCCTAGTCCATGGGCGCCAAGGTTGCGTGTCATATTTTGCCAAAATTTTTGCTGGGTTCCCATACTCTGAGTAAAAGGCTCGTGTAAAATTAATTTTGGAATTGTTCTGGAGTGGCCCAATAGGCCCAACGAGACAGTCTAGCGCAGCCTACAGCAATGGGGTGCTGCGCGCAGCAGCCAGGTGCAACCTGGGCCAGCGGCCCACTCGACCAAGGCCGGCCCAACGCGGCCCATCATCTGCCTTGCTCCGCAAGATGCGGCCGATCCCGTAAAGTGCGCAACGGCTAGAACGCCAGTCTTATATATACCACACCAGCATGTGGCTTCAGGTATGTTTTACTCACCTTGTGACCCTGCCCGTTGAAGCACCTCTGACTTGAGCGTTGGAGTGCCTTTGCAGGTACCACCCGCGTGCGGCTTACAACTCGGTCCCTCATCACAGCGACCGATCAACGTCATCAACAACAACCCATCGTATTGATCAGGTACGATCAATTGGCGACCACAGTGGGAGGCCCGAGCGCTATTCCACATCAAACCATGCCGCCACGCCAGAAACGTACTTCTTCCAGGCTCAACTCCTCTGGGCAGAACCGACCTCAACGGACCCCAGAGGGCATGCCTGTGACCGTTCATGAATCACAAGATGAGCCTCGCCAAGAACCCTCAGTACAGGGCGGTCGCGAGCCAGTTACCCAACCAGCCCCGCAACTACCGGCCGAGCTGGCCGAAGCAGGAATTCCAGAAGCGTTGCCAGAGCACGTAACCCAAGCGCTCATACAAATTCTGGAGCAAAAAAATCAAGTGATCGCTGATCGAGACGAACTGATCGAACGTTATGAGAGAGGTTCGATCTCAATCCGCCCGCGAGCGGACAGCGGCCACCGAGGCCAACCATCCCGGCCCCATCGTTCACCACCACGAAGAGAAGCTCCTCCTCGTCGTGGCGTATCCCGACGCAATCCTCCAAGAAGGGCGATCGTTCACAGGTCGCCTCCTCGTCGAAGAAGTCGCCATCATCGCTCCCCCGAAGAAGATTACGACTACGCTGACTCAAGCTACCGACCAGAGTCAGAAGGGTCGCCAACAAGATACTCGTCCAACGAGTCCTCAGGATCCCGCCGATCAAGAAGCAGGTCGTGGGACTCGTATGAGGAGTTCGACGACTACAGCAACGGGGAGATTAGAGATGTCTCCCATGCCATCAGCCGACCGAGAAGGAACAATTCAGAGCGGCCTAGAAGACGGTCGTCGCCACGTGCTCCACAATACCATGGACACCCTCCAATTGCTGATAGACTCCTTGGTCAACCGGTCGGCCTTTACGGTTTGCCCGTCGACCAAGCTTATGCCGCCATGCAGCCTTACGGGCAGAATCCCATCCCGACCGGACAGGGGCCTTTCACCAGCGAGATTAGGCGCTATCGCATCCCAAGGGACCTGAGGAAGCCCCCAAACCTGAACAAGTTCAACGGTCGCGGGGATCCAGACAAACATCTGATGTACTTCAACAACTACTGTAGCTACAGGGAGCTGGGACGAACGATGAAGTGCAGACTCTTCCCTCAGTCGCTCGAAGGACGGGCGCTAGAATGGTGGGAATCTCTGCGTCCCAACTCAGTCGCTTCTTGGGAAGGCCTTGTGGCAATGTTCTTGGCCAATTACACAGCCAACCGTTGTCAATATCGTTACGAAGAGCACTTGGATTCGGTCGTCCAAGGAGAAAATGAATCATTGAGGGAGTTTATCGACCGGTTCATGACAGAGGCCGATACAGTCCGCAATCTGTCAGATACGGACAAGCTGAAGTACCTCAAGCGTGGTATAAGAAAGAACCACAGATTCGCTGAAGAGTTTTCTCTGAACCGCTACTACGACCTCGGCCTGTTCCTCAGAAGGGCCAACGACCATATGGGTTATGAGGAGCAACTAGCGGCCGACAAGGGCGCCCGCGCGCGTCCCAAGGAAGAAACTAGCAGGTCGGCCAAGGGGCAAGACCATAATAAGCCCGAGTACCGGCCCAAGAAGTACGAGCAGCGTACAAAATTAAACACTCCGATCGCGCAGATCTTTACGGAGTGCCAGAACAATGAATTCACTGGTGTGAGGCGACCTGATCCTTTAGTATTGAAGAAAGGAGGTCGGCCTACAAAGAAATACTGCAGATATCACAAGAGCAAGGGGCATGACACCAATGACTGCATGGCCCTAAAAGATGACATAGAAGACCTCATACAGAAGGGCAAGTTGAGGCAGTATGTAAAAGATGATGGTAACGATCGCCCTGATCAAAGAGCCGTTGGCCAACCCGCCAATGACAAAGGTAAGGCGATCGTTAACTCAACGATCGAGCAAGCGCGTAACAGTTCAGAGGAAGAGCGCGACCCCAGACAATCAAAGGGCCGCAACGTAGCCATGGTCATCCATGGAGGTAATCCGTTGGACATCAGAGAGTCCAACAAGGCGATGAAGAGGAAGTGGAACGAACTCATGATGGTCGGTTCAACTTCAACCCCACGGCCGGCCTCGAATAGGCCGCCCATTTCCTTTGGGGACGAAGACTTGCTTGATGGAAAAGTTAACAATTATGTACCCTTGGTAGTATCGGCCGTAATGGCCAACACTGAGGTTAGAAGAATACTGGTCGACCAGGGGAGCTCGGCCGATATCATGTTCGAAGAATTGATTGACAAGTTGAATGTGGATAGGAGCGAGATTATTCCCCAAGCAGTACCCACTCCACTGACCGGGTTCAATGGGGCGACCACCTACCCATTGGGGACGATAGAATTACTCGTCACTTTTGGAGATGACACGAGCGGCAGCACGTCGTACAGGACGGTCAGAACAACGTTCTTAGTTCTGCCAATCAGATCGTGTTACCACTGCATCATTGGCCGCCCAACTCTGGGGAAATTGGAGGCCGTAGCCTCAACTGTACATCTGAAGATGAAGTTTTACAGTAAAAACGACCAAGTGGTGACAGTGATGGCCGACATGGAGGCGGCTATGAGGAGCCATTTCCTCTATCAAGAAATTTGTGACATGGAGGTGACGAATGCTAAACCTCAGAATCTTGGAGAGGGGCATCAGGTCAATGTGGCCGACCTGGATGCTCGATACGACCCTGACAGCGACCCTGAGGACGACGACGATGATTTAGCCCGCGAGCTAAAGAATAGACTTAAGAGGCCTGAGCCCCACGGAGAATTGATCGATATTCAGTTAATGGACGACCCAACTAAAACAGTTAAGTTGGGGAGCGACCTACCTGAAGAAGACAAGCAAGAGCTCATCACCTGTCTCAGGGATTACGCGGACCTTTTCGCATGGCAGGCATCAGACATGCCCGGTATCCCAATTGAAATTGCCTGCCACCAACTGTCCGTTGATGAGACAGCAAGGCCGGTCGCACAAAGGAGGCGAACTCAGAGTGAAGAGAAAGCACTGGCGGCCGCCCAGGCAGTTGACGACCTCATCAAGGCCAATTTCATTGAGGAGATCAAGTATACAACATGGCTCTCCAACGTCGTGTTGGTAAAGAAGAAAAATGGTAAGTGGCGCATGTGCGTCGATTATACCGACCTGAACAAGGCATGCCCGAAGGACGCCTTTCCACTGCCAAGCATTGACAAATTGGTCGATGGGGCAGCGGGCTATAAACTTCTGTCTTTTCTAGACGCCTATTCAGGATACAATCAGATCACCATGTACCCACCCGATCGTCATAAGACCGCGTTCATGACCGATCGGGGAAACTTCCAGTACAAGGTAATGCCTTTTGGTCTCAAGAACGCCGGAGCGACCTATCAGAGAATGATGAGCAAGGTTTTTAGGCGTCAGATCGGTCGCATATCAGAGGTCTACTTGGATGACATGATAATTAAGAGCAAGACCGACCAGGACCATATCAACGACCTAAGGGAAATCTTTGAGGAAGCAAGGAAGAATTCTTTAAGGCTGAATCCAGAGAAGTGCACCTTCGGAGTAAGGGCGGGCAAATTCCTGGGCTTCCACTTAACAGAGCGAGGGATTGAAGCGAACCCTGATAAGTGTAGGGCGGTCGCCGACATGAGGCCACCCACTACGAAGAAAGAGATCCAGCAATTGAATGGTATGGTCGCTGCCCTATCGCGATTCATACCTAAATCAGCGTGCAAATCTCTTCCACTGTTCAAGCTTTTGAAGAAGGAAGTCGAATTTGAATGGACCGATCAATGCCAGCGAGCATTGGACGAGCTGAAGGCGGCACTGACCAACCCGCCCATCATGACCAAGCCGCAACCGGGGGAGACACTTTACTTGTACTTGGCCATAACGGACGAAGCCATGAGCGCCGTTCTGGTCAGGGAATGCGACCTAAAGCAAAACCCGGTCTATTTCATCAGCAAGGTATTTCAAGGCCCAGAAATCAGGTACCAGAAGATTGAGAAACTAGCCTTGGCATTACTTGTGGCCGCTCGTAGATTACGTCCTTACTTCGTCGCTCATCAGGTCGTGGTAAGGACCGACCAGCCTATTAGGCAAATCCTTCACCGACCTGACCTTGCAGGGCGTATGATCAAGTGGGCTGTGGAACTCAGTGAGTTTGGAATCAAGTTTGAGGCCAGATCGGCCGCTAAGGCACAAGTGTTGGCCGACTTCATCGCTGAGATGACCCCCATACCAGACGATCAGGCCGTCACTACCTGGACTTTGCACGTAGACGGGTCCTCCAACAGCAAAGGAAGCGGGGCCGGCTTGATACTTGAGAACTCGGAAGGACTTACTGTTGAAGTGTCATTAACTTTTGCATTTCACACTTCAAATAACCAGGCCGAGTATGAGGCGTGCATTGCCGGGCTGCAGCTAGCCAGAGAGTTCAATGTCGACCGTGTCGAACTTCACTCCGACTCTCTACTGGTTGTATCCCAGATTCAAAACCTATACGACGCAAAGGATGATATCCTGAAGAATTATTTGGCCAAGGTAAGGGACCTGCTCAGGCAATTCGACCGAGCAGAAGTTAAGCACGTCCCCAGGACAGAGAACGTGAGGGCTGACATCCTATCAAAGTTAGCCAGTACAAAGGCTCCTGGGAATCACAGAAGTCTAATTCAGGAGACATTAACTCGACCGAGCGTGTCTACTAAGCCTGCTCAACCATTAGCCATTCTAGCGGTCGACCTAGACAGAGACTGGATTACTCCCATCTTGCAGTATATTCTTAATGGGGTAGAACCTTGCGACCCGAAGGCAGCAAAGCTCCTGAGGTTGCGGGCGACCAAATATTCAGTGATTGAAGGAAGACTGTACAGAAGGGGCTTTTCATCCCCATTGCTGAGATGTCTTACGTCGGTCGAAGCCGACCATGTACTCAGGGATATCCATGAAGGCGATTGTGGTAGCCATCAAGGTGGTCGGTCGGTTGCTAAGAAGGCACTCAGGGCCGGATACTATTGGCCGACCATGGAAGAGGATGCCAAGTTACTTGTGCAGAAGTGCAAGAAATGCCAGATCCACGCAGACGTGCATATAGCGCCCTCAACAGAACTGCACAGCCTAACCCCACCTTGGCCGTTCGCTTGGTGGGGTATGGACTTGCTCGGCCCCTTTCCACCTGCACCAGGTCAGCTGAAATTCCTGATCGTTGCGGTCGACTACTTCACCAAGTGGATAGAAGCAGAGCCACTTGCCACCATTACCTCAGCGAAGGTATCTAAGTTCTTCGGGAAGAATGTGCTCGCCCGCTTCGGAGTGCCTCAGCAACTGGTGACGGACAATGGAACTCAGTTTGCAGATAGAAAATTCAGAGAATTGCTGGCCGGCCTGGGCGTGAAACAGCGTTTCACCTCGGTCGAGCACCCGCAAACCAATGGCCAGGCAGAAGCGGCCAACAGGGTAGTACTACGCGGGCTGAAAAGAAGATTAGATGAAGCCAAAGGCAATTGGGCTGAAGAGCTACAGTCGGTCCTTTGGGCCTACAGAACGACCCCCCACTCATCGACCGGGGAGTCACCATTTAGACTGGTCTATGGTACTGATGCGGTCATCCCGATTGAGATGGGAGAGCTAAGTTGGAGGACGACCAACCCACCAACCCCGGCCGCAAATGAGCAAGCAACAAGAGAAGAACTCGACCTGGTTGATGAGCTGCGAACTAAGGCGTCACTTAGGGAGCAACTCATCAAACAGAAGGTCGCTGCAAGATACAACGCCCGCGTCCAGAAGAGGGAATTCTCCATTGGGCAGCTAGTCCTCAGGAGGGCCGACGTAGGAAATAAGAACGCTCGCCAGGGAAAGCTCGCCCCGAACTGGGAAGGACCATACCGTGTCATCAGCAAGACTGGAAAGGGAGCGTACGAGCTGGAAACCATGGAAGGGGCGACCATCCCCAGAACATGGAACACTGATAAACTCAGAAAATATTATGTTTAAGTTGTAAACATCGATTGATCAATAAAGAACAGGCGGTCGCTCTTTTTCCCCACAGGGGTTTTTTACTGAGGACCGACCTTAAAATTTCACTTGTGTTTTATTTTCATGCAAATTGAATGCACGGTCGCTCACCATGCGAGTAGCAGTCGAGCGACCAGAAGAGTGCCATCGAATGGCCCAACCGAGAGCCGCCGAGCGGCCTAAAAAGAGTGCCATCGAATGGCCCAATCAGTAGCCGCCGAGCGGCCTAAAAAGAGTGCCATCGAATGGCCCAATCAGTAGCCGCCGAGCGGCCTAAAAAGAGTGCCATCGAATGGCCCAAGCGAAAGCCGCCGAGCGGCCTAAAAAGAGTGCCATCGAATGGCCCAAACGAGAGCCGCCGAGCGGCCTAAAAAGAGTGCCATCGAATGGCCCAAACGAGAGCCGCCGAGCGGCCTAAAAAGAGTGCCATCGAATGGCCCAAACGAGAGCCGCCGAGCGGCCTAAAAAGAGTGCCATCGAATGGCCCAAGCGAAAGCCGCCGTGCGGCCTAAAAAGAGTGCCATCGAATGGCCCAAACGAGAGCCGCCGAGCGGCCTAAAAAGAGTGCCATCGAATGGCCCAAACGAGAGCCGCCGAGCGGCCTAAAAAGAGTGCCATCGAATGGCCCAAACGAGAGCCGCCGAGCGGCCTAAAAAGAGTGCCATCGAATGGCCCAAGCGAAAGCCGCCGTGCGGCCTAAAAAGAGTGCCATCGAATGGCCCATACGACATTCTTTGGTCGCGACCGACCATATCAATAAAGAATCAAGTCCAAGTATAAAGCGATTAAACGGGCTGGAATTCAGATAGAAATTGTCAGAAATTGTCATTGATTACAAATAAGGACGCCTCGGTCGAAACCCGGGCGCCCCATTTAAACACCGCTCGCAGGCGGGCAAAGATTACACCAAGAAATTACAATTTAAGAGTCGCTGGGGGCTTGAAAGATGACCATCTCTTCTTGAATAACCTTCCCCTTTGACATCTTCACAGGGCGAATGATCTTCTGCTCGGTCGCACGATGCATGCTTTGAACGATCTCGCGATCGACCTGCAATTCAGGATAGAGAATCTTGATCTGGCCGACCGCATTTTCGAACTGACCCTCTGCAGCTCCTTTCGCCTTGTCAAGAACGGCTTTGTAGCGACCTCTTAAACTGTTCTTTTCCGCCTCCACCGCCTCCATCTCAGTTTTCAGCCCAGCGACCTGGCTGGACAGCTCTTTATTCTTTGAAGAGAGGCGTTCGACCTCTTTCTCAGCTGTTTCCTTATCAGCGACCGCCTTGTCCAGAGAAGACTCGGCCAGTGTTTGAGCAGAGACAGCAGCCACAAGCTGGCGTTCTGCTTCGCCAAGCTTCCTCTCATTGTCAGCGGCCGCTTCGACTTTCTTGAGCAGGTCGTCGCGCTCGCCCCTCAGTTCTGCGAGCAATGACAAGGCAGAATTCAATTTAAAGTTTTTATCGACTAGGTCGTCTTCAAGCAATGAATATCTATGGACGAGACGCCTACCTTCCAAGCGATCCGATTCTTCGTCTCGGTACTTCTTGAACAGAGCGCCAGCGGCCTTCATCGCCTCGGCCATCACCTCGAAAGGTTCCTCCTTGAAGCGGGCACAATCTTCATCACCCAACCCAAGCAGGTCGATGTTGGGCCCATGACTTTTTCCACTCTTGTGCTTCTTCCTCTCGCCCCCATCATCGACCGACCTGGGTCTTTTGGATTTTCCTTGATGTTTGGGCGGGCTGCTCAGGTCGATTGCTTGGGCTGGTGTGCCCGCCCGAGGAGCCTGACGACCAGGCTGAGATCCGGTCGCAGCAGTTTGAGGTGTACCCCCAGATTGAGCCGCCGGTATGACGCGGACGGGCGAAGTATCGCCATCCTCGGCCGCCCATTGCTCCAGCAGGTCGAAGTCACCCATGTTGGCCATCTTAACTGCAAAGGCAAAAGCAGATGGTTAGAAACATTTAACAAGATAAACTGACAGAAAATATAAAAGGTGTGAGCGACCACCGACCAAGAGCGGCCTTGACATTCTTCTTGGTACGAGCATCAACAATGCTTTTAACTTTGATGCGACCATCAGGGACTAGGGACGCAATCCTTCTCAGTCTATGGATCGTTTCCCTGTCCAGGTCGTCCAAATCAGCGTCCTTAAAAGCATATTGTCCCGGTTTTTTGGAGAAGTGGTTGAAACTCCACTCTGTAGGAAACAGGGGGGTTCCTTCTTGATCGTTGGTCATTTGGGCGATCGCATTTTGGGCTTCGGCCGACTCGGGAACGACCCAAAAGTATTCTTTTTTCCACCCGGTCGTCAATGATTCCAGATATGGCTTGAACAAATTGCATGTCGACCGGTTCTTTAATGAGACCGCTTCCTTGCGGGCACCCTTGGAGCCTTTTTCGTAAATATAGCTCATCTCAAACAAATGGAAGAACAGTCGGATGGAGACCGGTCGTCTCAGAACCACTAGCACATCTTCAAACGCCTGCAGGAACGCCCAAGCGTTCGGATTCAGCTGAGAGGGGGCGACCTGAAGATACCTTAGGACCATGCGTTGGAACCTGGAGAATGGTGGAATTATACCCATACGTTCGAAAACGATGCGGTACATGGTGAATTTCAACACATCAGTACAGGCCGCAATGTCTTCGCCCTTGGCCATTCCTTCTACCCTCCAACCTTCATTCAATTCGGTCGCAAGAAACTCCAGGTCTTGGCTTCCCCGTTGAATCTTGCTACGCTGGCCCCTCAGGTTGAGGGAAACCCAAGACATCTCCTGTGTAGCAGCGACCTCAGGATCTTCTCTTTGGTTGCCCTGCTGATCTCTGTCGGCCGTCTCGGCCACGTCGGTCGCAGTACGGTCAGCGCCTTCCTCAGAGGCAACCCGTGCGTTGCTCTCTGCAATATCAGCAACTACCCCCTCGGAGTACGGGGCCCCACTTCTGTCCGGCCGCGTTCCGGATCTGCTTGATGCTGTCGAGTTCCGGGTCGAAGGACCAGAGGAAGAAGATTCGTCACTAGAAGATGACGACCGGGCAGGGGCAGGATTCTGTTCCACCGGTCGTGTCATATTTTGCGCAAGGGAAACGGCCGGGACTCCCAATATACGGCGAGTTTGTTTAGTACGCGCCAGAATGAACCTGTGGAGGGGAATAACAGTCAGGGTCTTGCTCGCGCGTGGGAAGGGGCGACGTGGTCGTCCCCAGACCTGACACCCCCTCCATCAGATGGGACATTAAAAATCAAATAAAGTAAGAGCGGTCGCAATTACCTGGAATTAGAGCAGGAGGATTTCGAGCGAGCTTCGACGGCAGCGAGCGAGCTTTTGCAGAAGCGAGCGAGCTTGAAGCGAGCGATCAGCGAGAGCAGCGGAGAATTCGGAGAAAAGTGCAAATGATGTGCCCTATGAGTCCCTTATATAATGGGCCAACCGTCATCATGGGCCGGAAGTGAAGAGGCGCGACTCTTCATGTACCATCATAACTTAAACTCCTCGAGTCTCTAAACGTCACCTCATTAAAGCAGCTGTCGCCTCAGCACTCATGACGATTTATTGTCAGGCATCACCCCCGAGACGGCACCTGGCCCGTATGGCCAGGCCGCGTGGCAGCGACCACGCAATCAAATTATCAGCGATCGACCAGGCTACGTGCGACCACACGGATGGCAGCGACCGCCTTCCCATCGGCCAAACGTCACATCTCGAATGGAGGTCAGAAGCGACTGGCCCCAAACTCAACGATCAATAGGCGGCAGCGACCGTCAGTTCCCTTCCACAACTCGAATGCAAGGGGGCAACGATTCAAGCCTCAGCCCGCTCTCAAGCGACCTAGGCTTGGGGGGCAACTGTTCTGGAGTGGCCCAATAGGCCCAACGAGACAGTCTAGCGCAGCCTACAGCAATGGGGTGCTGCGCGCAGCAGCCAGGTGCAACCTGGGCCAGCGGCCCACTCGACCAAGGCCGGCCCAACGCGGCCCATCATCTGCCTTGCTCCGCAAGATGCGGCCGATCCCGTAAAGTGCGCAACGGCTAGAACGCCAGTCTTATATATACCACACCAGCATGTGGCTTCAGGTATGTTTTACTCACCTTGTGACCCTGCCCGTTGAAGCACCTCTGACTTGAGCGTTGGAGTGCCTTTGCAGGTACCACCCGCGTGCAGCTTACAACTCGGTCCCTCATCACAGCGACCGATCAACGTCATCAACAACAACCCATCGTATTGATCAGGTACGATCAGGAATCAAATGAGCTGTTTTCCGTGTTGGCCTTAGGCGCCTAGTGCATGGGCGCCGTGTTCCCCTGCGCCAGTTGCGCCAGTCCAGTGTTGCTCCTGGGTGCCCAGCGCCTGGGTGCCCAGCGCCTGGGCGCCAGTTTCAGAAAGTCTAAGTATTTTCCCGCTTTTGTTTCAATCATAACTTTTGACTCGGTTATCCAAATTTGACGGTTCAAAATGCGTTTCGAAGATTATTCAGGTGCCTACCTGGATATTCTAATTTTAGGCAAAAATGAGTTATTTTTCTAATGGTTCTGGGCAGATGTTGCCCAAGGTGTCTAAGTGTAATTTTGCCTATCTTTTGCCCTTAGTGGCCAATGTTGTGTATACTGATGTGTAAATGACGATGATGCCCTTAGTGGCTAGTTAAATGACCTTTTTGCCCTTAGTGGCCAATGTTGTTGATAATGATGTGTAAATGACGATGATGCCCTTGGTGGCTAGTAAATGACGTTTTTACCCTCAGTGACTATTATTTGAACTGATGATGTTTATGAATAAGTGACGATGAAAATAAGTGACGTTGAGGCCCGAAAGGCTAAGTGACGATAAGGCCCAAAAAGGCTAAGTGATGTTGTTGTGTGTAATTGTGAATTGACAGGTGCTGTGCCTCTTATTTGGCAAATTGGTAAGTGACGGGTCACATAGTTGACCGTGATTGTGTGTGTTTGTGCGTGGTGAATTTTATAGTGTCTCATGCATCCCATATGCATAAACCCAGTGACGTTTGAGGCCCAAAAGGCTAAGTGACGATGAGGCCCAAAAAGGCTAAGCGACGTTTGTGAAAAGGTACCTCATGCATATGCCCGCGAGTGGGTTGCATTTCATATGCCTACATGACATAGTGATGAGTTATTGTAGTGATGTAATTGATGATTGTGATGTGATTACTCTAGAGCTGCGACTTGACTTATTCCTTATCATGTGATTTATTATATGGATTGAATTGGACTCACCCTTCTGTTTGAATATTACCCCTATGCGGTAACGTGCAGGTGATCGCGAGTGAAGGACTAGGTACCTTCACTACTTCGAGTCGAGTCGTCACGCTCTGATACGTAGCACTCAGGGGGGGAACGAACTTGATGTTTATGAATGATTTCGGTTGTTATGTCTTTGTTGACGATTCTGTTTTATTTTGTTATTCCGCTGCGTAGTTGGTTTAATTGACGTTAAGTTTATTTGCGATGATAACTGTGGTTTTGAGGCTCTCCTTTTAGTGACGTGCCACGTGATGCATGATTATTGTGTTTGAGCTGTTTTATTGAGAAGCGTTGTTTTATTGAAGTATGTGTAACATTCCTCGTGAGAAATAAATTTTGAAACTCTGATTTTTCCAATTAAATTAACGGGTAGAAAAGGGGTGTTACATTAGTGGTATCAGAGCAGTTCGGTCTGTCCGGCCAATGTTGTCCTGTCATAGTGTCTTATGACAATAGATTAGTACTAAACTCTTGGTTTGTGTTGCAGTGATAATTTGAAATGGCTAGGAGAAACGATGCTGCTCTTGCTGCTGCATTGCAAGCTATGGCTCAGGCTGTGCAGAATCAGCATAATGCTGGAGAGAACGCTGGTTTCCGGAGTCTGACTACCTTCCAGAGAGAGAATCCGCCCACTTTTAAGGGAAAATATGATCCAGATGGTGCTATGGCTTGGTTGAAAGAGATCGAGAGGATTTTCAGGGTGATGGACTGCACTGTTGAGCAGAAGGTCCGTTTTGGTACCCACATGTTAGCCGAGGAGGCCGACGACTGGCGGTTGGCTACTAGGCAGAGGTTGGAGGCTGTGCAGGAAGAGATTACTTGGGAGGTATTCAGCAGAGAATTTCTGAGAAAATATTTTCCTGAAGATGTCTGAGGGAAGAAAGAGATAGAGTTCCTGGAACTGAAGCAGGGTGGTATGTCTGTGACTGCATATGCGGCGAAGTTTGTGGAATTGGCAAAATTCTATCAGCACTACAGTGAGGCGACAACTGAGTTTTCGAAATGCATCAAGTTCGAGAATGGTTTGAGGCCTGATATCAAAAAGGCCATTGGTTACCAGAAGATCCATGTGTTCGCTGATCTGGTTGATAGTTGTAGAATCTTCGAGGAGGACAGTACTGCACATTACAAAGCTACGTCTGAGAAAAAGGGTAAGTTTCCGAGTCGAAGCAAGCCGTATGAGGTTCCTGCGGGTAAGAGTTATCAGAGGGCTGCTGGAGGTAAGAATTCTAGTGGGGGAGATGCTCCTGCTAGCATTGTCTGTTTTAAGTGTGGCAAGCCTGGCCACAAGAGTACTACATGTAGGTCTGATGAGAGAGTTTGCTACCGTTGTGGTAAAAAGGGTCATATGGCAGGCCGAGTGTAAGGTCAGGGATGTGGTGTGCTTCAACTGTGGTGAGTCTGGGCATATCAGTACAAAATGTACAAAGCCGAAGAAGGAAAGGTCTAGTGGGAAAGTGTTCGCATTGGCAGGAGAGGAGCCTGATGAGAAGGATGGTCTGATTAGAGGTACGTGTTTTATTAACGGTACTTCTCTGAAATCTCTTATTGATACTGGTGCTACCCATTGCTTTATATCTGTTGATTGTTGTAAAAGATTGGGTCTTGTTTTATCTGCTATGTGTGGGGATATGGTTGTCGATACTCCTGCGAAGGGGTCGGTGATTACTTCCTAGGTGTGTTCTCAGTGTCCCGTGTCGATCTTCGGCAGGGACTTTGTTGTGAATTTTGTTTGCTTGCCGTTGAGAGGTCTGGATGTAATCTTGGGCATGGACTGGTTAGAGAATAACCACGTTCATATCAACTGTCGTAGCAAGTCGGTTAGTTTCGGGGAAGAAGACTCTGTTTTAGTATCTGCTGAACAGTTGAAGAAGTTGAGGAAAGAAGGAGTTCAGCTATTTTCGTTGATGGCATCGTTGTCTGCTGAGAGTCAGGCTGTTATTGAAGAACTGCAAGTGGTACACGAGTTTCCTGAGGTTTTTCCTGACGAAATTCCGGGTGTGCCGCCGAAGAGGGAAATTGAGTTCTCGATTGATCTTGTACCTGGTACGAGGCCTGTGTCTATGGCACCGTACAGGATGTCGGCGTCGGAATTGTCTGAGTTGAAGACGCAACTCGAAGAATTGCTTGAGAAAAAGTTTGTGAGACCGAGTGTATCACCGTGGGGAGCTCCGGTATTGTTGGTAAAGAAGAAGGATGGGGGTATGTGGTTATGTGTGGACTATCGTCAGTTGAATAAGGTAACTATCAAGAATAAGTATCCACTTCCGAGGATCGACGATTTGATGGATCAGTTAGTGGGTGCCCGTGTTTTCAGCAAAATTGATTTAAGGTCTGGATATCATAAGATTAAAGTGAAGGATGAAGATGTTCAGAAGACAGCGTTCAGGACAAGGTATGGGCATTATGAATATTCAGTGATGCCGTTCGGTGTGACCAATGCACCTTGTGTATTTATGGAATATATGAATCGTATTTTCCATAATTACCTAGATCGGTTTGTGGTGATCTTCATAGATGACATTCTAGTTTATTCTAAGTCGGAGGAGGAGCATGCTGAGCACCTGAAGACAGTATTGGAAGTTCTGAAAGAGAAAAAGTTGTATGCTAAGTTATCAAAGTGTGAGTTCTGGCTGAAAGAGGTGAGTTTCCTTGGGCACGTGATTTCTGGTAATGGTATTGCGGTTGATCCGGCAAAAGTGGAAGCAATGTTGGAGTGGGAGGCTCCGAAGTCCGCAACAGAGATTAGAAGCTTTTTGGGTTTGGCTGGGTACTACAGGAGGTTCATCGAGGGTTTTTCCAAGTTGGCCCTTCCGTTGACTCAGTTGACTTGTAAGGGTAAAGTTTTTGTTTGGGATGCTCGGTGTGAGGAAAGTTTTATGGAACTGAAAAAGAGATTGACAACGTTGCCTGTCTTGACGTTGCCTAATCCGGAGGAACCGTTTGTTGTATATTGTGACGCTTCGAAGATGGGTCTTGGTGGTGTGCTGATGCAAGATGGGAAAGTCGTTGCGTATGCGTCGAGGCAGTTGCGGGTTCATGAGAAAAATTACCCTACGCATGATTTGGAATTGGCTGATGTGGTATTTGCGCTTAAGATTTGGAGGCACTATCTTTATGGTTCGAGGTTTGAAGTGTTCAGTGATCACAAGAGTCCGAAGTATCTGTTCGATCAGAAAGAGTTGAATATGAGACAGCGTCGGTGGTTGGAGCTCTTGAAGGATTATGACTTCGGTTTGAATTATCATCCCGGCAAAGCTAATGTCGTGGCTGATGCTTTAAGCAGGAAGTCTTTGCATATGTCGGCAATGATGGTGAAAGAATTAGAGTTGATTGAGGAATTCCGAGATTTGAGTTTGGTTTGTAAAATGACACCTCGCAGTGTCAAGCTGGGAATGTTAAAGATCGTCAATGACTTTCTGGGCAGCATCAGAGAGGCTCAGAAGTCAGATGTCAAGTTGGTAGATTTAATTAATGGGGTTGGTCAATCTGAGGATGAAGATTTCAAATTGGATTCTCGTGGTGTGTTGAGGTTCCGGGGTAGGATCTGTGTTCTGGATGATGCGGAAATGAGAAAGGCAATTTTGGAGGAGGGTCACCGTAGCAAGTTGAGTATCCATCCTGGAGCGACGAAAATGTATCAAGATCTGAAAAAGATGTTTTGGTGGTATGGTATGAAGAGAGATGTGGCACAGTTTGTGTATGCCTGTTTGACCTGTCAGAAATCGAAGGTTGAGCATCAGAGGCCTGCGGGGTTGATGCAACCGTTGGATGTTCCAGAGTGGAAGTGGGATAGCATTGCGATGGACATCGTGACTGGATTGCCGAATACAGTTAGGGGTCATGACGCTATTTGGGTAATCGTTGATAGGTTCACGAAGTCCGCTCACTTTGTTCCTATTAATATCACTTATTCGGTGTCGAAGTTGGCAGAGGTCTATGTCAAAGAGATTGTGAAGTTGCACGGTGTTCCGAAGAGTATTGTGTCAGATAGGGATCCGAGGTTCACTTCTGAGTTTTGGACGGGTTTGCAGAAGGAATTGGGTTCAAAGTTGAAAATGAGTTCGGCATATCATCCTCAGAGAGATGGTCAGTCAGAGAGGACAATTCATTCGTTAGAAGATTTGTTGAGGGCTTGTGTCTTGGAACAAAGGGGTTCATGGGATTCCTACCTTGCGTTGATTCAGTTTACCTATAACAACAGTTACCAATCCAGTATCGGGATGGCACCGTTTGAAGCATTGTATGGTCGAAAGTGTAGAACGCCGTTGTGTTGGTATGAGTCTGGGGAGAGTGTAGTGTTGGGGCCGGAGATTGTCCGGGAGACTACAGAGAAAATCAAGATGATCCGTGAAAAGATGAAGGCTTCGCAGAGTCGCCAGAAGAGTTATCATGACAAGCGGAGGAAAGATCTAGAGTTTCAGGAGGGTGAGCATGTGTTCTTGAGGGTTTCTCCTATTACCGGTGTTGGTCGAGCGTTGAAGTCGAAGAAGCTCACTCCTCGCTTTGTTGGTCCTTATCAGATTTCTGAGAGAATCGGAAATGTGGCTTATAGGGTGGCTTTACCGCCAAATCTTTCGAATTTGCACGACGTGTTTCATGTGTCGCAACTTCGGAAGTATGTTTCGGATCCATCTCATGTGATCCATATGGATGATGTAGAGGTGCGGGATAATCTCACTGTGGAGACGATGCCCGTACGGATTGAGGATCGCGAAGTGAAAGTGCTTAGAGGCAGAGAGATTGCATTAGTGAAAGTGGTTTGGCTAGGAGCTACCGGTGAGAGTATGACTTGGGAGCTAGAGAGCAAGATGCGAGAGTCCTACCCAGAGTTGTTTGATCAGGTAAATTTCGAGGACGAAATATTCTAAGTGGGGGAGAGTTGAAACACCCTAAATATTTAATTAATTTATTTAATTAAGTATTTAGGAATTTAATTTAATTAATTGAATATAATTTAATTATTAGAAATTATATTAAAATGGTGTAGGTGGTATTAGGCGATGAATGCGCCAATTAGCTAGACTTGGGCTTAAATGAAAAGCCCAAGCCCATGATCCAAGTGATATGCGAATACACAAGGTCTTGTGAGATTAGGGTTTGTGTGAATCATTTTGCGAATTGGAGAGAATAGAGAAGGGAGAGGTGCCGTTGGAGAGGAGAAGAGGAGAAGAGAAGTCGCGAACCCAAGGAGAAAAGAGGAACGTGATTTTGTTGCTGAGGTTCTGGTGGTGACGGTCTCTAGGGCTTCTACTCTTCGAATTCGAGGTAAGGGGAGTTCTATCAATTTTTATAATAATTGGTATGATAGGTTTTAAGTAGGAATAGCTTAGATCTAATCCATGAGCATGAATTATGCGTGATTCCTTGTTGTTGTTACGATTAGCATGTTGTTTGATGAATTCGTTGCTCAAAGATCTGTTGTTAGTGTTTGGGCGCCTAGGGCGCCATGTGTGTGCTTGTGATGTTGCTGAATTTTGATGTTTGGTGGATGATTTTGATGATTTTATATGTGCTCTTGAATTGTTGTAAATTGGTGTTGTGATGGATCATGTAAAAATTTGAAGAAAAAGAAAATGCTGAAGTTACTGTAGCAGGGCGCCATGGGCGCCAAGCTCCCTGTGTGTGTGTGTTGCGCTGGGTGCTGGGCGCTGGGCGCCAGTGCCTGTGTGTGTGTGTTGCGCTGGGCGCTGGGCGCTGGGCGCCAAGGGCGCCAATGTTGCGTGTCCTATTTTGTCAAAATTGTTGCTGGGTTCCCATACACTGAATAAATGGCTCGTGTAAAATAAATTTTGGAGTCAAATGAGTTGTTCCCTGTGTTGGCCTTAGGCGCCTAGTCCATGGGCGCCAAGGTTGCGTGTCATATTTTGCCAAAATTTTTGCTGGGTTCCCATACTCTGAGTAAATGGCTCGTGTAAAATTAATTTTGGAGTCAAATGAGTTGTTTTCCGTGTTGGCCTTAGGCGCCTAGTGCATGGGCGCCGTGTTCCCCTGCGCCAGTTCCTGCGCCAGTTGCGCCAGTCCAGTGTTGCTCCTGGGCGCCCAGCGCCTGGGCGCCAGTTTCAGAAAGTCTAAGTATTTTCCCGCTTTTGTTTTAATCATAACTTTTGACTCGGTTATCCAAATTTGACGGTTCAAAATGCGTTTCGAAGCTTATTCAGGTGCCTACCTGGATATTCTAATTTTAGGCAAAAATGAGTTATTTTTCTGATGGTTCTGGGCAGATGTTGTCCTTAGTGGCCAATGTTGTGTATACTGATGTGTAAATGACGATGATGCCCTTAGTGGCTAGTTAAATGACCTTTTTGCCCTTAGTGGCCAATGTTGTTGATAATGATGTGTAAATGACGATGATGCCCTTGGTGGCTAGTAAATGACGTTTTTACCCTCAGTGGCTATTGTTTGAACTGATGATGTTTATGAATAAGTGACGATGAAAATAAGTGACGTTGAGGCCCGAAAGGCTAAGTGACGATAAGGCCCAAAAAGGCTAAGTGATGTTGTTGTGTGTAATTGTGAATTGACAGGTGCTGTGCCTCTTATTTGGCAAATTGGTAAGTGACGGGTCACATAGTTGACCGTGATTGTGTGTGTTTGTGCGTGGTGCATGTTATAGTGTCTCATGCATCCCATATGCATAAACCCAGTGACGTTTGAGGCCCAAAAGGCTAAGTGACGATGAGGCCCAAAAAGGCTAAGCGACGTTTGTGAAAAGGTACCTCATGCATATGCCCGCGAGTGGGTTGCATTTCATATGCCTACATGACATAGTGATGAGTTATTGTAGTGATGTAATTGATGATTGTGATGTGATTACTCTAGAGCTGCGACTTGACTTATTGCTTTTCATGTGATTTATTATATGGATTGAGTTGGACTCACCCTTCTGTTTGAATGTTACCCATATGCGGTAACGTGCAGGTGATCGCGAGTGAAGGACTAGGTACCTTCACTACTTCGAGTCGAGTCGTCACGCTCTGATACGTAGCACTCAGGGGGGAACGAACTTGATGTTTATGAATGATTTCGGTTGTTATGTCTTTGTTGACGATTCTGTTTTATTTTGTTATTCCGCTGCGTAGTTGGTTTAATTGACGTTAAGTTTATTTGCGATGATAACTGTGGTTTTGAGGCTCTCCTTTTAGTGACGTGCCACGTGATGCATGATTATTGTGTTTGAGCTGTTTTATTGAGAAGCGTTGTTTTATTGAAGTATGTGTAACATTCCTCGTGAGAAATAAATTTTGAAACTCTGATTTTTCCAATTAAATTAACGGGTAGAAAAGGGGTGTTACATTTCCACTTCTCTCAGCAGCAAGGAACTTCATTTTACGCTGATGTCTTCGCCATTGTGTTTTAGTCATGGGGTTTTTACCCTTGCAATTCTTGTTACAGACATACTTGTTGGCATCATATGTCTTGTTCTGATTCATGGCACTTGAGCTTCCTTGTACCATTTCTGGGGAATACCCTGCATCTTTCCCTCCTGAATACACCCACCTTTCGATAGGTAACTTTGTGGGAGGCACAAATGTCTTTGCCTGGTCTCATTGGAGGTAGGGATGTCAAAACAGGCGGCCCGGCTCGGCCCGTTAAGCATTATGCCCGCAAAAAATCGGGCGGCCCGACCTGGCCCGTTAACAGAACGCGGGCGCAAAATTCATGACCTGCCCGCGAAGTGGCGGGCTGGCAGGCTGGCCCGTCAATTTACACTGAATTTTAAAAAAAAAAGAGCTAACGGGCGGTTTGGCCCGCCACAGTGTTTAGCCCGCGGGCTGGCGGTCGAAGCGGGTCGGGCAACGCGGGCTGGCGGGCATCAATACCTTAGCCCTGCCCGCCTTTTTTTGGGGCCAACGGGCCGGCCCGGCGGGCCAAGCCCATTTTGACATCCCTAGTTGGAGGTGTCACTTTGAATGGGTTGCCTCTTTGATTAAAGCTAAACTTGGGCCTGTTATCGACCCGTGTATTCTTTCTCTTTTGCTGAGGAGTAGAATGTTCAAGGCTTTTTGCAGCCTCTTTATCAAATACTGAACCGCACCTGGGGCATAGCATCACCTCAGTATTATTGATTTTACACCGGTTGAGGAAATCGATCAATTCCTCTTCAGCTTGTGGATAAACCACCTGCATTTGATCTTCATATTGGTCTTCAGTGACCATTTGGACCTTTGCCTCAGACATTTCAGCATTTTTGGACCCACTGTTGTTTCCAGTATTGTCCTGACTAGTTTCGACGACCAGAATGTCGACTTCAGTATAGTTTGCCTCTACTGTTGGCATAGGGTTACTGTCAATCTGCATTGAAGACTTCGATTTATCATCAAACCTTAGTCTTCCTTCGTTCAGCGATTTCTGAACTAGATCCCTGAAAAAAACACATTGAGAGGTATTATGACCCAAAAAACTATGATATTTGCAAAAACCTCTTTTCTTTTGTTGTTCTATCGAAGGTATATGTCTTTGCAATAAACTTATCATTTTTTGGTTCGACTGGGTTTTTCCCTTTGGAGGGATTTAATAATTTACATACATATGGAGGTCCAGGTTTTAATTCTGCAACATTAACCTCTTCTTCGACATCCTCATATGATACGTCGAACTCTTGGCTATTATTATCAACATTGACAAATGTCATTTTTCTTTTTTATTATTAAATCTATTTGTCGAAACTTTCTCAGCTTTGAGTCTTTCGACTTGTCGAACTCCCTCGGCCAATTGTGCCATGTCTCTTAAGTGCAAAGTATCTAACTTCTTTCTAATAGAATAATCTAGGCCACCAGCAGCCATTTCGACTAACTCATGTTCAGGCACTTGAGTAAAGCACCTTGCCTTGAGTAGTCTAAATCTATTGAGATAATCGTCAATAGATTCTGGCATTTTGCGTCGAACACTGGCCAATTCTTTAAGGCTAATCTTGCATTGGCCCATGTAGAATTGCTCATGAAACGCTTTTTCTAACTGATTCCAATTAAACATGGAATGTGGGGGTAACGTAGTGAACCAGGTGAAGGCATTTTTTGTCAAAGAATTTGGAAAATACTTCATTCTCAAATTCTCATTTTGCGCTATGTCACCAGCCTCAGTCAAATACCGTGCAATGTGTTCGACAGTGGATTCACTGGTTTCTCCAGCAAATTTTGTGAATTTAGGGATTTTCCATCCCCTAGGCAAATCTGTTTGTATCACATATTCCGACAGGGGAGATAGAAAATTAGGTCTATGTAAGCCTAAGTTAAGACCATTTTGGGCTAAAATTGTTTCGACAAGATTTGCCAAATTATTTTGATTTCTAAAGTTGTTTTGCTGAACTTGTCTTATTACTTCATCAGCATTTTGGTTCCTATTAACTAATACCATTTCAGGCACAGGTTCTTCGACAACCATTATTTGTCTTTGATCAATAGGAACTGCGTAGTTGGGCCTTTCGACAGGGAATTCAACAGGCCTAACATTCTGGACTGGGGGAATTCGCTGGTTATGCACTGGTGGAGTGCCAAAGAAATCAGCAATTCGACCCATTTGTGTTGCTAACATCTGGTAACTGTCATTTGTGTTTTGAATTAATGGGTTAAACACTGTACCAATTTGTTGGGTTAGCATATTAACCATATCGTGGTTGCTATCATCCATTTGTTGCCTTAATGCCAACAAAGATGATGTGGTTATCGATGGCTGTGCATTTCGACTATAAATATTTTCTGGTGAATTATGTATAGGCGAAAAGCTTGAGGCTAAGTTTTCTACATATGTAGACGCATTTGTTTGAAGCCCCACCATCATGGCTGTTGGCATGCCATATGGATAATTTCTGCCATTCATGGGGAAATTAACCGGCACATTTCCGATCATGGAATTTGCCATTAAGGGGTTAGTCGAATTTAATATTGGTGGTACAAGGACCATCATCATATTCGACACCGGGTTAATGGTAGGAGCGGTTACTGCAGTTACACCCATAACTGTCGAAGAAGGTAATGGAGCAGTTACTCCCGCTATGGTTGGAGAAGAAACAGGAGCAGTTACTCGTGGGGAAGATACAGGGGCGGTTACTTCCGAAGTACTTGCAGCGTTGGTATCATTAACTGACGCTTGGGAATGTGCATTTGATGTAGAAGCAGTATTCATATTAGAACGTGGCATTTCAGTAAGGCGCCTACCACTTCGTAAACGCATGCAAAGTATAAAATACTGGTTTTGTGTTTGATAACAAACCCAGAATTGTTTAGTAAAACTTTTAATAAATTTAGCACAAATGTCCCACTTGGTGTGCCAATTTGTTTACCGTGATTTTTGGTAAGCACCGCTAGTTACACGTGTGTGTTGCTTGCGAGACCAACTAGAAACAACTCAGAACATTTGTGGTAAAGTTGTTTACTAATATTTGCGGTTTGTTATGAAAAAGGGTGATGATAGTCGTTTTAATGAAAGAAAAAGTTATGAAGAAATGGAGAAGTGTTTAAGAGGAAGTACAGAAACGTAGTGAAATGCAGGAAAGTAAATAAAGAAAAGAAGACTGAAAACAGTAAAATGCAGGAATTCGTAAATGAAAGTCAATAAACTGTAGAAATCTTTAAAGGAAAGTAAACAACATTGCATTGAATAAAGATTGGTACGCAGATTCATACATTGAATTCCTTTGACTCTGTTTTCTCTGATGCGGAAGTAAGAGTTTTTGCGAAAGTTTATGTAGAAACGAATTGTGCGACCTTTGTTCTATGTACAGAACTTCTATTTATAAAGAAAAAATAATAACCGCACAGCGGTTTCAAAACAGCAGTTTCAAAACTAAGCTAGCTGTTTGGTTAATTCGACCAAGTAACTGCTCCATCTTTCGACTACATTGCTGTTGTCTCTTTCGACCAGCACTCTTTAGCTTAACCTGTTATCTGGATATTGTTCATCTTCTTGTCGAACTACTAGTTTCAGCTTTCCAAATTTTGCTAAGTTATGCGCTACCCTGATTCACCTTGTCTACCACTTCCTGGTGTCGAAATATTTCTCTTTCTTCTTGAGTTTGCTAAGTCAAACCTTGTTGACTGCATTTAATTTTAGGCTGTCGAAAATGCAGGCTAACAAATTGTTTAGCTCGAGGATCGAGATGAGACAATGATAATTCATTCCAGTTGATTTCTTTTTCCAACTGTTTATTCTCTCCCCCCTAATGTTGGGTATTTGTTTCATCAAATGATAATCATCAAACTGGACTATAAACAAGTCTCCAAAAATCAAATGTAAAATAGAAGAGCTGTGATAAATTGTTGGCTTGATGCGAATCAATGTTACAACATGCAAAATTGTTTGTTCTCAAGTAGAAATAGGAAGTGGAATTTGGAAGCCTAATGGAGGACATCCATTCAATCACATAAAGGGTGGATTCTCCTTTTCCCCTCGTTTCATCCATGTTGGCACTCTTAGTTTACTTAACTTTGCTCTTTTTGTTCTATTTGTTTTCATACATTTAGTTTATTTGTTCTTTTGCTTTCTTAGTGTTCTTTTTCAATGTATGTGTTTTTTCCATGGATTTGTGTTGCATTTTTCTTTGCAAGGTTAGTTCTCTTGATTCGTATTCTCTCCACGATTTTGTTGATTTGTTTTAGGGTTTATTCACTCACAACACCCTCACTCTTCTTCTCTCCTCTTCACCCTTCCTCTTCCCTTACTCTTCTTCTCACTCACACCACCACCACACCGCCACCACGCAACCACCACACCACCACCACACCACCACCACGCCACCCTTCCTCTTCCCTCACTCTTCTTCTCTCCTCTTCTTCTCACTCACACCACCACCACACCACCACACCACCACCACCACACCACCACCACCGCCGCCACCACTCTCACTCCTCTCTCTCTCTCTCTCTCTCTCTCTCTCTCTCTCTCTCTCTCTCTCTCTCTCTCTCTCTCTCTTTCTCCCTTACTCTTCTCCTTCTCTCTCTACCATCCAGACATCACCACCACGCCACCTTCGCCACCACCAACACCACGCCGCCACCACTCTCACTCCTCTCTCTCTCTCCCTTACGTACTCTTCTCCTTCTCTCTCTACCATCCACACATCACCACCACGCCACCTTCACCACCACCACCACGCCACCACCACTCTCACTCCTCTCTCTCTCTCTCTCTCTCTCTCTCTCTCTCTCTCTCTTTGGAAATAATAATAAAAATAATAATTAAAATAATATAATATTAAATATAAAAAAAAGCAGATTTAATAAAAACAGAAACAGTCAGACTTAGCGAGGGAATTAGCGAGGGAAAATGACCATTCCGTCGCTAATTCCCCCGCATAAATTTTGGATTAACTATCGGGATATAAAACTTCCAATTGACTCATAAAACTTATGTTTTTACCATAACATCAAACTTTTCCACTATTATATATAGTCAAAACTCATAAAGTGCCACAACATACATAATCAAAAGTTTAGAAGATGGTAATGTAACATCCTAGATTTTAGTCGACAATAAAATCCGAAATATTACTTTTTAACATTTCGGAGATACACAATCACAGTTTGAACTAAAATTGAACTTAAATGTCCACTAACTCTTAACTCATACCATATAATATAGTTTTTTCCATGACATCATCATTCATACATAACTTTCCGACTTAGGGGATAATCAAAATGTGAATTAAGATTTACAACTTCAATCCAAAAGTGCAAATGTGCCAATCCTACAACATAAGGGGGGAATACCATAATTAAACTTAGGACCTGGTTCTCAATAAAACTTTAATAGATATCAAAATACATAAGATGTTACTCCAAGCATTCAGAATAAGAATTAATACAATTAAGCTTAAGAAGCTTCTCCATTTCCTTTGCCCTTGTTGCTTTTCACTTGTCTATCAGAAAAACACTACATAATAAAGAGTGAGATTTATAAAATCTCCATGAGTTCCTCAACAGTATCTCACTATAATAATACACACTTTATCTTTAAATTAATATCGCCCTTGACGCCTTCCCCACAAACATTTAGTCTTACATATCTTTCAAATGCTACAATCCCCACAAGAGGGAAACCCTAACTCAAACATATTATCCGAGTTTCGTACCATGAGAGTCTTGGACCAGGGCTCATGACTTCCCCCCCCCCCCCCCCAAGTGCGCCTTATAATTATTTAATCATTTTTATGTTAATGTATGTACATATAGATAGTTATATCCTCTCATGTACTCAATGAGCGATCGTACCGTAAAGAATTCATCTTATAACATAGCCCAACGAGCGTTACAGGTTAGGATAGAGCAGAATAATTTTGAAATCAAGATATAAACACAATTCAATGTTTATTGATACTTGTAACTCTTTCCGTTAGCTTTCCAACGCATCTGAGAACACCTAAATCGGTGTACGGGATCAAAAGTTACGAATAAAACAATCGGAAGACTATCGAAAAGAGTAGTTGTCCCGAAGAAAACACGGGCACCCGTGTTTTCGAACACAACCGTGTTTTCTTGACAATGTTCCAAAAGTGCTGAAATTGTGTCTTTAACTTCATTTCAAGTGTTCCTAACCTATCCCAACTATCATACAACCAATTTAAACACCCAATTTTATTCAATTACCATACAACAAGTACAAAACACCAATCACAACATTTCCAATCTTCCAAACATCATTATCACAAAATCTACCCAATTTGAGCTATAAGCTTCAAAACCCAATTGAGCCATTGGGTGGGTAGGAACTTCAAACAACACAAACACCATCATTTCAGAACAATATGGGTAGAAACACCAACGGAGTCAGAAACCCACCAATTAATTGCAAAAATGCCACCGGTTCAACATTTAGCATCGCCTGTTCAAACAACTGATGCTAAATGATGCTTAATAATGTTTTTTTCCACTAGTGAAGTTTGGAAACTATGTGTGCGGAAATGGCTTAGAAACCCATGCTTGATGAATCGTTGGTTTTTGTTTTGAACATTGCTCACTAAATCATCTCTATACAAGCATTAACCGAGTGTGTTGATGATTGGAGTGTGGTTTTGGCTGTTATTATCATGGTTGTCAAACTCGCGAGTCAACACGTACGAGTCTACGAGTTTACGAGTTTACTCCCCCAAAACGAGTCAAATTTCGTGTAGAATCACAATTTTGGTAAACTCGGATAGACTCGGGTAGACTCGGATAGACTCGGATAGACTCGCGAGTCTGAAGCGATTCTATCGAGTCTACCACAATCAGGGGTGTAATCAGCAAAGCAGGGGGTGTATGCGAGTAAACAAGCCCAAAATCAGTTTTTTTTCTTTTTTAAAGCCCATTTTAAATATAGATAAATATATAATACAATCATATATTGTCAGTAGCATATAAAAAAATACATTTAAATGTGTTTTCAACAAATTTTAATAACAAAAACACACAATAAATTAAAATCATTTAAATGTGTTTTCACTTATTATTGTATTATTGCTGAATTAGAATTAGTAAAAGGATAGTCATATTGCTCTTTGAATCAAGTACTATTATTGCTGGATTAGTGTTATTGCTCTAAAGCTACTGTGTTATTGCTTTTTGAATTAGTATTATCAAGTGTATTATTAATTATTATCATTATCTTTGTACATGCTTAAGTATTTGAAATCATCTTGTGGCATATAATGACATGGTAAGTCCATATTTATGTATTGATGAAATGTCTTCATTGTTATTGATAGTTTGATACTGTTTGACATTATAGTAATTATTTTACCGATTATTTTAGAGTCATTTTTTTTGTTCATAAACTCTTACGAGTCTACGAGTCGAGTCTACGGTCCCCTCACGAGTCTATGTAGACTCTCGAGTTTGACAACCATGGTTATTATGCTATTGTTGATGTATATATTGGTTTATGGATTGATTGGGAAAGAGATTGGATCAGAAGAGCTAATAGATTTTGAAAGAAAATAGAGTTTCAGAAATCTACAGTACGGGCCCGATCCATGCACCCTGGAGGCCCGGTCCGTGCGTCCCCCATCCTTTCGATTCCGCTTTCCTTTCGATGCGAACTCATCCCCAATCCTATTCCCAATCCAATCTAAGTTATGCTAAACATGATTGAATTCATTTGAATGCACTACCCCTGGAAAATTTTATTTTTGAAATAACCTTGTTACAATTTTCGATCATTACTTACACTTCTTGGGTGCAATCATGATCCACTTCTACCCTTAATATAAAGGCTTCTAGTGAATCATCACCTCATTATTGTGATAGAAATTATTCGATGTTTTGGGAACGGAGGAAGAAGTTTCATCTTAATTGGGTAATACTTTATTGATTGAGAAGTTTCACAGTTAGACTCCCCATTATAATTGTCTATTAGGTATGAAAACTGTTTTGGGATCTAGAGAATTGGGGAAAGAGTAAATGTGCTTAACTAAATTCTTTCACTCCTCAACCATGTGTGTGTTCTGGTCTTATTTCGAAATCTTATATTTTTCCTACATTCCCACCATATACCTATTGATTTGTTAGAAGAAGTCGTGTTTTGAATAAGATTAATCAAAGTTGGCGTGGGAACAAAACTATTTGGAATGATATTTCGGAGACACCTTCGAGACACAAACTGAAAATTTCTTCTTAAAATGGACAATTTTCCCTCTCTTAATCGTACAATTGCTTGGAAACCATTGATTTTGGACCAAAAATCTTAGGTAGATGTTTGGGCATGTGTCGGAAGGATAAGAGGACCTTCCCTTCTTACCAATTTTTTTTACTCTCTTGCGTAGTTTTCCTCATCCTAAATAGTATTTTCAAATATGGTATTAAGCCCAAGTATGCATGTGATAAGTTTTTCACTCAAATTTGGTTCCGAAAACGTATTGGTTTGAGCCCTAAGTTGCTCTATAGTAGTAATGGCACTTGCACGAGTGCTTGATATAAGTAATTCATCATGAACAAGCTTAAAATGAAGTTTATTATTTGTCTTTCCACTTAAAGATTGTTTAAACCATATGCAATGACTTGACAAATTTATGTTAGCAAGTTTAAGCGGTAGTACCTCTGTTTTAGGGTACTATGTACTTAGCTCTCCGATAAATTCTTCATTAAAATGTTTCATTAGATACCTAATAGAGTAACAAATAGAACTTGAACAATTTTTTAGGACAAAATTTTTCAAGTTGGGGTGAAATGTAACACCCTAAGTAATTTAAATTTTTTTTGTTTGATAAGTGATTTAATTGTTGTTCGAATTCAATTTATTTGAATATTCTTGATTTGGATTGTTGGTTTGCTGAAATTGTATCCATAAACAAGTTATAGGTTGGTTTGCATGTGTGTGATTCATGAATTGGTCAAATTGTTTGGACTCATGTTGTAAATGTTGTTTTGTACATGTTTTATCTTGATTTTTCATGTATTGAGTTGTATTTCGGGTTGGTCATGGATTTGGGGTCGATTTGGTGCTCAAGGGATACTTAAACAACCTTTAGAAATGGTTTTCTGGTGCTGTACAGGAAGCACGGGTCGTGCGTAGGTAAGCACGGTCGGTGCATGTCCTTCTGGTTGACAGTTCTTCTCGTTAGTCTTCTGACTGTTTCCTTCGTTTGATCCAGAACTCCGATTTGAGTGTTCTTGGATGCGTTGAAAAGCTAATGAGAATAGCTACAACTATAATTAAACATTGAAATTTTTTTTCAACTTAATCAAAGAGCCACACTAATTTACCTTATCTTTTAACATTTGATACATTGAATTTATCATGTTCTTCATTGATCTTGTTGCACAATTAACTAGAGTGAATTGGATCATGATATGATCATTTGCTTGTGATTGGCTCAACATTGATGTGTTTTAGAGTTGAGGATTCATTGATGTTGTGAATGTTGTTTGGTAATCGTTTGAGCTAGGAACTAATGCATGTAGTTTACTAAATGCCTTTCATGATTATTTGGGTTGGAAATTGCAATTGTGCTGAAATGGAGATGTCAAATGATTTTGCATGTTAATGTGTAATTGTGATTTCCTTGGGATGTTTGATTGCCTTAAAATGGTTGTTTAGAAGTATTCTAGTTCTATTAATGAGAGTTCATGAGTTAGGGGTCGAGTTGGATAGACATTGGAATCAATGGAAGGAACAATTTTTATGAAAACTGAGATTTTGGAAACTTGCAGGAGGCGCACGACCCGTGCCACTAAGAGGCCCGGTTCGTGCCAAACATTCTGGCAGCCAACTTTGTTGGTTTGCCAGAAGGCCCGGTCTGTGTGCCTAGGGGGGCCGGTCTGTGCCAAACCTTCTGTCACCCATTTTTAATTTCTTCAAATGCCATTCCTTTTGATTCCAATCCTTCTCTAATCCCTTCCTTAACCCTTCCCAATATCAGTTGAGCATAAATGAGATAATTTTCCGTGTATGTTGGAGATGTTCATTGAGTATTAATGTTATGGTTTATAGTTCGGTTGTATAGTATTGTATCGAGAGAGAAAAGCACCCAAGAGTCTAAGTAAATACATAAAACACTATAAGAATGATGATCCCAAGCTAAGAGCATACTTGATGAAGGGAAGTCATGATCCCTACGCCAAGGCCCAGAATAAGTTGACTCGGCAATAGCTATTATCGGGTGGGTTTTCTGGGGGAATCGTGTAGTGATTCTCCGGGGTTGTGCTAAGACAAGAGAAAAGATAAGTAAAACACCGAGAGTGTAAGGTAAGGGATCTCGAAAGGACTCATTGATATTGTATCTCATTGTATATGTTGTGGTGTTTTTTAGATGAGCAGGGCACTACCAAGCAAATAGAAAACAATAGCTGCTGAATTGGGCTACAAGAGCGTAAATGTAACATCCCCAAAATAATTAAGCAATGATTAACCCAATTAATTTAATTTAGTGCTTGATTAATAATTTTGTTAATTGAGTGCTAAATTAATTATTGATTGCTGTAGAGTTTTGAGAGATTAATAGATAGAAAGGGGTATTGTTGAAGAATTAGAATTGAGTGAGGGTATAATTGTCTTTTTCTTTAGCATATGAGATATTTTAGTTTAGATTTATAATATAAAAAGAAAAAGAAAGGGAAAAGGGAGAGGGGTATTCGAGAGAAGAGAGAAAAGGGAAGAAAAGAAAGAAAAGAAAAGAAAATAATGGAGAAGAAAAGAAAGAAGGAAGCGAAGGTGAGAAGAGAAGAAAGGGAAAGAGTTTTCATGGCAAACCCCATTTTTGTTTCACAACAAGAATCACCTCATCACCCTCTTCATTTTGACACCAAAAACATCACCTATAGTTCACTCTCACTCAATCCACCATTTTGAATTTCATGAACAAAAATGGAGGTGTGAAGTTTCATCCTTCCATACATGAATCTTGGAGTTGTAAAAGCTCAAATAATGTTTGGGTGTTACTTTGGAGTGAGCAAACTGAGTTACAAAGTTTAGGGTTATGGAAGCTCAAATTAGGGATTTATGTGTTGAAGCTCAATTGGAGCTTGAAGACAATGAATAGTGAATTCATGGAAGCTTTATGGTTGATTGGGAATCAATATTGGAAGTTCAAGCTTAGGGAGTCCAATTTGGAGTCTTTAGGAGCTTGAAGACATTGAAGCTTAATGTTGGTGTCATAGGTTCGAATTGGTGGTCAAAGTTGAGTTTCTCGCGTGTCCGTGTGTTAGAGCCGACACTCGAGGTGAGTTCTTCAATTTAGTTGAGTTTTCGATTAATCGTTGAATGTGAAAGTTTATGAGTTGATGATTTGTTGAATTGGTTTCCCAATTTGAGGTTGATTTAAAGTTATGAGTTTATGTTTGATTGATTGCTAAGTTGAGGTTTGATCAATTGAATGTGATGGTTTCAGGTTTGTTATATGTGTCGAGAAATGTTTTCGCGTAAAAACCGTTAAAAACGTAGGTCAAATTCGTTTTTAATTGTGTGATGGATATGATTGATTGTTAATCAATGTTGATTGGACATGTTTTTCAATGTTGTTTAGACTGTGTTTGGGTTAGGAATCGATCGGAATGAGTTTTGGAAACGAAAGACATCAAAATATACAAGAAAAACAGAATATCTGTTATCAGGACACGGTCCGTGTCCAAACGACACGGGTACCCGTGTCCAAATTTGTCACTGAAATTCTCGGTAGCCTTCCAACTTGTTTCGTTCATAACTTTTCATCCGGAACTCCGGTTTTAGTGTTCTTTGATGCGTTGGAAAGCTAACGAAAAGTTCAACAACCCTAATTAAATTAAATAGTGTGTTACTAACTTATTCCAATCCTTTTCCACACCCTATATAATGATGAAATAACCGTAATTCGTGGAAAACGCTTATGTTTGATTTATATCGTGAATTCCCTAAATTATGTTAATGAACGATAAATGTTTAGTATCCACGAGTGAAGAAATGTTAAGACATGATGAAACGGAATATGTGTTCCTTAAGGTTTAGGTTAATGTTTATTTACAAACCGAATAGTTTTGTATCGAGTGTGAATACAATCAAAGTAAAAAAGAATACGACCTTGTGTTGGTAACGGACCTAGTGGCCGAGTTGAGGAAAAGATCATGACTTTGTGTCGAGTAACGAACTTAATGTCCGAGTTAATAATAAAAGATATTGTGGGGGATGACGATCCCGAGTTCATGTAGCATACCTAGTTGAGGGGAGTCATGAATCCAAAGCTAGGGCACTGGCATTATTCGTATAGCTATACGGATTGGGGTATCCGTTGGTATTGGGCATTCTAGAGTGTCTGGCATTATATCTCGGATTGTGCTAAGCCAAAGAAAAAATTAAAAGACCGGTATGAACAATAATGGTTCATAAGATGAGGTTAATTCACAGACAGGACAAGTATGAGCGAGAACGGCTCATAAGGAAAAAGGAAAACACCGAGAGAGGATATGACAGGGATGCGAAAGAACTCACTGATATCTATAATCTCACTGTATATGTTGTGGTGTTTTCAGATGTGCAGGGAAAGCAAAGCAGATTGAGGTGAAGTGGCGTATGCTGTAGCTGCTTAGTTAGAGGGAAGATTTCTTGGAGATCTTCATTATGTACTTTGCTTATTTCCCTTCATATGTATTAGGTAAGTTAAATCATTGAGTTGTATCAAGGTCATCTAGCGTTTTATAACTTTGTCTCGTAGATGGAGCATAGCTATGTTATGTTATCAAATATGTACCTTCTGAGTAATTATTCGGAAATTGTATTTGAGAAATGTTTTATCTCAAAGCATGTAAGTGGTTGTAATCCGCTTTAGTTTTTATTTGGTCCATTGTTTATGAGCAGGTTATACTCTGATGTTTCTGATTTGGTTAATACCTTTTTGAGCGCTATGAGGTGAAATTTAAGGTGTTACAGCAAATGGATCCACAAGTTTGAAACCCACAAATCTAGGATTTATGCTAAGTGTAGAAGCCTCCACAAATGTGAGTGTTGTCTGGGATCAACTCAAGAGTTACTGTTGTAGGAGGGAAGGTTCCTGGCATAACTGATTACCCAGAAAAGAAGAAGAACGAAGCAGGATACACCACTACAACCCATGGTGATGTATAATTTATCGAATGGGTACCTTTTGTGTACTTATTTCGGAAGTGTAATTGGGAAATCTTATCTCAAAGTTATGTAAATGGTTGTAACCCGCTTTAGTTTTTATTTTGTCCATTATTATGAGCAGGTTATACTCTGATGTTTATGATTATGTTTAATCTCTTATTGATCACTATGAGGTGAAATTTAAGGTGTTACAGTAATGGATCCTTAAGGGTCAAGATTATGTGGCTTAGTCTACCCTAGATATGTAATATGAGATAGTATGAGACTTTAACTTTCGATTGTTGTAATCAAAGTTTTAGTTAGTTCGAGAACTGTACTTTTGGATATTGAACAATAGTTGTATGATTGACTTACGAAAACTATTTTCATTAATGTCATTAAGTTTTTCCTTTTGGTATTTTTACCTTATGGAACCCTAAAGAGATGGTTTATTCCGTCAAGATAAGTTATGTTCAATTCCTTAAGTAGGTTCACAACTCTGATTTTTATTAAAAAAGGTTAACATTCTGGATTTATGACATCTAAATCTTAGGATGTTACAAAACCTATTGTTAATTTATTGGGTTACATGTTTCAAAAAAAAAATTGGGATACATTATGTAATACCCTAATTAATAAAATAATTACTTTGGATATTATGTTGGTTGTTGCTTTGCATATCCTGGATAAGTTTAATACTTGTTTGACTATATTCTTATTTCTTTATGAAATTGTGTGTTTTACTACTTGATTGGCCTAATTGTTATTCAATTAAATACATATCTGTGAGTGTTAGTGAGTCAATTATATGTATTTCAGATAGATTTCATTTGAATGTGATAGGCTTATTATTGGATTCATTTGAATGTGATAGAAAAAGGGGTGTTGTTAGCAATATTATTTACACCATACCAGCCCAAATGATTGAAGCCAACTCCATTTCAGCCCATTTCCTTTTAAGCTCTGGCTGAAAGAATTAAAGAGAAGGGGTGTTACCCACTTATTATGTTTTTCCAGCCACATTATTTTAGAAAGCGGAGAGAACTTAGAGTGGGAAAGAGAGAGTTCGAAGAGGGGGAAAGAGAGATCAAAGCTCATCTTCCCTACAACCCTAACCTCACTGCATCATCTTCGTCAATTGTTAAAGCCTTCTCATTCTACTTCCATAACAGAAACATGAAAGAACCCCCCATCATCTACTAGAATTTCAAAATGCACAAGGAGTGGAAGCTTAGAGATGGGTTTTGAGCTTGCATCTTGTCAATCTGGCACAGAGGTATGTTTCATTCTCTTTTTACTTTTTCTCAACCTGGTTTTATTGGTGTTGCAGCTGAATTAGATGAAAGAAAAGTATATTTTGTCAATGTCTACTCTGGGTGTTCGATCAGAAGGAAGAGGGCATTATGGTCAGGCTTATTAGCAGAAAAGGAAAGACTAGATTCAGGTAGCTGGGTCATAGGAGGGGACTTTAACACGGTTACGTGCAGCTCGGATTGGAAAGGAAGATGTGTCCGGTATAGTGAAGCCGAAAGACAAGATTTCATTCACTTCATGGAGGAAATGGGGGTAGTGGAGCCTACACGCATGTTTGGGAAAAAAAGTACTCTTGGTATCAACCAAATGGTGTGGCAGCAAGCAGGATTGATAGAATTATGTTATCTCGGGAATTAATGGAGTTGTGGAGGGTAAAAGCGCAGTGGATTGGGAATAGAGACATATCTTACCATTGTCCGGTGTGGTTGTTGGCATCGGAGAAAAATTGGGGACCTAAACCTTTTAAGTTCATCAATGGTTGGTTAGAACACAAGGATGGCAAACAATTTACGGAGGATAAATAGAAGGAGTGTCAAGTGAAGGGGTGGATGGCTCATGTGGTAAAAGAAAATTTGAAGTATGTGAAAGAACATCTCAAGGTTTGGAATAGAGAAGTTTATGGAATAATGGATATGAATGTTGAAAGTATTGTCAAGGAGATAAACTCTATGGAGGAGGAGGTAGTTGGAGAGGAGGATTGGGAGGAGGATAGATGGAAGGGATTAAACATTGATTTTTGGACAGCTCTACACCATGAGGAGAGTTTTTTGGCTCAAAAGGCTATGGTAAAGTGGATACAACAAGGAGATGGCAATACAAATTTTTTTCATGAGTCAATTAAATTTAGACAAAGGAGGAATCACATAGAAAAGCTAAAGGTGGGAGATAGATGGCTAGATGAGGTGGAATAAATCAAAGAAGAAGTGAGAAATCATTTTAGCAAGCAATTTGCTGAGGAGCATTTCAATAGACCAACCTTGGATGGCATAGAGTTCAAGAGGGTGCTGGAGGAAGAAGCGGAATTTATGATAGCCCCATTTTCAATTGAAGAAGTGGAGGAACCAGTGTGGAGTTGTGAGGGGAGTAAAAGTCCCGGGCCGGATGGGTTTAACTTTACTTTCATCAAGACTTGTTGGAATACTATTAAGGATGAGATAATGGAGCTACTTGAGCAATTTCATAAAAATGGGAAACTTTCAAGGGCATTTGCATCATCATTCGTCGCTTTGATTGGTAAAACAAAGAATCCACAAGGGTTGAGTGATTTTAGGCCTATATCATTGATCGGTTGCATTTACAAGATAATTGCAAAGATCCTTGCATCTAGGCTCAAAATTGTTCTCACCGGGATCATTTCAGCTTCTCAAACAGCTTTCTTGCAAGGAAGATAAATATTAGACGGAGTGCTAGTGACTAATGAAGTGATCAACATAGATAAAAGAAATAAGTGGCTGTTATACTTGTTCAAGGTAGATTTCGAGAAGGCGTATGATTCGATAAGTTGGAAATTTCTTGATTATATGATGAAGAGAATTTGCTTTCATGAGAAGTGGAGGAATTGGATGGCTGCGTGTGTGTTTTCCGGATCAGCCGCGATATTAGTAAATGGCAGCCCCACCTTGGAATTCAAGATGGAAAGGGGATTGAGGAAAGGGGACCCTCTTGCCCCTTTTCTATTTCTCTTGGTGGCCGAGGGTCTTAATGGCTTGGTGAAGAAGAGCATTGATTGTGGTTTGTTTGAAGAATTCCATTTGGGAAATGAATTGTCATTCCCGGTCTTACAATACACAGACGATACAATTATTATGTGTAGGAATTTGAAAGAAAATTTATGGTGTTTGAAGGCCTTACTACGGGTGTTTGAGATGGCATCGGGTTTGAGAGTTAATTTCCATAAAAGTTGTTTGATAGGGCTGAACATGGATGAGGAAGAGTTATCTATAGCGGCACAATTTTTATATTATAGAATCGGGGAGGTGCAAAGCCAAGACAATGTTCTACTTGGAAACCGGTTGTAAAAAAGCTAAGAGATAGATTGACAACTTGGAGAAGTAGACAATTGTCAACTAGTGGGAGAGTCACTTTAATAAACTCAGTTCTTGTGAGTCTTCCATTGTACTACTTCTCATTTTTTAAAGCTCCCATGAAGGTGCTTAAGGAAATGATTTCAATTCAGAGGAACTTTTTATGGGGTGGAAGTGATGTTGTTAGAAAAATAGCTTGGATTAGTTGGGGGAAATTGTGTCAACAAAAGGAGAAAGGAGGGCTGGATTGAGAGATATGGAATTATTCAACATTGCACTACTTGGTAAATGGAAGTGGAGAATTTTAACGGATAATAACAGTGTTTGGTTTGGGCTGGTGCGACAATTGTACGGCAATAGTGGTCTTTTAAAAAGAAATCAATTCTCAATTTGGTGGAGAGATTTAGAAGGAATAGACAGCAGCTTGGTTTTCGCGAAGGATTGGTTCGAGGACGCTGTCCAGAAAAAATTACGAAACGGAAGATCAGTTAAATTCTGGATAGATACACTACAAGAATTACTTGCATTACTGGCTAGACATTTCTGGCGGAATCAGTCAGCCAGTAAGTTTTCTGGTGGAATTATGCGATTTCTGGCGGATTTAGTCTTCCAGTAAGTTTCTGGCGGATTCCATAACATTTCTGTCGAATTTAAACAGCCAGTATATTTACTGGCGGATTGAGTAGGAATTTCTGGCGGAAATTAATTGAAAAACTAAAATAATTTTATAAATAATTATATCCGCCAGTAATTGCATTTACTGGCGGAAATTTCAGTCAGAAAATACCCTTAAAAGCTGCGCATTGACTGTCAAAAATGACCAGTAATGCAGTTCCGCCAGTAACACGCATGTTCCGCCAGTAACGCAGTTCAGCCAGTAACAGGAAATTTCCGCCAGTAACGTATCCGTCAGTAAATGCATTTACTGGCGGAAATTTCAGCCAGTAACATACCCTCAAAAGCTGTGCATTGACCATTAAAAATGGCCAGTAATGACATCCGCCAGTAACACGCAAAATTCCGCCAGTAAATGCAAACACGCGTCAGTCCAGTTCCGCCAGTAAATGCATATTTCCGCCAGTAATCACTCTCTCCACCTTTTCATCCGTGCCAGCTTTTCATCTCTCTCTCCACCTTTAAACACTCTCATCTCATTTCATTTTTTCATCTCTCATCACCACCAACCTTCATTTCTTCATTTCTTCATTTCTCATCACCTCATTTCTTCATTTCTCATCACCACCAACCTTCATTTCTCATCACCACCAAAACCTCCACAAAACAACAGCAGAGCCACCACCTTCGCACACCCTCCTTTCTCTCTCATCACCGCGGGCCACAATTCCTCTCTCTCTCACCACCGCTAAACCACCATGAACCACCACCACAGAACACTATCACCCTTCTTTTATACACAACACCCTTCTTTTATTTTTAAACTCAGAACACTATCCACACCCATCTGGTTTTAACAATACAACCCCTACAACCACACAACCACCCCAAAACCACTACCACCGGAGGGTCGCCGGAGCACCGTCGTCGCCACCTCTGCCAGGAAGACTTTGGTTCTCACTTTGCTTCAAACAACAAGCTTTCTAAAAAATTAAATAAAAAAAACGAATTAAATATTTAAAACAACAAATTTTAAATACAAAAAAGCTTTTTAAAAATATTTTTTTAAAAAAATATATAATACATTACTGGCGGAATTTCAGCCAGTAATGACTGGCGGATTTACTGGCCGAATTTCCGCCAGTAATTACTGGCTGAAATTCGGCCAGTAAATCCGCCAGTCATTACTGGCTGAAATTTCGCCAGTAACAATTACCTGCGGCCGTTTTTCTGGCTGATTACTGGCGGACTAAATCCGCCAGTAATGTGCAATTTCTGGCCGAATTTCAGCATTACTGGGGGATTGAGTTAGCCAGTAATAACTTAAATTCTTGTAGTGATAAATGGTGTAGCCAATGGAGCTTAAAAGAAGTGACTCCACAGCTGTATATTCGGTCTGCAAATCAGCAGGGTACCGTGGCTGATTTCGGTTACTGGTCTGATGGGAAATGGCTGTGGAATACTACATGGATAGAGTCACAACAGCAGCAGGTCCGAGAGGAAGTAATGCTGTTTGAGGAAATGATAAAGCCGCTCAACCGGATCAGATTAATGAAGACTGTTGCTGCTGGTTGTTCGACAATTCGAAAGGTTACAAGGTAAATTCTGCATATAAATGGCTGCTCAACAAGAAAGGTGATGACTACTTGAATGATACTCAAAAGAAGATGATTAAAAGACTGTGGAAGACAGCAGCTCCGTCCATATTTATCGTGTTGGCTTGGAGAGTTATTTTGGACAGAATTCCCACTAGAAAAGCTCTGCAAAAGCGAGGAATAATGGAGTTCATGCCAGGTCCCTCGTGCATTCTGTGTTTACGGGCTGAAGAGGACACATTTCATCTATTCTTTAGCTGCAATATATCGGGTCAATTGTGGGAAAAGGTACGAGAATGGTTGCAAATCAAAGGAGGACAGCTCAGCAACGCTTGAGAGCACATGAGTCTCCACAGTTTGGCAGCAGGGAACAGAAAAAAGAAACTAAGATACTTGGTGTGGTGGGCTGTGATTTGGGTGATTTTCATACACCGGAATAACGTCATTTTTAAAGGAGAGATTGCCAACATAGCAAATATGTTGCATCAAGTTAAAAGTATCACTTGGGGCTGGTTTGCACATAGGGGGGAGGCGAGAACTTCAATTTCAATATATGGTGTAATAGACCAAATGAATGTTTAAGATAATTTTAAAAGGGTTGAGGTACCCCTTGTACCTCCTTAATTGAATTTGACTTATAAAAAAAAAGGCTTAAATATGTTTTAGGCCCCTGCAAATATAGGGTGTTTTGGTTTAAGCCCCTGCAAAAAAATTTTTTGTTAAAAGCCCTTGCAAAATGAAATATTTTGTTATAAGCCCTTCTCAACATATCCAGCAATCATAGCATTTCATGTTAAGGCTAACATTTTAGTCATAGAAGGGCTTATAACAAAATATGTCATTTTGCAAGGGCTTTTAACAAAAAAAAAAATTTGCAAGGACTTAAACCAAAACACCCTATATTTGCAGGGGCCTAAAACATATTTAAGCCTTAAAAAAAAACAATATGTTGGCATGAGTATCAGAAACTTCTAAGAATAACAAGTACATCCACCACAAAGACTATCTTTGTTACTTTTTTTTTGTTTATACTCACTGAATTTTATATATTTAGTTATGGATGGACAATGGATAAAAAATAATGCAAGTCATACTTTTTTGTGCGATTTCAATTTAGAAATCATCAACATTACTATGTCTAACTAGAATTTTCGTTCCAAAATGCATTGTAGCAACAACCACTTTTAATGTAGTTTTTACTTTTTTCCCCTTTTTCTCTTTTAATTGTTTTTTGAATTACTATATCTAGCTAAACTTCTCATTTTGAAAAAGAGAAAAGATTGACGGATGTTTTATGTGTTTATTTTGATTCCCTTGTAATTAAACGATTGTTGTGGTTGTAAAAATAAGTTTCAGTTATAAATGCATGAGTACTAAAATCGTTATATTTCTTATCATGGAATAGTCATTGGTATTTAGAATTATATAGGATGTAATATCTCCTAATTTTTGAAGTTTCGTCGGTCGTCATTGGAATGTCAGTCGTGGAACAAGTAATTAGCTAATCGGATAGCTCGGGGTCTTAATTAATTAATCTTGATTATTTTGATATATGAGGTGATTAAAATAAATAAAGTTGTTGTTGTGCTCAATTGATTCATTGTGTTAGGAAATGAAATCATGATTTAATTACTTGCCATGCATATGTGTTTGTTTGCCAAGTTAGGATTATTAATTTAAGTCAAGTGATGGTAGTGATTAGGCAAGTAAATAGCTGAAGGGGTAAAACAGTAATTCCACTCCCTTTTAGTAAACCAGCTGAGCCAAACACCCCAACACCTTCACTTCATTCCTTCATTTTTTTTCAGAATCTGAAATAGAATAGTTAGAAAGAGAGAGGAGAAAGTCGCGAAGAGGGGGAGGAAGAGAGGAGGAGAGAACCCAGGATCCTTGGTGCATGTTCTTCCTATCACCACCATTCAAATAAGCTTCCCAACCTCTACATTCTGATATAAACATTATCACCTACTCAGCCTCCAATCTCCTTTCACCATTTCTGAATGTTTGAGCTCACTTTGATGAAATGGTGTTTTAGAGTTGCATGTCTTGTCCCAACCCCAAACTTCATTTCTAAGATTCATCTTCAAGCAAAAATCCTGTGTGTGAATTTCGATTGAGCAGCTGGGGAGAAGGTTTCAGTGGCAACGATTCAGTTTGGGTGTTGTCCAAGCTTCAAGGTTCATGGGAATGTGTTATCCTAGGTTGCATGTCCAACGTTTGACCATTTGGAGCTGTTAGGGGATCTCTACTTCAGTTTCTTAGGAATTCCAGAACCTACCTTGTGATCTAGTACAACTTAGAAAGGGTTAGTGGTTGCTGAACTTTGAATTTTTGTTGTTGACCGAACGGTTCGAGCAGCTGAGTTCGTGTTGTGATCGAGTTCGAGGAGAGTTCGTGTGTCCTTGGTTCGTTAGCATCCGTTAAAGTATCGGCGTTTTGCGATTTTCATCGCAATTGGTGAGTTCTATACTCAATAGGGAATTATTTTCAAGTTTATAATCATGTGTTCTGAATTGGTATTCCGTTTTATTAAACTCAGTGTCAAAAACCGCTTTGCGAAAATAACGTCCCGAACGACAAAATTATGCGGATTGATTGATTGTGTGGTATTTGATAAATGTTTGGTTGGTTGTTTTGGACTGGAAATATTGATTATTGTATCTGTTTTTAAGTCTCGGAGGTCATAGAAAGTCTCGGCACCGGATTGAAAGCGAAACGGAACAAAACGGAATTTTCGAAAAACCAGTTTCAGCACATCTGGCTACGGTCACGTCGCGACCCGTGCCCGTCGCCTCGCAACCAAGTATAAAAATTGCAACACAAATCTTTCTGTTACTTTTCGCGTCGCGACAGAATCTGTTCGCGTCGCGACGTAGTGTAAATTTTCAGCAAAACTACTCGATTTTATTTTCGCTATAACTTTTGATCTGGTAGTCCGATTTAAGTGTTCTCAGGTGCGTTAGGAAGCTTATTGAAAGGCCTAACCAATCATGTAATCATAATTGTATGATTTTATGATGTTACTTCCATGAGTTTTGATGATGATTGATGATTAGTTGAATGTTCCGAAATCGTGTTGATGTTAGGAGATCGATTATGATTAAGTTAAGTTCACGTTATGAAACTGATCGTCTTGTTGTGATTATGCTAAGTATGATTGATGTGATTTGGCTTGGACTGACTGGATAGTTGAGTAGATTAAGTTAATAACTTTAGTAAGCCGTGTGAGATCACCTAATGTTAGTAATCAGACCAGGTTAGTAATTAGACCATGTTAATGATAAGATCAGGTTAGTAATTAGACCATGTTAATGATAAGATCATGTTAGTAATGAGATTATGTTAAGTTAAGCTCAGTGTTAAGTTAAGTTCATTATTATGCTCTGTTCATTGTTATGTTCTGATCAGTTCAGTTCAGGTATATTAAAATATATACATTAGTTCAGTTAGGGTGACGACCCTATTTCAGTTAGTGTGCTAGGGGAGGGGAAGTCATGAGCCCTATGAACCTAGGCCCCATGAGGGGACCACTAGTGATTAGTGGTATGGGTTCACCGGGAGATTATTTTGCTAAGTGACCGGTGACACGCTAAAAATCAGTTTTCTGTTTATGTGTTGTCTCTCGTAACCGGCTAGAGGGTTATGAGGACAACGTTAGTTCAGCCACATAGTCCATTTTGAGGACTATGATTTATGAGTTAAGAAAAATGAATTAAGCATAATTGAATCGAGAGAGTTAGTAAGGGGTCTCAATAGAACTCGCTGAGACAAGTTGTCTCACCCAATCCATGTTGTTGTTTTTCAGTGAAGTAGCGAAAGAGTCGGAAGGTTGTGAAGCATGGCTATGAAGATGCTTGAGGAGTTGCTGACGCTTTTATCTCTTTATGCTATGTATTTCAGCCTCTTTTGTATCTTAGATTGTACGATTGTACGACTTGTATTATAACTTGTAAATCGCTTCCGCAGACTTTCTGTTTTGGTACTGAGCACTAGTTTGAGTGGTGTAAGAACCGGATTTATGTATTTCATGTTCAGTTATGTAAGCACGTTTGATGAGTGGTTCATTGAAGTTTAGTATGTGTTCAATATTTTAAAAGGAAAGTCACTCTAGGTGTATGCCAGTAGTGCATTTCGGTAGTTTCTACAAGTTAGAAGTTATCGGGGTGTTACAATTGGTATCAGAGCAGTTCGACCTAGTCGGGCTTAGAATTCAAGAGTCTCTTATGTCTTCTAAGTGTGATTCCTCTTAGTATACTATTAGGCGTTTAGCCTGATCAACTAAACACTTTGTGCATATTTTCCAGAATCATGGCTGGTAGAGGTAGGAGAAGCGTCCCCGTCGATCCCCATTCCGAGTGGATGCAGAATGTAATTGAGAATCAGCAAAAGATGATGCAGGACATGATGCAGATGCATCATGAGGCGATGAATCGACAGCAACCGAATGTGCAACAACCTCCTCCGAAATATCCGAATAGAGCTTATTTCCGCTTCCAGAAGATGAATCCCCAAAGTTTCAAGGGAGGGCCTGAAGTGATGGTGTCTCATTTCGGGTTGGATTCGATGGAGAATATTTTCAGGACTCTTCAGTGCAGCGAGGAAGAAAAGGTTCTTTTTGCCGCCCATATGCTCGAGGAAGATGCTCAGACATGGTGGACCAATGCTCATGAATTGATGGTGAATCTGGGAACTCCGGCTACCTGGGTCAACTTCAAGGACATGTTTATTGCTCACTTTTTCCCTCCGGTGATGAAGTTAAGCAAATAGGCCGAGATTGTCAATCTGAGGCAAGGAGAAATGTCGGTGTGTGAATTCACCGCCAAGTTTGAGAGGCTGTCGCAGTTTTATCAGTTAGCAAAGCATGCGCCGGATGATGAGTGGAAGATGCAGATGTACAAGGCAGGTCTTCGTGCGGATGTGGCCCAAGGTCTTAGCGCTTATGCTATGACCAGTTACGCTGGATTCGTGCAACAAGCGTATGTTGCAGAGGCGGACCTCAACAGGTTGTATGAAGAAAGGAAGGAGTATCGGAAGGAAAAGAAGAAGGCTTTGGAATTGTCAACCCCAAGAGAGGAGCCGAAGGACAACTCCGGCAAAGGAAAACAAGCAATGGTATCAGAAATTCCAAGAATCGGTAAGTGTCCAAAATGCGGAAGGCCCCACACTGGAGAGTGTCGTCTAGGATCAACTGTGTGTTATTACTACAAAGGAGAGGGGCATTATGCTAATGAGTGTCCGGCAAAGAAGAGAAATAAAGAACATAATGCAACCCTCGCCCGCGGAGGAATCTATGTGATGGACGCGCAAAAAGGCAAAGCCGATGATGGTTCGGCGAAAGGTATATCTTGGTCCAATTTTGAGGACAAAATTTCTAAAAGTTGGGGTGATTGTAATATCCCCTAATCTTTGAAGTTTCGTCGGTCGTCATTGGAATGTCGGTCGTGGAACAAGTAATTAGCTAATCGGATAGCTCGAGGTCTTAATTAATTAATCTTGATTATTTTGATATATGAGGTGATTAAAATAAATAAAGTTGTTGTTGTGCTCAATTGATTCATTGTGTTAGGAAATGAAATCATGATTTAATTACTTGTCATGCATATGTGTTTGTTTGCCAAGTTAGGATTATTAATTTAAGTCAAGTGATGGTAATGATTAGGCAAGTAAATAGCTGAAGGGGTAAAACAGTAATTCCACTCCCTTTTAGTAAACCAGCTGAGCCAAACACCCCAGCACCTTCACTTCATTCCTTCATTTTTTTTTTTCAGAATCTGAAACAGAATAGTTAGAAAGAGAGAGGAGAAAGTCGCGAAGAGGGGGAGGAAGAGAGGAGGAGAGAACCCAGGATCCTTGGTGCATGTTCTTCCTATCACCACCATTCAAATAAGCTTTCCAACCTCTACCTTCTGATATAAACATTATCACCTACTCAGCCTCCAATCTCCTTTCACCATTTCTGAATGTTTGAGCTAACTTTGATGAAATGGGGTTTTAGAGTTGCATGTCTTGTCCCAACCCGAAACTTCAGTTCTAAGATTCATCTTCAAGCAAAAATCGCGTGTGTGAATTTCCATTGAGGAGCAGGGGAGAAGGTTTCAGTAGCAACGATTCAGTTTGGGTGTTGTCCAAGCTTCAAGGTTCATGGGAATGTGTTATCCTAGGTTGCATGTCCAACGTTTGACCATTTGGAGCTGTTAGGGGATCTCTACTTCAGTTTCTTAGGAATTCCAGAACCTACCTTGTGATCTAGTACAACTTAGAAAAGGTTAGTGGTTGCTGAACTTTGAGTTTTGGTTGCTGGCCGAACGGTTCGAGCAGCTGAGTTCGTGTTGTAATCGAGTTCAAGGAGAGTTCGTGTGTCCTTGGTTCGTTAGCATCCGTTAAAGTATCGGCGTTTTTCGCGATTTTCATCGCAATTGGTGAGTTCTATACTCACTAGGGAATTATTTTCAAGTTTATAATCATGTGTTCTGAATTGGTATTCCGTTTTATTAAACTCAGTGTCAAAAACCGCTTTGCGAAAATAACGTCCCGAACGATAAAATTATGCGGATTGATTGATTGTGTGGTATTTGATAAATGTTTGGTTGGTTGTTTTGGACTGGAAATATTGATTACTGTATCTGTTTTTAAGTCTCGGAAGTCATAGAAAGTCTCGGCACCGGATTAAAAGCGAAACGGAACAAAACGAAATTTTCGAAAAACCAGTTTCAGCACATCTGGCTACGGTCGCGTCGCGACCCGTGCCCTTCGCCTCGCGACCCAACTATTACTTTTCGCGTTGCGACGTAGTGTAAATTTTCAGCAAAACTACCCGATTTTATTTTCGCTATAACTTTTAATCCGGTGGTCCGATTTAAGTGTTCTCAGGTGCGTTAGGAAGCTTATTGAAAGGCCTAACCAATCATGTAATCAGAATTGTATGATGTTATGATGATCTTTCCATGAGTTTGGATGATGATCGATGATTAGTTGAATGGTCCGAAATCGTGTTGATGTTATGAGATCGATTATGGCTAAGTTAAGTTCACGTTATGAAACTGATTGTCTTGTTGTGATTATGCTAAGAATGATTGATGTGATTATGCTTAGACTGACTGGATAGTTGAGTAGATTAAGTTAATAACTTTAGCAAGCCGTGTGAGATCACCTATTGTTAGTAATCAGACCAGGTTAGTAATTAGACCATGTTAATGATAAGATCATGTTAGTAATGAGATTATGTTAAGTTAAGCTCAGTGTTAAGTTAAGTTCTTTATTATGCTCAGTTCGTTGTTATGTTCAGATCAGTTCAGTTCAGGTATATTAAAATATATACATTAGTTCAGTTAGGGTGACGACCCTAGTTCAGTTTAGTGTGCTAGGGAGAGGGGAAGTCATGAGCCCTATGAACCTAGGCCCCATGAGGGGACCACTAGTGATTAGTGGTATGGGTTCAGCGGGAGCTTATTTTGCCAAGTGACCAGTGACACGCTAAAAATCAGTTTTCAGTTTATGTGTTGTCTCTCGTAACCGGCTTGAGGGTTAGGAGGACAACGTTAGTTCAGCCACATAGTCAATTTTGAGAACTATGATTTATGAGTTAAGAATAATGAATTAAGCATAATTGAACCGAGAGAGTTAGTAAGGGGTCTCGATAGAACTCGCTGAGACAAGTTGTCTCACCCAATCCATGTTGTTGTTTTTCAGTGAAGCAGGGAAAGAGTCGGAAGGCTGTGAAGTGTAACAGCCCGAAAATAGTAGATTAATTTTCTAGTTAATTAAATGAGGTTTAGGTGGTAGGAGATAATCAATTAATTGATTTAATTAATTATTTAGGGTTTTGAGAGTTAAATAAATAGAATTATTTAATTGGACCTAGGGTTAGTTTTAGATGGTGGTGGCGAGTTGAAGTGGATTAGGAGAAACCCATGATTAGGTCATTAAGTGGAAGCCCATGTCCATTAAGCTAGGCGCCTATAAGATGCCAATCTTAGGGTTTGGTGATTCATTCCAACACTTTAGAAAAAAATAGAGAGAGTGGGACGGCTTGGAGAGAGGAGAGGCGTGAAACCATAAGAGAGAGATGAAAGAAGAAGGGCGCAAAACCCTAGAGGAGAGAGAGGAAGTTTTCGCATGCACCAAGGAGGGAGAGGAGGATCTTAGTTGCTGAATTTTGATGGTAGCTTGCTCACCAAGAGATAGGTGTTCTTCAATTATGAGGTAAGGGGGCTCTCGTTCATAGTTAATAATTTATAAACCACGAAATCATGGGGACTAGGTGTTAGGAGTAGTTGTTTAAATTGCTGTTGTTGTTTATAATATCTATATGTGGCTGAAGTGTGATGGTTGTTTGTGTTGTTGAATTCACTGTTTTGAGATGTTCTGACATAGGTTTAGTATTTCGGTGACTGAGAACGTTTTACTAATTGAAAAATTATGTGGTTTGTCATTTCGAAAACTTGATTGAATGCATGTTAATTTGGCGTTGATTTGGTTGCATTTGGAGTTGTAAAACTTGAGTTATAGGTGAAACAAGTTAGGTTAAAATTCCGGGAACGATGTGGGTAGAGGTTCAGTATTTCGGTAACTGGGAACGCTGTGTTGACTGAAAAATTATGTGGTTTACTTTTCTGGAAAATAGACTTAATGCTTGTTAATTTGGCACTGGTTTGGTTGCGTTTAGAGTTGTGTAGCTCGAGATATGAATTTCACAAGTTAGGGTAAGATTCTGGAAACAATCTGGATATAGGTTCAGTAAATCTGTGGTCGTGAGTGTTCTATTCGTCTAAAAGTTATGGGGTTTGTTTTGTTGGAAAGTAGACTTAATTTCCTACTAAATAGGCGCTGATTTCGCTAAATTTCATTGAGAAATGAGGGAGAAGATTTGATTTCAAAATGACTAATAATTCTGTCCGAATTTTGTGGGATTTGTTGCTCCGAATTTTGTGGGGTTTGTTGCTCCGAATTTTGTGGGATTTTATGCTGCTGTTTATATTGCTTCTGCTACTCTATGTGCTGTCTTGGTCCCTATGGGTGTTGTTTAGTCCTTTGGTGACAATGTAGTCGCGTAATTAATTGTGGTTGGTGTGATTGGTGTGCTATCCTTAGAGCTGAAATTTTGGAGATGTATAATGGTGATGTATATAAAATGGTGAGATAAATTATTGGTGAGTTTATTGGTGAGTGCCCTCAAGGCAATGGTCTATGACCTTTCTTTTGGTGTTGGTGAGTTAATAAAACTATTGGTGAGTTAAATAAATTATTGGTGCACATGTTATCGCATTGTTGTGGTGATTTTGGTGTGTATGGTGCATTGTTCATAGCGTCACATAAACCATGTGCATATTTGGTGAGCAGAGGCTTCGGCCTAATTATATTTGGTGAGCAGAGGCTTCGGCCTAATTATATTTGGTGAGCAGAGGCTTCGGCCTAATGGATCCACATGCATATGCCCAGTGGAGTTTTGGGTTGCATTTCATACATTGCATACACGTCCTGTGTTTGATTTCGTCTTCTTGAACTAATGGTGTAACTGTATTCTGGGTGTAACTGCATTTGGTGTGACGGTACTCAGTGTAATAGTATTCAGCGTAACTGGATTTGGTGTAACTGTATTATTGGTGTAGTAAATTGATGGTATCCCTGGTGTGCCTATTATACTGTGTTTCTTGTTTTATTTATTATTATCTATGCATTGAGACTCACCCTACTGCGTCGTGTTGCCTCGTATGTCGGCAAACTGCAGGTGACGGTGACTGAAGGTGGCTAGAGATTCTTCTTCTAGTATGGTTGAGTCGGCTCTGATACGTAGCACTCGGGAGGGTTGTCCTTGTGTCTTTCCTTATGTGTTATGTATATGCCTTTCTAAGTTGTAAACCTTTTGAAGTATGATTGCCAAGTTAAACCTTTTTATTTCCGCTGCATGTTTTTGAAAAGAAGTTAGTTATCATTAAAGTACTCTGTTTGCGAAGTGGTTTTCCGGTTCGAAAAATGTGACACTCTTTTGGCGCGAAGAACTCTGATATTATTTTTTTTAATAAACCGTTGGATAGAAAAAAGGGGTGTTACATTAGTGGTATCAGAGCAATGGTTGGTCCGTCCGGCCAAGTCATCGAGTCGTTGTGTCGGTTAGCGACCAACTGTTGTCTTTTAGTGCTAACCAATGTTTGCGTTGCAGGTACATCAAAAGTTGCCAATGGTAAGTGATCTAGTGGGGGAGACATCCCTACTAGTGTTATGTGTTTTGTGTATCCCTATGTGCTGTCGTCTGGTTTGTTTTTTTTGACCTTCCCTGCTGTGTGAACTGTGTGTGATTGTTAGTGGGAGAGTGTTAGTTTCAGCGGGTAAATTTCGAGGGCGAAATTCTTTTTAGGGGGGGAGAGTTGTAACAGCCCGAAAATAGTAGATTAATTTTCTAGTTAATTAAATGAGGTTTAGGTGGTAGGAGATAATTAATTAATTGATTTAATTAATTATTTAGGGTTTTGAGAGTTAAATAAATAGAATTATTTAATTGGACCTAGGGTTAGTTTTAGATGGTGGTGGCGAGTTGAAGTGGATTAGGAGAAACCCATGATTAGGTCATTAAGTGGAAGCCCATGTCCATTAAGCTAGGCGCCTATAAGATGCCAATCTTAGGGTTTGGTGATTCATTCCAACACTTTAGAAAAAAATAGAGAGAGTGGGACGGCTTGGAGAGAGGAGAGGCGTGAAACCATAAGAGAGAGATGAAAGAAGAAGGGCGCAAAACCCTAGAGGAGAGAGAGGAAGTTTTCGCATGCACCAAGGAGGGAGAGGAGGATCTTAGTTGCTGAATTTTGATGGTAGCTTGCTCACCAAGAGATAGGTGTTCTTCAATTATGAGGTAAGGGGGCTCTCGTTCATAGTTAATAATTTATAAACCACGAAATCATGGGGACTAGGTGTTAGGAGTAGTTGTTTAAATTGCTGTTGTTGTTTATAATATCTATATGTGGCTGAAGTGTGATGGTTGTTTGTGTTGTTGAATTCACTGTTTTGAGATGTTCTGACATAGGTTTAGTATTTCGGTGACTGAGAACGTTTTACTAATTGAAAAATTATGTGGTTTGTCATTTCGAAAACTTGATTGAATGCATGTTAATTTGGCGTTGATTTGGTTGCATTTGGAGTTGTAAAACTTGAGTTATAGGTGAAACAAGTTAGGTTAAAATTCCGGGAACGATGTGGGTAGAGGTTCAGTATTTCGGTAACTGGGAACGTTGTGTTGACTGAAAAATTATGTGGTTTACTTTTCTGGAAAATAGACTTAATGCTTGTTAATTTGGCACTGGTTTGGTTGCGTTTAGAGTTGTGTAGCTCGAGATATGAATTTCACAAGTTAGGGTAAGATTCTGGAAACAATCTGGACATAGGTTCAGTAAATCTGTGGTCGTGAGTGTTCTATTCGTCTAAAAGTTATGGGGTTTGTTTTGTTGGAAAGTAGACTTAATTTCCTACTGAATACGCGCTGATTTCGCTAAATTTCATTGAGAAATGAGGGAGAAGATTTGATTTCAAAATGACTAATAATTCTGTCCGAATTTTGTGGGATTTGTTGCTCCGAATTTTGTGGGGTTTGTTGCTCCGAATTTTGTGGGATTTTATGCTGCTGTTTATATTGCTTCTGCTACTCTATGTGCTGTCTTGGTCCCTATGGGTGTTGTTTAGTCCTTTGGTGACAATGTAGTCGCGTAATTAATTGTGGTTGGTGTGATTGGTGTGCTATCCTTAGAGCTGAAATTTTGGAGATGTATAATGGTGATGTATATAAAATGGTGAGATAAATTATTGGTGAGTTTATTGGTGAGTGCCCTCAAGGCAATGGTCTATGACCTTTCTTTTGGTGTTGGTGAGTTAATAAAACTATTGGTGAGTTAAATAAATTATTGGTGCACATGTTATCGCATTGTTGTGGTGATTTTGGTGTGTATGGTGCATTGTTCATAGCGTCACATAAACCATGTGCATATTTGGTGAGCAGAGGCTTCGGCCTAATTATATTTGGTGAGCAGAGGCTTCGGCCTAATTATATTTGGTGAGCAGAGGCTTCGGCCTAATGGATCCACATGCATATGCCCAGTGGAGTTTTGGGTTGCATTTCATACATTGCATACACGTCCTGTGTTTGATTTCGTCTTCTTGAACTAATGGTGTAACTGTATTCTGGGTGTAACTGCATTTGGTGTGACGGTACTCAGTGTAATAGTATTCAGCGTAACTGGATTTGGTGTAACTGTATTATTGGTGTAGTAAATTGATGGTATCCCTGGTGTGCCTATTATACTGTGTTTCTTGTTTTATTTATTATTATCTATGCATTGAGACTCACCCTACTGCGTCGTGTTGCCTCGTATGTCGGCAACCTGCAGGTGACGGTGACTGAAGGTGGCTAGAGATTCTTCTTCTAGTATGGTTGAGTCGGCTCTGATACGTAGCACTCGGGAGGGTTGTCCTTGTGTCTTTCCTTATGTGTTATGTATATGCCTTTCTAAGTTGTAAACCTTTTGAAGTATGATTGCCAAGTTAAACCTTTTTATTTCCGCTGCATGTTTTTGAAAAGAAGTTAGTTATCATTAAAGTACTCTGTTTGCGAAGTGGTTTTCCGGTTCGAAAAATGTGACACTCTTTTGGCGCGAAGAACTCTGATATTATTTTTTTTAATAAACCGTTGGATAGAAAAAAGGGGTGTTACATGAAGCATGGCTATGAAGATGCTTGAGGAGTTGCTGACGCTTTTATCTCTTTATGCTATGTATTTCAGTCTCTTTTGTATCTTAGATTGTACGATTGTACGACTTGTATTATAAGTTGTAAATCGCTTCCGCAGACTTTCTGTTTTGGTACTGAGCACTAGTTTGAGTGGTGTAAGAACCGGATTTATGTATTTCATGTTCAGTTATGTAAGCACGTTTGATGAGTGATTCATCGAAGTTTAGTATGTGTTCCATATTTTAAAAGGAAAGTCACTCTGATGTATGCCAGTAGTGCATTTCGGTAGTTTCTACAAGTTAGAAATTATCGGGGTGTTACATAGGAATTCCTCTTCATAACGCTTAATTTCTAATTAAAGTCAACTAAGGATATTAGAGAGTTTGTTAGGGATAAAGATTCTATTGTGTAAGGAAGTAGGATTAAATAATTATGAACTTTAATCATAACCATTGTAGGAATTCGTAAAACATTTTATTCAGTATGCTTCATGGTTAAATCAATTGAGCTCGTTCCTAACACTTTTAAATTAACAACCACTAAATATTTTACTACGTTATTATTTTAATTTCTTATCCTCACAAACAATTTAGTCCTTGTTAAATTTATTAACTAGTCCATTAAATTGATATTTAATCGCAATCCTTGAATTCGACACTCGGTTTTACTGATTTTATTACTTGCAACTTCCCAAAGCCTTTTAATGCTTGTTTCGGGGTTGAAGGCGTGAATATGCAGATTGAGCTAAGAGTACTGCCATTAAGACTTGGTAGCATTCCTAAATACTTACTTTGAAACCTTGTTTGGTTTTTTGACAAAAGGAGAAATCTTTGAAAGCAAAACATTACATTGGGAGCATATGCTAGACACACTTTTCTGTACAGACACGATGTAGCATTACGGACACAGTACATACATCAATTTTGAAAAACTTTTACCAGGAAATCTCATTATTTAGGATCTTTACATGATTGTTTCAATATTATTTCCTTTTTCTTAATTCCTCATTCAGAAACTTCTATTAGTAAGGAGTATTAAAAAATGTCAGTGAAGATTTAATAACTCAAGAACATGGTAGTACGAGATGCACACTTGGACTAGAGGATCTCCTCAGCAAATAGAGACAACCTATGTGGGCATTGATCATTTACATTTTGGAACCCATTAGTATCACCATGTCGTCTTCACTTGTTGAAATTGAAAGGGAAAGAGCTTGCTTTGGAAAGAGTACTGATAGTTTTGGTTGTTGTTCATTAGGCGTAGTAGGTGTGGTAAATATGTTAGAAGCACCCATATGGTTTTAATTTCTACTTGTGAGATGAACTTTATTGATTGTAGAATTGTGAAAGCATGTTGATGATTGGTACTAAGAGAAACCATTCACACGGATCAGCACTATTGGCAGTGGTCTATGCATAATGTCCTCGTTTAAAAACCTCAAAGAATGACTTCTCTTGGTACCAACCATCAACATACTTTCAGAATTGTACAATCACTAATGTTCGTCCACAAACAGAAATGAAAACCATATGGGTGCTTTTAAAATCTTTATCAAACCTATAATTTCTAATGAACCACAACCAACACTATCACCCTTTCCAAATGACCTCTTTCGCTTTCATTTCCAACAAGTGGAACAAGACATGGTACATTTGAATATCATATCTCTCAAAAATATGACCTAGGCCTAGGTTGCTTATTGCACCTTAATCAAAGAAATCACAATCGTTTAGATAGTTATGTTGTCTTTTCCACAAAGAACATATGAAAACTCATCAGAGAAGGTGACATTGTGTACGTTATCATTAGACACTTCCATCTTGTTGGACCTGTAACAACAATTCAAGAACGTGGATCTTATACCTTGTGGATCAAGGGTGAATACAAAATGGCATAGAAAAAAATATTAAAAAGAAATTAAAGTGATGACGTCGAGGAAGGAACTCTGTTCCTCGACTATGGGTTCCCTAACTCCTCCCAAGAGTGTTAGGATAGGTGAAACCTTTGGGCCTTGAGCTTAGGTTCATGACACCCTTTCAAAGCATATTCAACCATTATTTAATTCATTTATATATATATATATATATATATATATATATATATATATATATATATATATATAGTTCTCGCTCATGCACAAGTTCAACAATCACATTCCACCCGTAGGCAATTTATGTCACACAACCATATGTTAAAATTTTACTTGAGAGAAGGATTTAGCTAAACCATACATCTTTTCCTTCATGTAGTAAATTTCCTTGAGGAAGATAACTTTGTCCTATGACAAAGGATATCTGAATTGATTTTGTATGGTAAATAGACAATAAATAAACAAAAAGTTTATGTATCATTCCAAGTTTATTGGATGTCCCCGAAGGGACAAATAATTAAATGTCGGCAATCTCGGTGAAACCAGTTTTATACTAATATCCAATGACGTTTAACTATTTTTCCACGTATGCCTACTCTTGTAACAAAATATTAAAATTCACCTCAAAATAATGTGCTCTTATTGAATGTTAGTGTAGAACTAATTTACACTAAAATAGTATATCCTTTAAGCTCATATACAAATAAAGAGGATAATTAGTGCATGCATTACAATTAATCAGTTACATAATGTATAGAAGTCTATACCTCGAGCTGAAATCTTTTCAGAACAGTAGAATTTGACAGATCCAAGAGATTTAACTCCATTAAACTCCTTGCAACTAGATTTTGACTTGTTTTGTTTTTACTCTCTTGTGGTGGGGTTTCAGCTTGTCCTCGACTTGTTTTTGTTTTTACTCTCTTGTGGTGGGGTTTTAGCTTGTCCAAAATTTCTTGGAGCATTGTACTAGAAAACACTGCTTGAATAAACATTACCTTCAAAAGTAACGGAAATTAGTTTTAGAAATTATTTGAGTAAAGTTTACATTTTAAAAAAACATGCATTTGTGCATATGATATAAATACATACACAATTATTTAGCATTGATAACTTTAATTGTGTGATCTCTAAGGCTGTGTTGGGATCAGAATCTTTTTGGGTAGTATAATTTTCGGAGGAAATTGATATATTTTAACTTAAACTTTGAAGGTAAAAGTTTTCAATTCCCCAAAAATTTATATTACCTTAAAAAAAATACTTCATCCAAAAACTCCTTGTATAAATTAATTCATACAATTTTAAGGACATAACAACTTCATGTATTTTTTTTACTTATACTTAACTAAGTTTCTCTATAATAGTGTCTAATAATCGTATCAAGAGGAGTGCTACCAACAGTCTCTTACTCTCTTTTTAATTGGTTAAAATTCATGTGGGTCCTACTAATTTAGGAAGACCTATTTTCAGCGTGGTGGGACCCTACATGTATTTCACCCGATCATTAAGAGAGTAATGAAGAAAATGTGTAAAAGAGTGTTGCTAGAAAATATGCAAAAGAATGTTATATTTTATCTCTTTCAATGGATAATAATTTTAAATTCACTTTAACTAAGATAATGTTAAAAAAAATCTTAAAGATGTGTGTATTTTTAATGAGCTTCTAGCCAAAGTTACTTAAGAACCTTCTCTCTTCTTCCTTGTATTAGATCTCTTGCCTGTCGGAATTACTTGAGGCAATGTCCTTGAAAATTGTGCTTGAAGAAGAACCACCTTCAACAATAAAGGGAAAAATATTAGAAATTGGTAGAAATAAGTTTACATCGTATAAATACATGCATGTGTACATGCATACATATACATGTAAACCATTAGATAAGGTCAAAATTAAATATGTTATTTATTTTCTTTAACTAGAATTTATTAGGATAACTTTTTTGTTTCATGGCAAGGATATTTTTATACTAATATTTAAAAAAGCAATCTTAAAAAGGTGTGTTTTTATCACAAACCAATATAAACATTAATAAAAGAGAAAAAAAGGTTAAAATTACTAATAGTGCACTAATGAATAAACACTACTAGAAAAGTTAATTTAGTGAGCAAAATTAGTTGGTGGTAGATTCATCCAACAGTATTAAAGATTTATCCAGACCTCTTATTATTGCATATATCATTTTAGAGATCAACTTTAAATTGTAATAATGATAAAAATAATTTTTACAAACGGGAAATTGCTCACCACCCAAGTGAAATAGCACAAACGGGAAAGTCTTTCTCATATCTGCAAAATTTTAAAAAAAAAGAGAGAAAAAAAAAGGCTTAACCACAACCAACACTAATTTTAAAAAAAAAGAGAGAGAAAAAAAAGGCTTAACCACAACCAACACTATCAGTCTTTCCAAAGTGACTCCTTTTGCTTTTATTTCCAACAAGTGTAACAAGAAATCCTAGGTTGCTTATTTCACCTTAATCAAAGAAATCACAGTCGTTTGGATAGTTATGTTGTCTTTTCAACAAAGAACAAAAGAAAACTCATCAGAAAAGGTGACATTGTGCACGATATCATTACAGACTTCCATTTCATTGGACCTGTAACAAGAATCAAGAATTTCGAATTTATGCCTTGTGGATCATCGGTCAATAGAAAATGGCTTAGAAATAAAAAATAAAAATGAATTGAAAGTGCGAGTGTTTTGGGTGTGTGTGTGTGTGTGTGTGATACGGGGTTATTAGTATACTGAAGCCCCAAGTCACCATCAATATACCTCTCTTTAGCATCATCATAATCAATTCAATCTCGCAAGTACATATTTAAAAACATATATTTAAGCAACAGATTAATATAAGTGAAAACCAACCTTTGTTATAGGCAAAACCAAGTTGGTGACCGCAAAGAGAGATAGATCATTACAGTTTATCGAGAAGATTTCTCTTTGCAATGGAGTAGTGTGATGGTGATGAGTGCAACCATCTATTTATAAGAAAGTCATTCCAATCCAATTGTCAAATGTGTAAAGACGTAAAAGGGGTTGGTGTGACATTAAATTCTCAAATTTAATTCATTTAGCATAAAGTAATTAAATTTATTCAATGAATTTACAAAGTGCTTTTTTGTTAATTTCATTACTTTCTCTTTAAATGGATGATATTAAATTTTAAGAAACTTAAAAGAGAATTTATTAAATCAGAATTAATGGTTTATAGTTTCTTATTTTTTTTAAATTTGGTATTTTTATTGTAGATTAATAAATTATGGTGTAATAAGGTAAAATATCTAAATGCAAATATCTAATTTTTTTATTAGTTCACGCATTTTTGCTTTTTTTTCACATATCTCTAATTAATAAATAGATGCGGGATTTTAATAATAAAAAATACAAATTTATGGTATGTATTGTTAAAAAAGCATACCATAAATAGCATATTTATATCATCAAAGCAAATAAATAGAATAATTATGGTATAAATTATAAGATTAATACCCTTAATATTTAAAATTAATACTATAAATTTTTAAGGATTGTGAGGGACCAACTAAGTCTGTCACTGATGTACTAGTCAAATTGACCGTGAGATAAAATATAAAATGTGGTGAATGATTGAGTTTGTATCAATTAGCATCAAATCCAATACCTTCACAGAAGCCACTCTATTTAGATTAAACTTATTAAAAATGTGTACCAAAAATAGCATATCTATGATATTCTTTTTTATGAAGAAATACCGTAAAATAAACAACATGTACGAAAATGCATACCATAAAAATGCTATTTATGGTATTTATTTTAAAAGTGCTTACCATAAATAATGTGTTTATGATATGCACATTTATTATTTACTTTTAAGAAAAATGATTTTTTAATTTAATATTTAAATAAGGAATCATGTTTTTTGGGACTTTGTCTTTTAAATACTACACTTTTTGTTGTTTAAGATACCCATGTATTAGATGAGCTTTGACGAGGGGAAGTTGCACGGCTACTATTAGCGAGGGCGGATCTAGGATTTTAAAATAGGGTGTTCCTCAGTGGCGGACCCAGGACCCCGAAGTCGGGGGTGTCAAATTTTTTAAATACACAATTTGCTAAAAATATAATTAAAAACAACTATAAAGTGGTCCATAATTTACTTAGTACTCATGCGTGAAAGAAAGCCCTTTACACGCCGAGACACTGAATGAAACTTTCATAAAATGCCTTTCTTTCCTCTTTCCATATTTAAATAAATAAATTATACATTTCAGCAATATGGGGACACCGACTTTCGGGTTCAAACCCAGATGTGACCCTGCGATAGTGTGTCTGTAGTGTTTATTTGCCAAATTGTCTAAGCTGATAAAAAAACTAAGTAACAGGAAGATGCATGATGTGATTTACTAGGATCCACTGAAATAGCAGATATTAAAGGTCCATAAACTCCTCTTGTTGGTATGCCAGTGGTTCCTTTTCCAGCCCAGTAGAAGTGAATCTTCAAAGTATGTTCTGTGACACTAGCATTAAAGGTCTTCACAATTGTGTGGTGTTTTTTTTTATAATAAAAGTGTGTGGTGTTTGGGTAAGTGAAATTTGGGTCTTTGGTGCAAATGGATGCAAAATTTGAGTGTTCCTTTTTCTTCAGGAGTAAATAGGGTGTTCCTTCAATGACACTAAGGCAGAATGTATAACCACCAAGACAGGATATTTGGGGTGTATTACCACTAAAAGAGGATATTTGGGGTGTTCCCGGGAACACAGGGAACACCCCCTGAATCCGCCTGTGTCTATTAGAGAGTTAGAGCACATGACCTGTTCAAAGAGACATAAACCCAAGGAACTTCGACCTGAAAACTCCCATGTATTAGATGTACTAAACTCTTTCTTTTAAAAACAATATGACAAAATAAACAAATTAAAGACATTTATTAAAATAAAAATATAATCAATTAAAATATTGAAATAATTTCTTTTTATGATATGGTGTTTTATGAGCAACAGCCTTTAATAAAATTCTATTTACTATATTGGGTTTTGAGAAGAAAAAAATGCACTTTAACATATTGAATTCTATTTACGATATTGGCTCAAAAGCGCATGGTCCGGGCTTGCTAAAAAAAACTTACACATTGGGTGACAAAGGAGGACGCACGGTCCGGGCCTAGAGGCGCACGGACCAGGCTCCTCCATCGGGTTCACAAAAACTTCAATTTCGTGTGATTTTTGCTATTCCAATGGCTCCAATATTTTTCCGTCTCCACTCTTAACACATCAACAGTCCAAAAACAACATCTAAACACTTTGACACAACCAAAATCATAGCAATTGTAACACCTCGTATTTCTAAAACAAAGAAATACCTAAATATACAATTTGGTTTACATCAGAGTATAAAAATTCCTGCTTAGATATACATCGTTGCAAGAAAACAGCGGAAACTAAAACATAACATAGCTCAAATTCGAGTCATGATATCAAATACAGAGACAACGGCAGAAAAATATAAACAGCTAGGAATATTTTCAATCTTCTATCTTCTCTTCGAGCGTGACAACTGACCATCCCGTTTGCTTTTCTGTTTCCTGTTCTCTGTAAAAAAAAACAACAATGATAGGGTTAGACAACTTGTCTCAGTGAGTTCTACCGTTCCCCCTCACTATCACTTGGTTTACATCATATTGTTAATAGCCATCACAAGCTACAATTCGAAATGCCGACTGTACAACGACTACGAATCCCGGAAAATCGCGTTCTTAACTTAACTTAGCATGAATCGGCTGTACAACGACTACGAATCCCGATACATCATGTTCTTAACTGAGTTTAGCATAAATCGGCTGTACAACGACTACGAATCCCAATACAACATGTTCTTAACTGAGTTTAGCATAAATCGGCTGTACAACGACTACGAATCCCGATAACCCACGAATTGACCACGCCAAAACGTATACAGGGCCTAGGTAAGGGATCATGACTTCCCTCCCTAGTATGCTACTTGTCGGGTAGTCACCCAACGTGATATATGATAAAATATACATCATGTCCGCATTGGACCATCTCATAAGTTTTAGATAATCAATATCTATTTTGATCTATAATCCGTTTTGATGAACTCAAAGTTAGACACCCGGCATTATAATCACAGCATCAAATGGGATCTACGATCCGGTTATTACTCAAAAGGGGTGAGGTCACACGTGTTCTCGAGTGTGACCATTCAAAAGGTTTTTACCGATTGGAAAACAGAACATTTTGTAATTCAGTTTTGTTTATATAGATAGGTCTCCGAATAAGCTTTCAAACGCGCCTAAGGACACTTCAATCGGACACCCGGTTCAAAAGTTATGACAAAAACAATTTCAATTAGGTTTGCTGAAAAGTTAAACAGCGTCGCGACGCGAACAGGTTCCGTCGCGACGCAAAAGCTTACAGAACCGAAATGGACACAAAACTCAGTATGGTCGCGACGCGAAGGGCTCGGGTCGCGACGCGATGGGTACCAGAAACACAGAAAAACAGATTTTCGCAATTCGATTTTATACCGTTTCGCTTTTTGATCCGGGGCCGAGACATCATTGGGCTTTGACAACTTAAAACAGATACTCTATACCATATTCCAGACAACAATCAAAACATAATTCAGCATCACATATATAAACAATTTTGCAAAACCGTAAAATCGTGATTTTTGGGAAAACGGTTTGTCGACTCAATAATCATTTCGAAAATCATATTTTCACATATAGACCAAGACGAAACATATTCAGAATATCAAAATATCCCTAATCGTGAGTAAAACTCACCAGTATGACGAGTCCCCGAGAAGTCGTGTCCTCGCTCGAATAACCGAACCGTTAACCACTCGAACAATCCCTGTAATCACGAACACGCACCGAATGCCTCAGTGACTAAACTCAGCAACCAATGTTCCTCTCGCTACTGATTCCTCTCCGGTATTTATAATTGACTTCTTTCGTCACCTTGACGACTCGAGTCCCAAATCCGACGAATTAACATTTCCAGCTCTCATCCTGATTTCCAGCAACAACGCACAGATTTGCAATTGGCATAGCTAGGTCAATACGTAACCAAAACTATCCAAATCAGTGCCTATTTTGAAGAGAATTTCGTCTACTTTCTGATGAAGGAAGTTTCACACGCATGCAACCAGTAGTTTGGGAGATATCACCGAAACAAGGTGACTGGTCCAGAACAGTGCTTGATTCTTTACCGAATATTGTGAACACGATATATCTCTGATTTCCAGATGAAACCTGATGGTTCTTGTGCCCAAAATGAAGAAATTTGTGTCTAGTTTCAAGAGAAACAATAATCACGTTCATAGAAGTCGCATACAGAGAGATGCGATGAAAACACTGAAGGTAGGTAAAACGGATTTCCAGCAGAATTCTTGATGAAACTTGAATCATCAACCTCATCTTCTTCCTCTTGGCTCTATAGCTCGAAAATGACAAGTGATGATCTAGGGAGGGTTAGGCTCAGATATTTGGACCAGAAGAATGAGGATGGAATATGGAGTTGAATGGTAAAAGAGGTGCTTACATGCAATGGCTATGATGGAGGTGGTGACTCCATCTTCTCTCCCCCACACTCCCTCCTCTCCTCTCCCTTTTCTTTTTCTGTTTCTGAAGTTAGAAAGAAATGAGAGGATACTGAAATTCAGGGTGCTTTTGAGTGCTGAGGTGTTTTTTAAAAAAAAGGAGCAATTGACCAAAATGCCCTTAGTTTAAAACTCTCACTTAAACTTAAATCCCAATCAATCATGCATCATCTCATATCATTAGCAATTTGATTAGTTAAATTACTTGGGTTGACTAACAACTATAGCCAAGCCCTCTTACTTGTTTGATCCAATGAGATTTAGTGAAATGACCATTTTACCCTTGCTCTCCAATTCCCGCCACAATTCACATAATTCGAATAATTTGCGCGTATTTCTTATGCTTGAGCGAGTAAACATTGTTTCCACGAAATCGTCATATCCATGACCCGATTTATCATCTAATCGAATAATAAATCGTTAGTTAATTTCATAAACCGAAATTAACGAAACTGGGGGTGTTACAATCACCCCAACTTGAAAGATTTTGTCCTCAAAATCGTTTATAGCCCATACACTTTGTCGGCACAAACTTCATCCGATAATTAACTGCTCCGATCTTTTGATGGCAGACGCTAGCTGTTATTGGCAAACGGAATACCTACAATCTGTTAAGGACACAATTTATAGTTTAGGGTATTTATACATCCTGCACTATCAAAGTCAAGAACTCAGAAGGTTCCGACTTAGCCGTTACTTGAATTGGGAGGAAACAATGTCTATGAAAGGATCATTTGAAATCAAACCACGCGGTATTCGGAAGAACGGTTTCTTCCTTCCCCTGAGTTACGCTTACATAAGCGCCTGACTCATTTTACTGAAAATCTCGGCTGAAGCAAACAGAGTTATTTTATAAAAGAGGTTGACTCTCAGTCCAAGGAATTGTAGAAAATGATTTTCCTTGCAACATAACCCAAGAAAACTATAAAATAGTAGTGATATATTCTCTCGTTAATTCTTTTCTAAAACTTGAAAGTACAATCGTTTCATTTGGATAAAAATTCATTTCCATGGGGTTTCCAAATAATGACACTTTGATAAATACGATTATCCAAAACGTGAATTCACCCCAACTTATAGATGAACCGACTCGATGCACGACGCTTCAACAAAGCGGAATCTCATTCTCAGGTTTTTAAAATTTACGAGTTTGAAAGTGAGAATAAAAGTGTTACTTTGTTGGAATCAACTATTTGTGCGACCAAAATCTCACAAACTTCCATTATCGTGCTTGAGTTTGGCTCCGTTAAGATAAAATAATTGGGTTCGTTCGAGGAAGCGATCGAGAAGGACAATGAGCCGAAAGAAAAGCGGATATTTGCTTTTAAATTTCTTCTCAAACCGCTATTCTATTCGATCCAATTCGTTTCCCTTCAATCCTTTTCTCGAATTAGCCCGAGATAAGACTTCAAGGTTAAAACAAAGACTTGCAATTCGTGATGAAAAACGAACCTGAATTTAACGTCTCGAGAGACTACACAAAAGAAAGAAAGAAAATTGTTATAGGGTCAACTATCACGGACTCGTGTATTATACACTCATTGTCCAATCATTTAGTCTCAGGCCGACACATGGTTCATTCTTAGACATTCTCCCATCAAACAGGTGTAGAAGGTAAAAGAATATGCCCTACAGGTACTCAACTGTCAGATTCTTAGAAAGCCTCGTGTGCTGCACTAAATCAGGCAGTCGTCGGTACAACGATGTTTTTGACCAACCCAAATTACTAATAAGAGTATGTCTTCGACCCTTATAATTCGGTCCACGGAACTCAACCCTACAGCCTGATGTCCTTACACCGGTTATGGCTTTTTCGGAGTTGTCTAAGTCGACGACTTATCAAATTTCAGCTGTCTTACTAGATCAACCAGGCTTGAACTTTGATACCTATTCTTTTTAGGTCTTGATCACTCGGATTCTAAGGAGATGAGAATTTCGCTATCAAAAATTTTACTAGAATGACATAATGTTTTCCTTAGATGGTAATATTTAGTGTCATCATATGCAATCCTTTGTTTCTCGATTAACTTCAGCGTAGCAAATATTCTCGGATTAGTTACGAAATTGGAATCGCGGTGGCACCAAGGTAATTTTGAAAACAAAATGTTGTTTAGGGAATTAAACGAGCGCACCTTAAGTGTCTTAGTATTGATTCATAAAATCCGAGTATTTATCATTTAGAATTTTCCTTGGCCCAGTTTCTTTCCGAACTTCTGTAACTATCCAAACTTAATTGTTACCTTCACGTTGATCAATCAATTTTCAGAACGGGTTCTACTCCATGACAACATTACGTCCGCCACGCAGATGACTTTAAGCTCCTCGTTCCTCCAACCAGTTAGTTGAGGTCTTAGAGATTAAGATTTCGGAATCACTTCTAATGGTTGAAGGGCCATCGTTACTAATGAGAATCTCCGGAAATAGGTTTCTTGGAAAAACTAACAGTAACGTTACTCTGAATCGGTATCTAGGAGTCTAGACTGACTGATTGTAATTCCTTCTTCCAATTTCTAGTACAACAGGGGGGTTCACATCCCACGAATGCTTTACGGTTTACGGTTCAGATTTAAAACAAAGGTACACTTCACAATACAATTGGAGATACGACTCACAACCCATCCATCAGTGTAGATATTTTCGTTAGCTTTCCAACGCCTCTCGGAACATAAAAATCGGAGTCCCGGAGCAGAAGTTACGAACAAAATGATTCGGAAGACTAACGAGAATTTCGCACAGACCGCGATCGGGATGCTTCTAGTCAGAGGATTGAAGTAAGGTCACTTACATTGATTTCACATACTAATCTGCTTTGAAGGATTTGATTCGAAATTCCTGATCGGGACTTAACCTGATCGGCACATTATGACTCTGCTAGTCAATACTGGCGACAGAGTATCTTTACTCAGTTGGCTTTATCATCTGTCACATTGTGATTCGGAAGAAGAAGAATCAGGATCTATGCTTAGGAATTAACCGATAAGGGCTTCCTTAACTGCTGTCAAAACTGGGATTGCTTATACCAGAAGGTAAGATTTACTGTGAAACAGTATTTAGATAATTGATAGGCTGACTAATCAATGGTCAGGGTTTTGGGTGTTAACTAATCTGACAGATTTCGGGACACTGACGTTACTACTGCCCAATGGCTTCACTTAACTTGTACTCTCGATAAGACCTACGATGTCTTATACTGCGACTCACTAGCCGCATCCGATTTATTTACTGAACAGCTGCCCACAGTTTCCTCAAACTATCGCGGATGCCCATCATTGTTCCCAAATGTCACCTGTAGCCCTCTGCTGCAGCTGCGCGCTCTGATGAAACGAGAAGGCTGAGAATCCTATGGTTCAGGGTTTTAGACATTTTCGGGGCTGAGGCAACTAACTGTCATAATTTTCAGTAATTTACATGAAACATTGAGTGGATCCTGACTCAATACGTCACATAATATACTAAAAAGATCTCACACTTAATTGTCTAAGTCCCTAGCTTTCTAAAACAAAGAAATACCTAAATATACAATTTGGTTTACATCAGAGTATAAAAATTCCTGCTTAGATATACATCGTTGTAAGAAAACAGCGGAAACTAAAACATAACATAGCTCAAATTCGAGTCATGATATCAAATACAGAGACAACGGCAGAAAAATATAAACAGCTAGGAATAAGTCAATCTTCTATCTTCTCCTCGAGGGTGACAACTGACCATCCCGTTTGCTTCTCCGTTTCCTGTTCTCTGTAAAAACAACAACAATGATAGGGTGAGACAACTTGTCTCAATGAGTTCTACCGTGGCCCCCTCACTATCACTTGGTTTAATTTATAAACCGTTACATCATATTGTTAATAGCCATCACACGCTACAAATCGAAATGCCGACTGTACAACGACTACGAATCCCGGCAAATCGCATTCTTAGCATGAATCGACTGTACAACGACTACGAATCCCGATACATCATGTTCTTAACTGAGTTTAGCATAAATCGGCTGTACAACGACTACGAATCCCGATACATCATGTTCTTAACTGAGTTTAGCATAAATCGGCTGTACAACGACTACGAATCCCGATAACCCACGAGTTGACCACGCCAAAACGTATACAGGGCCTAGGTAAGGGATCTTGACTTCCCTCCCTAGTATGCTACTTGTCGGGTCATCACCCAACGTGATATATAATAAAATATACATCATGTCCGCATTGGACCGTCTCATAAGTTTTAGATAATCAATATCTATTTCGATCTATAATCCGTTTTGATGAATTCAAAGTTAGACATCGGGCATTATAATCACATCATCAAATGGGATCTACGATCCGGTTATTACTCAAAAGGGGTGAGCTCACACGTGTTCTAGAGTTTGACCATTCAAAAATTTTTTACCGATTGGAAAACAGAACATTTTGTAATTGAATTTTGTTTATATAGATAGGTCTCCGAATAAGCTTTCAAACGCACCTAAGGACACTTCAATCGGACACCCGGTTCAAAAGTTATGACAAAAACAATTTCAATTAGGTTTGATGAAAAATTAAAAAGCGTCGCGACGCGAACAGGTTCCGTCGCGACTCGAAAACTTACAGAACCGAAATGGACACAAAACTCAGTATGGTCGCGACGCGAAGGGCTCTGGTCGCGACGCGATGGGTACCTGAAACACAGAAAAACAGATTTTCGCAATTCGATTTTATATCGTTTCGCTTTTTGATCCGGGGCCGAGACATCCTAGGGCTTTGACAACTTAAAACAGATACTCTAAACCATATTCCAGACAACAATCAAAACCTAATTCAGCATCACATATTCCAGACGTTCCTAGGGCTTTGGGAAAACGGTTTGTCGACTCAATAATCGTTTCGAAAATCATATTTTCACATAGAGACCAAGACGAAACATATTCAGAATATCAAAGTATCCCAAATCGTGAGTAAAACTCACCGGTATGACGAGTCCCCGAGAAGTCGCGTCCTCGCTCGAATAACCGAACCGTTAACCACTCGAACAATCCCCGTAATCACGAACACGCTCCGAATGCCTCCGTGACTGAACTCAGCAACCAACGTTCCTCTCGCTACTGACTCCTCTTCGGTATTTGGAATTGACTTCTCTCGTCACCTTGACGACTCGAGTCCCAAATCCGACGAATTAACATTTCCAGCTCTCATCCTGATTTCCAGCAACAGTGCACAGATTTGCAATTGGCATAGCTAGGTCAATACGTAACCAAAACTATCCAAATCAGTGCCTATTTTGAAGAGAATTTCGTCTACTTTCTGATGGAGGAAGTTTCACAAGCATGCAACCAGTAGTTTGGGAGATATAACCGAAACAAGGTGACTGGTCCAGAACAGTGCTTGATTCTTTACCGAATATTGTGACCACGATATCTCTCTGATTTCCATATGAAACCCGATGGTTCTTGTGCCCAATATGAAGAACTTTGTGTCTAGTTTCCAGAGAAACAAGAATCACGTTCATAGGAGTCGTATACAGATATATGTGATGAAAACACTGAAGGTAGGTAAAACGGATTTCCAGCAGAATACTTGATGAATCTTGAATCATCAACCTCATCTTCTTCCTCTTGGCTCTATAGCTCGAAAATGACAAGTGATGATCTAGGGAGGGTTAGGCTAAGATATTTGGACCAGAAGAATGAGGATGGAATATGGAGTTGAATGGTAAAAGAGGTGCTTACATGCAATGGCTATCATGGAGGTGGTCACATGCAAACATTAAAACTTCAAGCTATATTAATTTTCGTGAAGAACTCACCTCGAAATCATGGAAACAACAACAACACACCAGAAATCGAGACTTTGAAGCACCAAACAAGTCACTAAGGACCGAACGTCGAAACCAAGCTTCTAAACCCACTTCTTGATGGTCCTAATCTACAATGCAGCTACTGAGATGTCTTAATCCAGCCCCAAAGTCAGCATGCAAATAAACATTTTCCCTATCTTGTTCACCCTCTCTAAGGTTGAGAAAATTAAGGAAGAACTAGAGGATGTTTCTTTTTGTGTTTCTAGCTGAAAGTGAGTGTTTTGCTCTAGTATTTCAGTAGCAACTAGTTGGAAAGAAGAGAAGAAGAGAAATTTTGGGTTGTGAGTGTAACATCCCTAGTTTCGTTAATTCCGGTTTACGAAATTAACTCACAATTTATAATTCGACTAAATGATAAATCGAGTTTCGGATATAGCTAAGTCGCAAAGCAATAATTAAATTGCTCAATCATATGAATTACATGCAATTTTATCCGAATTGTGTGAATTATTGTGGGTATTAGAGCACAAGGGTAAAACCATCATTTTTATCATGTTGAAGATGTCTTATTCGATGAAATAAAGGATCGAGTCCCTAACATGCCAGGATTATAGAAATGCTATTTAAATTGCTAAGTTATATGGATTGTTGAGTGCTTGATGGATTAGAATGAATTTAAGTGAGAATTAAGGATAAGGGCATTTTGGTCCTTTCCCTATAAAAACATACCCAGCTGACCCCTTTAATTCTCACCCACTTCAAATAAAAACACAACACACCACCCTTCCCTCACATTCTTCATTTTGCTGAAATTGAGAAAAGAAACTTGAAAAAGAGAGGGAATGGGACGTGAGGAAGAGGAAGGAAGTGAAGAGGGCTTTCCCTCAAATTATCATGCATGTACTCCTTTCTTACACCATTAGAATCAGCTCTTCACTCTCCATCTAGTGGTACTCATATCATAACCTACATTCACCTCCTTCCCCATTCACCATTGTTGAAGCTTCAAGTTCAAGTGAAGAGGAAGGTGGAGTGTTGAAAAACTTAAGACTTGCATGTGGTTCTATGAAGCTCAATATTCCGTTTAGTAGCATAACTTCAAGTTACATTGCTGTTGGGGTCGAGTTGCACAGTAGTAGGGGAGCTGGAATAGATTGGGTTCAGTTTGGAGCTAAATTTCGTGGCTCACGGTGGTTGTAGATTGAAGATATAAGCTCACAACAATTTCTGCTCAAGGAACAGTTTTGACCACGTATGGTAAATCCTTCGTAACTCACTGTACTGACCTCCGTTTAAGTTCGTTTTTGTTTCTTTAGAAACTAGACACGAAATCCTTCAGTTTAGGCACAAGAACCACTTAATTTGACTGAGTATTGTGGGAGAAAAAGGATTTACAAGTTATACTTGTGTTACAGTAATCATTTTGAATCAGTCACAGTGTTTTGGCCATATCTCTCTGAATACTCATAATATCAATGTGGGACTTGAACCATATGAAAGTAGACAAAATTATCTACACATTAGGCACTGGTCTGATAGGTTTTGGTTAAGAATCGAATTAGTTATGTTTGTTGCAAAACAGCTCACAGACGCTGCCCAAACCGATCTTTGGAGTTAGTTGACGCGTGCTGTAACATCCTGGGCCCTTTTCTTACTTAGTAGGCTACCCAGCAATGCACTCATGACCTTCTCTACCCCCCATGTAGAGTTTTTGCCTTCCGTGGGAATCGAACCTTGTCCCTGAGGCTTAGGTACAAGCTCAATGCATTCCCACTACCAATTGAGCTAGACCAATTGGTAGTGGGAATGCATTGAGCTTGTACCAAAGCCTCAGGGTACAAGGTTGCCTTCCCACGGAAGGCAAAAACTCTACATGGGGGGTAGAGAAGGTCATGAGTGCATTGCTGGGTAGCCTACTAAGTCAGAAAAGGGCCCAGGATGTTACACGTGCAAGAAGTTGGAGTTCGATCGAAGTAAAAATGGGGATTACATTGTTGATTTGAGATGCATTTGGGGAAGCTTCATTAACTGGACACGTTTGGGGATCCATAAGGGGTCGATTTGATGTTCGTGGAAGCAAGAAATTCGAGTACGGGGGTTGTTCGTGCGGTTCCGTGCAATTGTTAAAGTCTCGTTGATGTCGTTGTGTACGATTTCATCGCCAAAGGTGAGTTCTACTCACGCTTAGGATCATTTTGTATTTCTTAAATGATTGTTATGTGACCGGTTTTGAGGTGTACTTCGTTTCGAAAGTTTTAAGAGTCAAAAACCATTTTTCGGAAAAATAACGTTTTACGGTTTTTATCGAATTTTATATGTGATTGCATGGACTGGATTGATTGGAATATTGCCTGATATTGTTTGTGTTTTCGTTGGATTTTGATCGGAATACGGATTGGACTCGAACGGAATTGCGAAAATGAGAAAAACGGAATGAAATGGTGTACTGACAGAAGCGCACGAATCGTGCGCCTATGGCACACGGATCGTGCGCCAGGTTCGCAAATGTATCAAAAAGGATTGTTCAGTACGCACGGGTCGTGCGCCTAGGGCACACGGACCGTGCGTGAGCTTCTGTTAGCAGAAACCCAATTCTCGTTTCGTCGCTCCTTAACAATTATATTGAAAACAGAAGACGGCCCAATGCGGGTGGATATATAGATTATATCAAAAGGATGGGTGACGACCCAGTAGATTAGTATACTAGGGGAGGGGAAGTCTTGAGCCCCAGAACCTAGACCTCAGAGGTTTGAAGCTAGTGTAAGCTAGTGGAGAGGTTTGAAGGCAAAGGCAGAGCTTTTTCCGGAGATGTACTATGGCATGTAAGGAAAAGATGCATGTAGGCCCTTATGGACTACGATTAAAGGAAAAAGAAATAAATGGACCGAGAGTTATTGTGAGAGGTTACGGTAGGACTCACTGAGATAATGTTTCTCTCACCCATTATATGTTGTTGTTTTACAGAGAAATAGGGAAAGAAGAAAGCGATGAGGCACGAGTAGGCGACATGCTAGGGGAGAAGTTAGAAGACTTGGTTCTTTTATCTTTGATATTGAGTTCCCTTGTTGTCCTTGTAACTTGATAGTATGACTTGAATTTGTTTAAGTTATGTAATCGTTTTCGCTTTTTCTTGTGATGGTATTGAACACTTGGTTATAAAGATATTGACAGATATGGAACCTATATGGTTTTTAATTAAGTTATGAAATGTAAGACTGTTAATGCTAATCATCGAGAAAAATCTTAGTTGTGTTCAATATCTAAACAAGGAGTATTACTCTGATGTATGCCATTTCGTGCATCTTAGCATTTCTACTTGATAGAAATACTAGGGTGTTACAGTGAGCCTGGTTCAAGTGAGGGTTTTCGGTTTTCTCTCGACTCTCTCTTTTCTCTCCCTTTCTCGAGCTCCTCTCTCTCTTGTGGTGTGTGTTTTTGAACAAAAATGAAAAGTGGTGACAATGAAGTGTGGTGTTCTATTAGCAGTGGTCTATGCATAATGTCCTCGTTTAAAAACCTCAAAGAATGACTTCCCTTGGCACCAACCATCAACATGCTTTCAGAATTGTACAATCCCTACTGTTCATCTACAAACAGAAATGAAAACCATATGGGTGCTTTTAAAATCTTTATCAAACCTATAATTTCTAATGAACCACAACCAACACTATCACTCTTTCCAAATGACCTCTTTCGCTTTCATTTCCAACAAGTGGAACAAGACATGGTACATTTGAATATCATATCTCTCACAAATATGACCTAGGTTGCTTATTGCACCTTAATCAAAGAAATCACAATCGTTTGGATAGTTATGTTGTCTTTTCCACAAAGAACATAGAAAAACTCATCAGAGAAGGTGACATTGTGTACGATATCATTAGACACTTCCATCTTGTTGGACCTGTAACAACAATTCAAGAACGTGGATCTTATACCTTGTGGATCAAGGGTGAATACAAAATGGCATAGAAAAAAACATTAAAAATAAATTAAAGTGCCAGTGTTTTTGTGAGTGTGTGGTACAAGGTTAGTATACTCAAACCCAAAGTCACCATCGATATTCCCCTCTTTAGCATCACCATAATCAATTCAATCTCACAAGTACATGTCTAAGAATATATATGTAAAAAAATATTAATATAAGAAAAAAATCAACCATATGTTTATAAGAAAGTTATTGTAATGCAATTGTCAAATGTGTAAAGACGTAAAAGGGGTTGGTGTGACATTAAATTTTCAAATTTAATTCATTTAGCATAAAGTAAATAAACTTAAATAATGTTGTTCGTCAAACTCTTGGAGGAGTTCCTTCAAGTGATGACGTCGAGGAAGGAACTTTGTTCCTCGACTATGTGTTCCCTAACTCCTCCCAAGAGTGTTAGGATATGTGAAACCTTTGGGCCTTGAACTTAGGTTCATGACACCCCTCCGAAGCATATTCAACCATTATTTAATTCATTTAAATATATTTATATATATATATATATATATATAGTTCTCGCTCACGCACATGTTCAACAATCACATTCCACCTGTAGGAAATTCATGTCACACAACCATATGTTTAAATTGCACTTGAGAGAAGGATTTTGCTAAAACATACATCTTTTCCTTCATGTAATAAATTTGCCTGAGGAAGATAACTTTGTCCTATGACAAAGGATATATGAATTGATTTTGTATGGTAAGTAGACAATAAATAAACAAAAAGTTTATGTATCGTTCCAAGTTTATTGGATGTCCCCGAAGGGACAAATAAACAAAAATTTTAAACGTCGGCAATGTCGATGAAACCAGTTTTATACTAATATCCAATGACGTTTAACTATTTTTCCACGTAAGCCTACTCTTGTAACAAAATATTAAAATTCACCTCTGAATAATGTGCTCTTATTGAATGTTAGTGTAGAACTAGTTTACACAAAAATAGTATATCCTTTAAGCTCATATACAAATACAGAGGATAATTGGTGCATGCATTACAATTAATCAGTGACATAATGTATAGAAGTCTATACCTCGAGCTGAAATCTTTTCAGAACAGTAGAATTTGACAGATCCAAGAGATTTAACTCCATTAAACTCCTGCAACTAGATTTTGACTTGTTTTGTTTTTACTCTCTTGTGGTGGGGTTTCAGCTTGTCCTCGGCTTGTTTTTGCTTTTACTCTCTTGTGGTGGGGTTTCAGGTTGTCCAGAATTTCTTGGCAACACCCGGGGCGCCCACGAGGGCGCTGGATCCCTTCCTTTCAAAAACTGGCGCTGGCAACACCCAGGGCGCCCACGAGGGCACCGGATCCCCTCTCTCTGAAAACTGGCGCTGGCAACACCCAGGGCACCCACGAGGGTGCCGGATCCCTTCTTTCGAAAAAACTGGCGCTGGCAGATCCCAGGGTGCCCAAGAGGGCTCCGGATCCCCTATCTCAGAGCTGGCGCAACAAGGGCCACTAAATAAGCCACTAAGGACCGAACGTCGAACCCAAGCTTCTAAACCCACTTCTTGATGGTTCTAATCTACAATGCAGCTACTGAGATGTCTTAATCCAGCCCCAAAGTCAGCATGCAAACAAACATTTTCCCCATCTTGTTCACCCTCTCTAAGGTTGCGAAAATGAAGGAAGAACTAGAGGATGTTTCTTTTTGTGTTTCTAGCTGAAAGTGAGTGTTTTGCTCTAGTATTTCAGTAGCAACTAGTTGGAAAGAAGAGAAGAATAGAAATTTCGGGTTGTGAGCTTGGTTCAAGTGAGGGTTTTGGGTTTTCTCTCAACTCTCTCTTTTCTCTCCCTTTCTCGAGCTCCTCTCTCTTGTGGTGTGTGTTTTTGAACAAAAATGAAAAGTGGTGACAATGAGGTGTGGTGTTCTTTTGGTTCCAGCTGATGGTCAAAAAAATTGGGTGGAGATCCCCATTATACCCTTGTGTTTCCAGCAACCCCTACTATTACTCATACAATACCCATATCTAATCCCACTAGGTCTCAGTTCATTCAATATCTCAATTAATTTAGTCCGCAAACAACTCTCAAACAAGTAAATATGGGTTTCAAACAATCATAAAACTACTTGATTAGCGATAATTTATTGAATTATTAACTAATCACAAAAATTGAACTTAGCTACTTTGGGGATGTTACACCTTGTAATTGAACGATTGTTGTAGTTGTAAATATAAGTTTCAATTATAAATCCATGAGTACTAAAATCCTTATATTTCTTATCTTGGAATAGTCATTGGTATTTAGAATCATGTAGGAATTTCTCTTCAGTTAATTTCTAATTAAAGTCAACTAAGGAAAATAGAGAGTTTATTAGGGATAAAGATTCTATTGCATAAGGAAGTAGGATTAAATTATTAAGAACTTTGATCATAACCATTGTAGGAATTCGTAAAACATTTTATTCAGTATGCTCCAAGGTTAAATCATTTGAGCTCGGTCTTAACACTTTTAGATTAACAACCACAAAATATTTTACGACGTTATTATTTTAATTTCTTATCCTCACAAACAATTTAGTCCTTGTTAAATCATTAATTAGTCCATTAAACTGATATTTAATCGCAATCAGTGAGTTCGACACTCAGTTTTACTGATTTTATTTTCTTGCAACTTCCCAAAGCCTTTTATGCTTATTTCAGGGTTGAAGGCGTGAATATGCAGCATGAGCTAAGAATACCACCATTAAGTCTTGGTAGCATTCCCAAATACTGACTTTGTGAACTTTCTAGGGTTTTCCGACAAATGGAACAATCTTTGAAAGCAAAACATTACATTGGGAGCATATTCTTGACACGCTTTTCTGTATATATACGGTGTAGCATTACGGACACAGTACATACATCAATTTTGAAAAACCTTTTTTAGGTAATCTCATTATTTAGGAGCTTTACATGATTGCCTCAATATTATTTCTTTTTTCTTAGTTCCTCATTCAAAAATTTCTATTAGTAAGGAGTAATAATAAATGTCAGTGAAGATATTAATAACGCAAAAAAACATGGTAGCGCCAGATGCATACTTGGGCATTGATCATTTACATTTTGGAACCCATTAGTATCACCATATCGTGTTCCACTTGTTGAAATTGAAAGGGAAAGAGCTTGCTTTGGAAGAGTACTAATAGTGTTGGTTGTTGTCCATTATGCATTGTAGGTGTGTGGTAAATATGTTACCATCACCCATGTCGATTTTATTTCTACTTGTGAAATGAACTTTATTGATTGTAGAATTGTGAAAGCATGTTGATGATTGGTACTAAGAGAAACCATTCACACGGATCTGCACTATTGGCAGTGGTCTATGCATAATGTCCTCAATTAAAAACCTCAAAGAATGACTTCTCTTGGTAACAACCATCAACATACTTTCAGAATACTACAATCATTAATGTTCATCTCACAATCAGAAATGAAAACCATATGGGTTTTTTTTTAAAATTTTTACCAAACCTACTATTCCTAATGAACGATGTTGCGTTAAAAACACACTTAGAGCAAGTGTACTCTCTCGCAGAAGTAATATAAAATATATCGTCTCCACAAGGATTAATTAACAAGTACCAAACTACTTAAGATTAATTATTATTTAGACGAACGAATGTTTGGTGGTTATAGAAACTAAAATAAAAAGAAATAAATAGCAAGAATTAAAATGTAAGGTTTAACCAATAGAGAGAAGCCTAGGGTCATGGTTTCACTTGCAAGCTTCGATTCCCCTATGTCTAATTCTACCTGAATTCCTTTATTTTACTCAATTACCAATCCCTTTACAAAATCTATTAATCCGTTTGGTCATTCGCGATTAATATTCTTTTTCCTAAATTAACCCTTGTTTGGTCATGCAAGAATTTAAATTCAAGAAAAGCCTAAATAACAAAAAGGTTGAATGATTGGAAGAGTAAATTAAAGTTTGGTCATGCATTAATTATAGCCCCAATTATCCTATAGGTCCACCAACTAATTGTTGTACGGTCGCTGATCAACTAATTGATTATGAACATGCAAAGGACAATGAAATAACATTAGGAGTCATGAATTACAGAGATAAAAATAACCCGAATGATGGAGGAAATTCTGACCTTCAGTATTCAGTCTCCTTCTCTGCTTCAAAGCTCTCTCACGGAATGACGGATTGGATACGTTTTCTGTTTTGGATATGTTTTCAAGATATGTTTTATGTTTTGGTGTTGGGGTTTAGATGGAATGACAGATTGGATACGATCGGAGAAACGGAACGAAAACGAACAAAGCGAAATGTTAGTCAGAACAGGACGCACGGATGGTGCTCCCTAGGGCACGGATCGTGCGACCCTCTCGTATGACCCTGCTGAAAGTGAAAGCAGTGGGCACGGATCGAGCGCCCTTGGGCACGGACCGTGCGCCTGCTACTAACCCCGGATGCCAAATCTTCGTTTCGTCGCTCCTTTCAATTCCAAACCTCTTCTAATCTTCTTCCCAACCCATGGTAATGATATGACCTTAATAAAATCAATGTTTTGAGTGTGTTCAACATGATTTTGAGAAAAGGTTTTGAAAGTGATAAATGTTTGAAAAACCGAAATGTAGACCGCGTGTGAGTATACATTTTGAATAACTAATCGAATTATATGTCCAACTTGGTATTGTATTATAACGCCGGATGTCTAACTTGGTATTCATCAAAACGGGTTATAGAACGACAATAGATATAGATCATATCAAATTTAGAGTCGGCCCAATGCGGGTATGATATATAAATTATATCAAGTTGGGTGACGACCCAACGAATAGCATACTAGGAAGGGAAGGTCATGAGCCCTCACCCTAGGCTCGGCTAACGTTATGGAATGGACTAACGTGGGTTTATCGAGATTGTGGCTGTTGCACGGTTGATGGTTTGCTAGGTTAAGAACACAATTCATCGAGATTGTGGCTGTTGCACGGTCGGTGTTTCGATTATTATGCTTGTAATAGTATAGTAACTTACATGGCTTAGAAACAAATAATTAGCGCATTAGATACTGAGATTTTGGCTGTTGCATGGTCGGTATATGGCTAAGGATATATTTGAGCAAATAGTTTATATATTTAACTATGTTACAACGGTTTTATAAATGAACTGAGTGATAGCGAGGGGGCACGGTAGAACTCACTGAGACAAGTTGTCTCACCCTATCATCTTTTGTTGTTTTTACAGAGAACAGGAAACGGGAAAGCAAGCGGAATGTTCAGTGGTCACACTCGAGGAGAAGATTGAAGATTGACTCATTCCCAGTTGTTTATGGTTTTCTGTCGTTGTCTCTGTATTTGATATCATGACTCGAATTTGAGCTATGTCATGTATGAGTTTCCGCTGTTTCTTGTAAAGATGTATATCTAAGCTGAAATTTTTTTTTATACTCTGATGTGATCCAAATTGTATATTTAGGTATTTCTTGTTTTAGAAATACGGGGCAGTGTCGAACTCAATGATCGAATCCAAATACCAATAAACGTTAACAACAACTAAAGAAACAAAAATGAACCGAAGTTTGAGTGAAATTGTAAAGTAACGGGAACTTTTATAGTAAAGACAATAAAATGTTTTTGTATTTTTTAATAAAGAATGAAGAACACGAAGTTTACGAGATGATAAAATAATCCATTGGTTTCACACTATTGCAAACTGATTTAATAGAGACAATAATCCCCTCTTTCACTTTGTTATCAAACCCACAACATTAATTAATCCTTAATTCCTTAGGCAACTAATCCTTTGTTCACAACTAAAAACCCTAATTCCTTAGGTTATTATAGATGACAACAAGCATTAGAATCAAGGGTTTGCAAGATACAACAACTAAAAGGTTATTCCTAAGCTAAGAGTTGAAGGTATTCAATCTCAAGCATTCAAGAATAAAGTTTTCATTCCATAAATGAACCATATATCATTCCATGGTTGATCAAATCATGAAAAAAAATTAAAAACAGAGATTAAATACACAAAGTAGGAGAGAATATGACATTAAGAACAAACAAAATCAGTTACAATAGTGATTCACCAATACTCATTCATCCCTAACCCAAAGAGGTTTAGCTAGACATAGTAAAAGGGGAAAAGCAGAGGTTACAGAAAATTGAAGAATATGAACTCATTTGAAGCTCCAAATCTTGTTCCCAAGCCTAGAATCTTCAATAGAGGATGAATGGAGAGAGTATTTTCGAAGTCTAGGGTTTCCAGCCATCTAAAAGTCTGTTCCGCTGAATGAAAATGCGCTATTTATAGAGTCCAGCGCAGCAGACACTGTTCACTTTCACTCATAGAACCACGTAGATCGCTTTCGCTCATAGAACCACGTGGATCGCTTTCGCTCATAGAACCACGTGGATTGCTAGCGCTCATAGAACCACGTGGATCTATAGTCATTCCTTTTAACAAATCAAATAGCCCTTTTTGCTGCATTATTCGCTTTCTTAAATCGCTTCAAACTTCACCCCTTGGCTTCACACTTTGTTCTACAACTCGATCTAGTTCCTGTGCACATAAAAACAAAGAAAAACCGGCATAACGACTACACAAAAACTAGATTTACAAATTCACAAAATCTGCTAAAACTTTACTGGTTTTCATTAAAATCTTCATTCAAAACACAGTTTTTAACATTCGAAACAAGCATGTGATATGGATTTATCACAACCTCAAACTTAAATATTTGCTTGTCCTCAAGAAAACTCAATGCAAAACAAGGGTTGGAGAAAGATTACTAGATGTGACTCCAATGTTCAAAATCATACCTAGCTCGAAATCAATTAGCTTTTCACAGTTGTCAATGAGTGACCTAGCATGCATTCTTGTATCCTAAAATCAGCAATTCAAACTTCCCAAATTAGAATCTCAAGCAACACATCATACAATAATCAATTGCGCTCAATTTCACTCAAGTTCCTCACCTATAAGTGTTTCTCTCTCTCACACTCAGACAAGTGTTTGCAGGGTAATACACTCAATCACATCACAAGCAACACACTACCATAGGCTTGACATAATTCTACAACAAGCAATCGCACACAATTACCACACACATCTTGAGGACTTATTAAAGGTTGTAATGGGGCTTGGGTAACGAAGGATACATTTTGGAATCTAGGCTTTCTTGATTGGAATTGAGAGATGCAATTTTCACTTTTGAACATTTCCTACGCTTACCAATTTCAACAAAGAATTTCCCCCAAAACAAAATTGAGCTTGTTATTTCTTCTATATGGTTTGATTTGATTTGATTTGATTTTGATCTTCTTCTCTTTTTTTTCTTTTTTTTTTTACTTTTCTCTTTTTCTTTTTTTTTTGAAAGAAAATAATATACTTTGGAAAGAATATAAGAAAGAACATCATATACTACTTTTGGTATACCACCCCAATAAAAATTATCCATGAAGGTGCACCACTCACCACAAATAAGAAACAAGATCAAAAACATTTGGAGTAGTGCAACTTTTGCATCACATGCCATGAGCAAAGTTTGTTTCAGAAACAGAACAAGTGACAGGTAAAGACAGTTCAACAAAATAGTGAGAAAGGTAAAGAAAAAACAGAGAAAGAAAAGAGAAGAGATAGAACTCCCTCGCATGGGTTGCCTCCCATGAAGCGCTTATTTAACGTTACTAGCTTGACGGTTGATTGGTCCTTCAATTTGGCTCAGGTGGAGGACTTTGCTTCTCAGATTCCTCCTTCAGAGCCGACACTCGAGGTGAGTTCTTCAGTTTAGTTGAGTTTTCGATTAATCGTTGAATGTGAAAGTTTATGCGTTGATGATTTGTTGAATTGGTTTCCCAATTCGAGTTTGATTTAAAGTTATGATTTTATGTTTGATTGATTGCTAAGTTGAGGTTTGATCAATTGAATGTGATGGTTTCGGTTTGTTATATGTGTCGAGAAATGTTTTCGCGTAAAAACTATTAAAAACGTATTCGAGGTCAAATTCGTTTTTAATTGTGTGATGGATATGATTGATTGTTAATCAATGTTGATTGGACATGTTTTTCAATGTTGTTTGGACTGTGTTTGGGTTAGGAATCGATCGGAATGAGTTTTGAAAATGAAAGACATCAAAATATACAAGAAAAACAGAATATCTGTTATCAGGACACGGTCCGTGTCCAAACGACACGGGTACCCGTTTTCCACGACCCGTAGCCTTCCAACTTGTTTCGTTCATAACTTTTGATCCGGAACTTCGATTTTAGTGTTCTTGGATGCGTTGGAAAGCTAACGAAATGTTCCACAACCCTAATTAAATTAAATAGTGTGTTACAAACTTATTCCAATCCTTTTCCCAACCCTATATTGTAACACCCTTTTTTTCACCCATCGTTTATTCATAATTTATCAGAGTTTTTCGCGCCAAAAGAGTGTCGCATTTTTCAACGTAAAACAAAACCTCGTAGTTTTCTCAAAACATGCAGCGGAACTATTCAACATCGTTAAAAACATCAACAACCGACAAAGTGCAAAGTGCACCAATTACTAAAAGATTCAACATCAACCGAAATTTAATTAAAAACAGTAATCGACCCTTCCCCAAGTGCTACCTATCAGAGCAGACGACACCAGGCAAAAGGAAGACTACAATCTTCACTCGGGCTCACCTATAAAGTAACAACCACAAAAAGGGGTGAGATTCCATACAATATAAGAAGTGTATGAAAGACCACATACGAAGCTCAAGACATCAATTAATCACAGCAAGCAACATCACTCTTAACAGTTAATAACAGCTAAGTATACATTAACACGTCACTTTCACAACAACACATCACAATGGCCAAACAACTTCATTCAATCAGTCGTGCAATATGAATGCGATATGAGACTCAAGCAATGCACATGCATGTGGTACCAACCTACGTCACTGGCCAAAGGCCTAATTTCCGTCACTGGCACAAGGGCCTAAAATATCGTCGCTGGCCAAAGGCCTAATTTTCTCGTCGCTGGCACAAGGCCTAATGTTCATGGTATGCATGCGACCCAATGATGTATGCACAACAGTCAAACAATCACACATCAACGTCACTGGCCATAGGCCTACATCACATCACCTGTCCATAAATAGAGGCAACTCGTCGTCGTCATATAAACATCGTCGTCAACAATTACAACTTAACAATTTATAGCGATTTGGCCACATCACCACAATTTGCAACATCACAACAATTTGGCTTAATCACATACTCAACATCATTTTAATTGACAACACCTAGGACAGCACCTACCGGGCAGCCACACGGACGCCCAACAACCAACAATTATCAACCAACTAATTTAGCAAATTAATAATTAATAATTGACAACTTAATTGGAGCAACAAACCCCACAAAATTCGGACAGAATTATTAGTCATTTTGAAATAAAATCTTCTCCCTTAATTCTCAACGAAATTTAGCGAAATCAGTGCCTATTCAGTAGGAAACTAAGTCTACGTTCCAACAAAACAAACCCCACGAAATTTGGAGGATCAGGGCATTCACAATTAGACAAAAACTGAACCTATATCCCAAACCGACCCCGATTTTTGACCCAATTTGCAACCAAGAATTCTCCCATTATACTTATCCAAATTGAGTAAACGCAGTGCCTAATTTGTATAAAATTGTGTCTAGTTTCCAGAAAAACAAACCACATAATTTTTAGACAACTATATTGTTCCCAGTTACTGTATAACCGAACCTATACTCAGATCACTTCCAGAATTTTAACCTAACTTGCAACACCTTTAACTCGAGCTATACAACTCCAAATGCAACCAAACTAGCGCCAAATTAACAAGCATTAAGTCTAGTTTCTAAAAAGGTAAACCACATAATTTTTGGACTGCTAGATTGTTTCCGGAATACACGCAGAATGCGCCCTATGCGCCCTACAACCAGAAATTTTGTTTAAAATCAACAACACACAACACCAAACACCAACAATCACATCCAAATCATCATCAAACATGTTAATCATAAATTCTCAACAACAAATCATCATATGGCAACAATTATTACTATGAGCATAACAACATATCATTTAGGCATAGGAATGTGAGGAAATCAAGCATACATCAAATTACTCAACAAGGCACACAATCATAGGGCATGCGATTTTTCAAGACAACAATATGGTGATCAAGACACCCTAAAACCCCACATGTAGATCCCTCATAAACCCTTATATTGAATTAAATCCCACCCTTACCTTAGCTTGGAGAAAACGAAACCTTAGATTAGGAGATGTGTGAAACCCTAGCTTTCCTTCTCTCTCTCCTTGGTTGTAGATCACGCCTCTCTCTCTCTCTCTTCTAGCTTGTGGATCACGCCTTCCCTCTCCTCTTCTCACTTCTCTAATCCTTATTTTTCTTTTTCCTTCTCATGACAACAAAACCCTAACCTAGCCCTTTTATAAACTCACTTAACCTCATGGGCTTTTTCTTATCTTATGTGACCTAATCATGGGCCTCCACTTAACACTTCTAATTTACTAATACTAACACTAATAATTAGGTCCACATATACTAATAAATAATTATTTCTATTATTTCTACCACATAAATCCTAAATAATTAATTAAATAAATTAATCAATTATTTTGGGCTGTTACATATATAATGATGAAATAACCGTAATTCGTGGAAAACGCTTATGTTTGATTTATATATGATGAATTCTCTAAATTATGTTAATGAACGATAAATGTTTAGTATCCATGAGTGTGGAAATGTTAGGACATGATGAAATGGAATATGTGTTCCTTAAGGTTGAGGTTAATGTTTATTTATAAACCGAATAGTTTTGTATCGAGTAACGGACCTAGTGTCCGAGTTGAGGAAAAGATCACGACTTCGTGTCGAATAACGGACTTAATGTCCGAGTTAATAATAAAAGATAATGAGGGGGATGATGATCCCGAGTTCATGTAGCATACCTAGCTCAGGGGAGTCATGAATCCAAAGCTAGGGCCCTGGCATTATTCGTTTAGCTATACGGGTTAGGGTTTCCGTTGGTATTGGGCATTTTAGAGTGTCTGGCATTATATCTCGGATTGTGCTAAGCAAAAGAAAAAATTAAAAGACAGGTATGAACAATAATGGTTCATAAGATGAGGTTAATTCACAGACAGGACAAGTATGAGAGAGAACGGCTCATAAGAAAAAGGAAAACAACGAGAGAGGATATGTGAGGGGTGCGAAAGAACTCACTGAGATTTATAATCTCACTGTATATGTTGTGGTGTTTTCAGATGTGCAGGGAAAGCAATGTAGATGGAGGTGAAGTGGTGTATGCTGTAGCTGCTTAGTTAGAGGGAAGATTCCTTGGAGATCTTCATTATGTACTTTGCTTATTTCCCTACTCATATATTGTTAGGTTTAAATCCTTGAACTGTTATCAAGGTCATGTAGCGTTTATAACCGTGTCTTGTAATTGGACCATAGTGATGTATAATTTATCGAATGGGTACCTTTTGTGTACTTATTTCGGAAGTGTAATTGGGAAATCTTATCTCAAAGTTATGTAAATGGTTGTAATCCGCTTTAGTTTTTATTTGCTCCATTATTATGAGCAGGTTATACTCTGATGTTTATGATTATGTTTAATGTCTTATTGATCACTATGAGGTGAAATTTAAGGTGTTACAGTAAAGGATCCTTAAGGGTCAAGATTATTTTTCTTAGTCTACCCTAGATATGTAATATGAGATAGTATGAGACTTTAACTTTCGATTGTTGTAATCAAAGTTTTAGTTAGTTCGAGAACTGTACTTTTGGATATTGAACAATAGTTGTATGATTGACTTATGAAAACTATTTTCATTAATGTCATTAAGTTTTTCCTTTTCGTATTTTTACCTTAAGGAACCCTAAAGAGATGGTTTATTCCGTCAAGATAAGTTACGTTCAATTCCTTAAGTAGGTTCACAACTCTGATTTTTATTAAAAATGGTTAACATTATGGATATATGACATCTAAATCTTAGGATGTTACAAAACCTATTGTTAATTTATTGGGATACATGTTTAAAAAAAATCTATTGGGATACATTATGTAATACCCTAATTAATAAAATAATTACTTTGGATATTATGTTGGTTGTTGCTTTGCATATCCTGGATAAGTTTAATAATTGTTTGACTATATTCTTATTTCTTTATGAAATTGTATGTTTTACTACTTGATTGGCCTAATTGTTATTCAATTAAATACATATCTGTGAGTGTTAGTGAGTCAATTATATGTATTTCAGATAGATTTCATAATCTAATTAGGCACTATATGTGATTGGCTTATTATTGGATTCATTTGAATGTGATAGAAAAAGGGGTGTTGTTAGCAATTTTATTTACATTATACCGGCCCAAATGATTTCAGCCCACTCCATTTCAGCCCATCTCCTTTTAAGCTTTGGCTGAAAGAATTAAAGAGAAGGGGTGTTACCCACTTATTATGTTTTTCCAGCCACATTATTTTAGAAAGCGGCGAAAACTTAGAGTGGGAAAGAGAGAGTTCGAAGAGGGAGAAAGAGAGACCAAAGATCATCTTCCCTACAACCCTAACCTCACTGCATCATCTTCGTCAATTGTTAAAGCCTTCTCATTCTACATCCATAACAGAAACTTGAAAGAACCCCCCATCATCTACTAGAATTTCAAAATGCACAAGGATTGGAAGCTTAGAGATGGGTTTTGAGCTTGCATCTTGTCAATCAGGCGCAGATGTATGTTTGATTCTCTTTTTACTTTTTCTCAACCGGGTTTTATTGGTGTTGCAGCTAAATTAGATGGAAGAAAAGTATATTTTGTCAATGTCTACTTTGGGTGTTCGATTAGAAGGAAGAGGGAATTATGGTCAGGCTTATTAGCAGAAAAGGAAAGACTAGATTCAGGTAGCTGGGTCATAGGAGGGGACTTTAACACGGTTACGTGCAGCCCGGATTGGAAAGGAAGATGTGTCCGGTATAGTGAAGCCGAAGGACAAGATTTGATTCACTTCATGGAGGAAATGGGGGTAGTGGATCCTACATGTTTGGGAAAAGAAGTACTCTTGGTATCAACCAAATGGTGTGGCAGCAAGCAGGATTGATAGAATTATGTTATCTCGGGAATTAATGGAGTTGTGGAGGGTAAAAACGCAGTGGATTGGGAATAGAGACATATTTTACCATTGTCCGGTGTGGTTCTTGGCATCGGAGAAAATTGGGGACCTAAACCTTTTAAGTTCATCAACGGTTGGTTAGAACACAAGGATGGCAAACAATTTATGGAGGATAAATAGAAGGAGTGTCAAGTGAAGTGGTGGATGGCTCATGTGGTAAAAGAAAATTTGAAGTATGTGAAAGAACATCTCAAGGTTTGGAATAGAGAAGTGTATGGAATAATGGATATGAATGTTGAAAGTATTGTCAAGGAGATAAACTCTATGGAGGAGGAGGTAGTTGGAGAGGAGGATTGGGAGGAGGATAGATGGAAGGGGTTAAACACTGATTTTTGGACAGCTCTACACCATAAGGAGAGTTTTTTGGCTCAAAAGGCTAAGGTAAAGTGGATACAACAAGGAGATGGCAATACCAAATTTTTTCATGAGTCAATTAAATTTAGACAACGGAGGAATCACATAGAAAAGCTAAAGGTGGGAGATAGATGGCTAGATGAGGTGGAAGAAATCAATGAAGAAGTGAGAAATCATTTTAGCAAGCAATTTGTAAAACAAAGAATCCACAAGGGTTGAGTGATTTTAGGCCTATATCATTGATCGGTTGCATTTACAAGATAATTGCAAAGATCCTTGTATCTAGGCTCAAAATTGTTCTCACTGGGATCATTTCAGCTTCTCAAACAGCTTTCTTGCAAGGAAGACAAATATTAGATGGAGTGCTAGTGACTAATGAAGTGATCAACATAGTTAAAAGAAAGAAGTGGCCGTTATACTTGTTCAAGGTAGATTTCGAGAAGGCGTATGATTCGGTAAGTTGGAAATTTCTTGATTATATGATGAAGAGAATAGGCTTTCATGAGAAGTGGAGGAATTGGATGGCTGCGTGTGTGATTTCCGGATCAGCCGCGATATTAGTAAATGGCAGCCTCACCTTGGAATTCAAGATGGCCGGAAAGGGGATTGAGGAAAGGGGACCCTCTTGCCCCTTTTCTATTTCTCTTGGTGGCCGAGGGTCTTAATGGCTTGGTGAAGAAGAGCATTGATTGTGGTTTGTATGAAGAATTCCATTTGGGAAGTGAATTGTCATTCCCGGTCTTACAATACGCAGACGATACAATTATTATGTGTCGGAATGTGAAAGAAAATTTATGGTGTTTGAAGGCCTTACTACGGGTGTTTGAGATGGCATCGGGTTTGAGAGTTAATTTCCATAAAAGTTGTTTGATAGGACTGAACATGGATGAGGAAGAGTTATCTATAGTGGCACAATTTTTATATTGTAGAATTGAGGAGGTGCAAACCCAAGACAATGTTCTACTTGGAAACCGGTTGTAAAAAAGCTAAGAGATAGATTGACAACTTGGAGAAGTAGACAATTGCCAACTAGTGGGAGAGTCACTTTAATAAACTCGGTTCTTGCGAGTCTTCGATTATACTACTTGTTTTTTAAAGCTCCAAAGAAGGTGCTTAAGGAAATGATTTCAATTCAGAGGAACTTTTTATGGGGTGGAAGTGATGATGTTAGAAAAATATCTTTGATTAGTTGGGGGAAATTGTGTCAACAAAAGGAGAAAGGAGGGCTGGGAATGAGAGATATGGAATTATTCAACATTGCACTACTTGGTAAATGGAAGTGGAGAATTTTAACAGATAATATCAGTGTTTGGTTTGGGATGGTGCGACAATTGTACGGCGATAGTGGTCTTTTAAAAATTAATCAATTCTCAATGTGGTGGAGAGATTTAGAAGGAATAGACAGCAGCTTGGTTTTCGCGAAGGATTGGTTCGAGGACGCTGTCCGGAAAAAATTAGGAAACGGAAGATCAATTAAATTCTGGGTAGATAAATGGTGTAGCCAATGGAACTTAAAAGAATTGTTTCCACAGCTGTATATTCGGTCTGCAAATCAGCAGGGTACCGTGGCTGATTTCGGTTACTGGTCTGATGGGAAATGGCTGTGGAATTTTACATGGATAGAGTCACAACAACAGCAGGTCCGGAAGGAAATAATGTTGTTTGAGGAAACGATAAAGTCGCTGCAACCGGATCAGATTAATGAAGACTGTTACTGCTGGTTGTTGGACAATTTGAAAGGTTACAAGGTAAATTCTGCGTATAAAGGGCTGCTCAACAAGAAAGGTGATGACTACTTGAATGATACTCAAAAGAAGATGATTAAAAGACTGTGGAAGACAGCAGCTCCATCCATATTTATCGTGCTGGCTTGGAGTGTTATTTTGGACAGAATTCCCACTAGAAAAGCTCTGCAAAACCGAGGAATAATGGAGTTCATACCAGGTCCCTCGTGCGTTCTGTGTTTATGGGCTGTAGAGGACACATTTCATCTATTCTTTAGCTGCAATATATCGGGTCAATTGTGGGAAAAGGTGCGAGAATGGTTGCAAATCAAAGGAGGACAGTTCAGCAACGCTTGAGAGCAAATGGGTCTCCACAGTTTGGCAGCAGCAGCAGGGAACAGAAAAAAGAAACTAAGATACTTGGTGTGGTGGGCCGTGATTTGGGTGATTTGGATACACCGGAATAACAGAATTTTTAAAGGAGAGATTGCCAACATAGCAAACATGTTGCATCAAGTAAAAATTATCACTTGGGGCTGGTTTGCGCATAGGGGGAGGCGAGAACTTCAATTTCAATGTATGGTGTAATAGACCAAATGAATGTTTAAGCTAATTGTAAAATGGTTGAGGTACCCCTTGTACCTCCTTAATTGAATTTGACTTATAAAAAAAACAATATGTAGGCATTAGTATCAGAAACTTCTAAGAATAACAAGTACATCCACCACAAAGACTATCTTTGTTACTTTTTTTTTGTTTATACTCACTGAATTTTACATATTCAGTTATGGATGGACAATGGATAAAAAATAATGCAAGTCATACTTTTTTGTGCGATTTCAATTTAGAAATCATCATCACTACTATGTCTAACTAGAATTTTCGTTCCAAAAAGCATTGTAGCAACATCCACTTTTAATGTAGTTTTTCCCCTTTTTCTCTTTTAAGTGTTTTTTGAATTACTATGTCTAGCTAAACTTCTCATTTTGAAAAAGAGAAAAGATTGACGGAAGTTTTATGTGTTTATTTTGATTCCCTTGTAATTGAACGATTGTTGTGGTTGTAAAAATAAGTTTCAGTTATAAATGCATGAGTACTAAAATCGTTATATTTCTTATCATGGAATAGTCATTAGTATTTAGAATCATATAGGAATTCCTCTTCATAACGCTTAATTTCTAATTAAAGTCAACTAAGGAAATTAGAGAGTTTATTAGGGATAAAGATTCTATTGTGTAAGGAAGTAGGATTAAATAATTAAGAACTTTGATCATAACCATTGTAGGAATTCGTAAAACTTTTTATTCAGTATGCTTCAAGGTTAAATCAATTGAGCTCGTTACTAACACTTTTAAATTAACAACCACTAAATATTTTACTACGTTATTATTTTAATTTCTTATCCTCACAAACAATTTAGTCCTTGTTACATTTATTAACTAGTCCATTAAATTGATATTTAATCGCAATCCTTGAAGTTGACACTCAGTTTTACTGATTTTATTACTTGCAACTTCCCAAAGCCTTTTAATGCTTGTTTCAGGGTTGAAGGCGTGAATATGAAGATTGAGCTAAGAGTACTGCCATTTAGACTTGGTAGCATTCCTAAATACTGACTTTGGAACCTTGCTTGGTTTTTTGACAAAAGGAGAAATCTTTGAAAGCAAAACATTACATTGGGAGCATATGCTAGACACACTTTTCTGTACAGACACGATGTAGCATTACGGACACAGTACAAACATCAATTTTGAAAAACTTTTACCAGGTAATCTCATTATTTAGGAGCTTTACATGATTGCTTCAATATTATTTCCTTTTTCTTAATTCCTCATTCAGAAACTTCTATTTGTAAAGAGTAATAAAAAATGTCAGTGAAGATTTAATAACGCAAGAACATGGTAACACGAGATGCACACTTGGACTAGAGGATCTCCTCAGCAAATAGAGACAACCTATGTGGGCATTGATCATTTACATTTTGGAACCCATTAGTATCACCATGTCGTCTTCACTTGTTGAAATTGAAAGGGAAAGAGCTTGCTTTGGAAAGAGTACTGATAGTGTTGTTGTTGTTCATTGGGCATAGTAGTGTGGTAAATATGTTAGAAGCACCCATATGGTTTTAATTTCTACTTGTGAGATGAACTTTATTGACGTAGATTTGTGAAAGCATGTTGATGATTGGTACTAAGAGAAACCATTCACAAGGATCTGCACTATTGGCAGTGGTCTATGCATAATGTCCTCGTTTAAAAACCTCAAAGAATGACTTCTCTTGGTACCAACCATCAACATACTTTCAAAATTGTACAATCACAGTGATGAAAACCATATGGGTGCTTTTAAAATCTTTATCAAACCTATAATTTCTAATGAACCACAACCAACCCTATCACTCTTTCCAAGTGACCTCTTTCGCTTTCATTTCCAACAAGTGGAACAAGACATGGTACATTTGAATATCATATCTCTCAAAAATATGACCTAGGTTGCTTATTGCACCTTAATCAAAGAAATTACAATCGTTTGGATAGTTTTGTTGTCTTTTCCACAAAGAACATAGGAAAACTCATCAGAGAATGTGACATTGTGTACGATATCATTAGACACTTCCATTTTGTTGGACCTGTAACAACAATTCAAGAACGTGGATCTTATACCTTGTGGATCAAGGGTGAATACAAAATGGCAAAGAAAAAAATATTAAAAAGAAAATAAAGTGCCAGTGTTTTTGTGAGTGTGTGATACAAGGTTAGTATACTGAAAACCCAAAGTCACCATCGATATTCCCCTCTTTAGTATCACCATAATCAATTCAATCTCACAAGTACATGTCTAAGAATATATATGTAAAAATATATTAATATAAGAAAAAAATCAACCATATGTTTATAAGAAAGTTATTGTAATGCAATTGTCAAATGTGTAAAGACGTAAAAGGGGTTGGTGTGACTTTAAATTTTCAAATTTAATTCATTAAGCATAAAGTAAATAAATTTAAATAATGTTGTTCGTCAAACTCTTGGAGGAGTTCCTTCAAGTGATGACGTCGAGGAAGGAACTGTTCCTCAACTATGGGTTCCCTAACTCCTCCCAAGAGTGTTAGGATAGGTGAAACCTTTAGGCCTTGAGCTTAGGTTCATGACACCCCTCCGAAACATATTCAACCATTATTTAATTCATTTACATATATATATTTATATGTATAGTTCTCGCTCACGCACAAGTTCAACAATCACATTCCACCCGAAGGCAATTCATGTCACACAACCATATGTTTAAATTGCACTTGAGAGAAGGATTTTGCTAAAACATACATCTTTTCCTTCATGTAATAAATTTGCCTGAGGAAGATAACTTTGTCCTATGACAAAGGATATATGAATTGATTTTGTATGGTAAGTAGACAATAAATAAACAAAAAGTTTATGTATCGTTCCAATTTTATTGGATGTCCCCGAAGGGACAAATAAACAAAAAGTTTAAACGTCGGCAATGTCGGTGTAAGCCCGTTTTATACTAATATCCAATGACGTTTCACTATTTTTCCACGTAAGCCTACTCTTGTAACAAAATATTAAAATTCACCTCAAAATAATGTGCTCTTATTGAATGTTATTGTAGTAGTAGTTTACACCAAAATAGTATATCCGTTAAGCTCATAAACAAATACAGAGGATAATTACTGCATGCATTACAATTAATTAGTTACATAATGTATAGAGGTCTATACCTCGAGCTGAAATCTTTTCAGAACAGTAGAATTTGACAGATCCAAGAGATTTAGCTCTATTAAACTCCTTGCAACTAGATTTTTACTTGTTTTGTTTTTACTCTTTTTTGGTGGGGTATCAGCTTGTCCTCGACTTGTTTTTGTTTTTACTTTCTTGTGGTGGGGTTTCAGCTTGTCCAGAATTTCTTGGAGAAATGTTGTAACACCTCGATATTTACTAACTTGTAGAAACATCGAAATGTACCACTTGGCATACATCAGAGTTACTTCCGGTCTCAGATATTGAACACGACTAAAAATTTTCGATAATAAATTATCGAACGCGGTTACATAACTTAACATAATCTGAAATACGTGCCTTACAACTTCTCATGCCTAGTGTTCAATACCAAAATAGAAAGTTGCAGAAGCGATTTACGACTTGATACAATAATAAGTCCTATAATCTAAGATACAAATCAGACAGTAGAAAATACAAAGCACATAAACAAAACATCGGCATCTCCTCTAGGTTGCTCCATAACCGCCTTATCGCCTTTAACTTTCCCTGAAAACCACAAATCATAAAGGGTGAGATAACATTATCTCAGTGAGTTCTATCGAGACCCCTTATAAACTCTCTCGGTTCATTATGCTTGATTCATTAATCGTAGTCCTTAAAGTTGATTACGTGGAGAACTCTAACATTGTTCCTCGTAGCCCTTAAGCCGACTACAAGTGACAATCCTTAATATGACCCGTAGCCCTTAAGCCGACTACGAGAAATATATCTGAAACATGATTGTTATCATATCACCGTAGCCCTTATGCCGACTGCCGGTAAACCCATTCCCTGACCATAGCAGCGACAAACATGACGGGGCCTAAGTTTTGGGGCTTGTAACACCCCGGTATATTTAACTTGTAAAAATACCAAAGCGTACCAAAGTATAAACATCAGAGATAATAATTTCCTGCTTAGACACTGAATACCATTATAAAATTTTTGCTGAAATATAACATAACCATCTTATTTACAGATAAGACCATACGGTACTCAGACCATATACTGTCAGCACTATGGTAGTCAGAGTCATACAAGAAAGCGGAAAAGATAAACAAAACACTAATGCCATAGTGTTGTAATACATAGGCAACAGAAGGAAATTAAATTTAAACATAAACTAAGTCATCATTCTTCTCCCGGGGCCACCTACTCGTGCCTCTGAATTTTCTTCTGTCCCTGTTTATCTGTAAAACAACAACATTTAAACAGTGAGATACAATCTCAGTGAGTTCTACCGGAACCCCTACTAACACTCTCGGTCCGTTTAAAACATTTTTACGGTTTGACACGACACCGACCGCAATCCACTTGCTAATCCCGGTGTACCATACAATAAGGCTTCGACCTATTAAGACACCGGCTGCAATCCACTTGCGTCTCCCGATGAACTAACATCCTAGGCCTTTCTACGTACCACCGGCCGCAAACCTTGCATCTTCCGGTGAACGCAGTACGATAACTTTTTAACACACCACCGGCCGCAAACCTTGCATCTTCCGGCGAACCCCTGACCAATAATAGTTTAACTATTGGCATCGGAGCCTAGGGTGGGGGATCATGACTGCCCCTCCTAGTATGTCAACATGGGTCGTCACCCAAACTCGATATAATATATATATATCTACAATCGTATGAACTCAGAGTCCATCACCTCAGATAACCAGTAGAGCACTTAACCCACGCTTTTATAAAACCAAGTTCACACTCGCACTCTAGTTCACCCCTTTTCGACACAATTTACAACTTCGAAAACAGTTTATTTTGCCTTAAAACTAGAATATTCAGTTAGGCCTCTGAATAAGCTTTCCAACGCATTTTAGAACACCTCAATCGGGTTCCGGAATCAAAAGATATCGCGAAAACAAAATCAGTGAAAAACAGTTGAAAATCTGCAAAACGTCGCGACGCGAACTGCTACCGTCGCGACGCGAGAAACGACAGAAACATTTTGCGTGACAAAACTGCACTTGGTCGCGACGCGATGCCCTGCGGGTCGCGACGCGATGGAGACCTGTCTGGTGCAGATTTTGCGATTTTCGCAAAATCCGCTATTCCGCTCAATTCCGATTTCAGTTCCGATCGAAAACAGATCCAACAACCAGTATAATGAATCCAGTACAAATCACACAATCAATCAATCTAATCCAAAACGTAATTTAAACGGAGTTCTATCCAAAACGCTATTTTTCGAATAACGGTTTTTGACTCAAAATTTGTCGGAACCAATCAACGCACAAATTATACCAAAACGGAATAAACCTAAACGTGAGTAAAACTCACCCTTGAAGCGAGAGTCGTTGTCGAGCCGAAATCACCGAGACACGAAAAATCCCCAATCGAACCCTAGAATCTCCAATCCGCTCCAAACTTCGAATTTAGCTTCAATCCGCTTACAACCGTTGTTGGGCTTGCTGCTAGACATGATTCAACCATGAAGATCAACTCAAACTTGGTTCACTATTCATCATCCCTCTCAAATTCGAAATCAAGAGAAGAGGGAGGAAATAAGGGTATGAGCTTACCTATGGAAGGAGAAACAAGGATGATGATGAGGATGGAATTTTGGGATGATGGGTGATGATCTTCTTCTCCTTCCTTTCTCTTCTCCTTTCTTCTTCTTTTCTTCTTCTGTTTCCAGCGCTTCTTTCCTTCTTTTCTTTCTTTCTTTTTCTTAACACACACATATACACATAATTAATTAATAATTAAGTGGTAGCGTGGTCCAATTACCATGTTGGTCTCGATTCCTTATTACAAATCCAAAACGTCCTTGATCCGTATTATTCGGTTAACGATCCTGTGACGGTCAATGAATAATTTTAGCACTCAATAATTTTACCAATTAAGCACCAAATTAATTCAATTGGGTTAACATCCAATTAATTCAATTAATTATTTTGAGGATGTTACATTCTCCCCAACATGAAAGAATTTTGTCCTCAAAATTAAACACAACATACCTCAAGAGAACAAATACGGATACCGAGTCCGCATATCGTCCTCCAACTCCCAAGTAGCTTCCTCGGCGGAGAAACCATCCCAAACCACTTTGACAATGGGAATTGACTTTGCCCGTAACGTCCTCTCGCCACGTTCCATGATGTAATTCGGACTAGGTTGGAAAGACAAATCCGGTCGGAGGTCAATCGTTTCAAAGTCTAACGGTTGACTTGGATCGGGAATGTACTTTCGCAACTGAGACACATGAAATACATCATGCAAACTTGATAATGGAGGAGGCAAGGCGATGCGGTATGCAAGAGGCCCAACTCGCTCGATAATTTGAAAGGGTCCAATATACCGAGGACTGAGCTTCTTCACCCGTAATGCTCTACCTGTTCCAATTGTTGGTGATAATCTCAAAAACACATGATCACCTGACTCAAACTCTAACGGCCTTCTCCTTTTGTCGGCATAACTCTTTTGCCTACTTTGAGCAGTTTTCATTCTTTCTCTGATCTGGCGGATCTTTTCCGTAGTGTCCTGAATCATCTCGGGTCCTAACAATCGGTTCTCACCGATTTCCCACCAACACAATGGAGTTCTACATTTCCTGCCATACAACGCTTCAAAAGGTGCCATTCCGATACTAGAATGGTAACTGTTGTTGTAAGAGAATTCCACCAATGGAAGGTGATCCTCCCATTTCTTCCCATTATCAAGTACCGAAGCCCTAAGCATATCCTCTAATGTCTGGATAGTTCTCCCGGTCTGACCATCCGTCTGCGGGTGATAAGCGGTGCTAAGAAGCACTTTAGTCCCCAATGCTTCATTTAGAGCTTTCCAAAATCGAGAAGTGAATTTCGGATCTCGATCCGACACTATACTGGTAGGAACCCCATGTAACCTCACTATGTTCTTCAAATACAACTCAGCTAACTTGGACACTTTACTGCTCGTACGAACCGGAATAAAATGAGCTGATTTAGTTAACCGATCTACAACTACCCAAATGGAGTCGTTACCGGCTTGAGACCTTGGCAATGCCATTACAAAATCCATGGAAATGTCTTCCCATTTCCACACTGGCACATCTAGTGGCCGTAGCAGACCAGCAGGCTTCTGATGTTCTATCTTAACCCTTTGGCAAGTCAAGCATTGAGATACGAACTCAGCAATCTCTAACTTCATTCCGTGCCACCAATACATCTGCTTTAAATCCCTATACATCTTGGTGGATCCAGGATGTACAGAAAATAAACTTCGGTGTGCTTCCTCTAGCACTTGCTTTTTAATATCTTTATTATCGGGCACACAGATCCTACCATTGAAACAAATCACTCCATCACTATCTTCAATAAAATCTGGCAACAGTTTCTGCGATTGTAGCTTCACATCAATTCCCTGTGCCAAGCGAATAGAATTCCTTAATGAATTGGAGATCCTCATATGGCTCAACACTAACCGGCTTTTCCTTGATCTTGCATTCACATTTAAGTCCCTAAAGGACTCCAACAATTTCATCTCATGCATCATAAACTCTGCTATGTGGATGGATTTCCTACTTAGTGCATCAGCTACAACATTAGCTTTTCCCGGATGATACTTCAACTCGAAGTCATAATCCTTCAGAAATTCCACCCACCTTCTCTGCCTGTTATTCAACTCCTTCTGGTCAAATAAATATTTCAAACTTTTATGATCACTAAAGACTTCGAAACGAGACCCATACAGGTAATGTCTCCAAATCTTCAGTGCGTACACAATGGCTGCCAACTCTAGATCATGAGTCGGATAATTCTCTTCATGAGTCTTCAACTGTCTGGAGGCATAAGCTACAACTTGTTGGTTCTGCATGAGGACACATCCCAAACCCTTGCCAGAAGCATCGCTGAAAATTTGAAATTCCAAAGACGGATCTGGAAGAATTAGGATTGGAGCAGAAGTCAACCTAACCTTTAATCCTTGAAAACATTCCTCACAATCGGCATCCCATGTAAACGGTTGGGCCTTACGAGTCAACCGAGTAAGTGGAAGGACCAATTGTGAAAAACCTTGAATAAACCTCCTATAGTAACCAGCTAGACCCAAGAAACTTCTAATTTCGGTAACAGATGTTGGTCTTTCCCAGTTCAATACAGCTTCCACCTTACTGGGATCTACTGCAACTCCCGACTGGGAAATCACGTGTCCCAAAAACTTTACTTCCGGCATCCAGAAGTCACATTTCGACGGCTTCGCATACAATTTCTTTTCACGGAGTACGTTCAGAACAATGCGGAGATGTTGAACATGGTCCTCAATGGTCTTAGAGTACACCAAGATATCATCAATAAAAACTACCACAAACTGATCAAGGTACGTATGAAACACTCGGTTCATGTAATCCATGAATACCGCTGGAGCATTAGTCAATCCGAAGGGCATCACCACAAACTCGTAATGTCCATACCTCGTACGGAACGCTGTCTTCGGAATATCTAAGGCTCGTACCTTTATCTGATGATAACCCGATCTCAGATCAATTTTTGAAAATACCACGGCACCTCGAAGTTGGTCGAGCAAATCGTCTATCCTCGGCAAGGGATATTTATTCTTGATCGTCACTTTATTCAGTTGACGATAATCTATGCACAATCTCATGCTACCGTCCTTCTTTTTGACTAGCAACACCGGAGCACCCCATGGAGAGGCACTCGGTCGAATGAACCTTTTTGATATTAATTCTTCAAGTTGGGACTTTAATTCCTTCAATTCTAAAGGAGACATTCTATAAGGAGCAATAGATATTGACCCTGTACCAGGAACCAATTCTATAGAAAATTCGACCTCTCGGTCAGGAGGTAAGGATGATACTTCTTCTGGGAAGACATCTAGAAATTCATTTACCACTTGCACGGATGACAGGTCTAAACCCGTCTCAGTAGATGCAGACAACATAATAAGAATAGCTTCCGCACCTTGGAATAATGACTGGCTTGCCTCTGTGTAAGAGATCATCGCTTCAGAATCTGCCTGTGTCAATCCTACGGATTCGGAGGCAAAGCTAATGGTCCGATCGGCACAGTTAATTGTCACATGATTGTCAGCCATCCAATTCATACCCAGAACAATGTCCATACTCCTCATAGGCAAGCAAATAAATTTCACAACAAATTGTCTGTCCCCTATGACAAGTAGGCAATTTTCACACAAGGATTGGGTCTGGACACGACCCTTGGCAGCGGTTAAAATAGTTATCGGTTCGGATAGCTCAGATATTGCTAGTCCCAACCGATCCACACATGCTTGTGATATAAAACAGTGAGTTGCACCGGAATCATATAAAATATTGACTGAGTTATTAAAAAGAGATCCCGTACCCCTTAGAAGATTATCTGTTGGTGTGATGGTTCGAGCATCCAATGTGTTGATTCGTCCTTGTCTTGGCGCATTCGGTGCTCCTTGTGAATTTTTCTTTGACGGGCACTGATTTGCATAGTGGCCCTCTTCGTTACAATGATAACACCGATTTAATTTCTGCCAACATTCACCCGGATGGTATCTTCCACATGTGCTACACTTTTGGGGCTTTGACGGTTCATGGGATTGCACCTGTTTCCCTTTATAATTACTTCCTTTGAACTGCCTGGATGGAGTAGAAGATTCAGCAACCTTTTTCTTACCCTTCCAGTAGTCTTTCCTTTCAGCATACATTTTCCTCAGATCCTCCTCAGCAACATATGCTTGTTGCACTAAGGCAGGATAATTAACCAAAGTGTAAGAACTGAGTCCTTGGCTCACATCAGCTCGGAGACCTTCTTTGAACATTTGCATCTTCCACATATCATTTGGGGCATACCTCCCCAACTCATAGAACTGAGACAGTCTTTCAAATTTAGCAGCATACTCCCCAACCGACATATCACCTTGCTTAAGATTTACAAACTCTGCTTGCTTATTCAGTTTCTTTACCGAAGGGAAATATTGCTTCAGAAACAATTCCTTGAAGTTGTCCCAAATTAGGGGAGTTTCTTGGAGTTCCATCATATGCCTTGCATTACACCACCAGGTGTGGGCATCTTCATCTAGCACATTTGCCGCAAATATTACCTTCTCTTCTTCCCCGCATTGCAAGGTTTGAAAGATTTTCTCCATTGAATCAATCCAATAGTAGGCGGTCATTGGATCCGATCCTCCCTTGAAAGTCGGGGGCTTCATCTTTTGAAATTGAAAATATGCCCGGTTAGGATCTTCCTGATGAGGTTGAACATTGGGCTGCTGAAGGGCCATCTGGTCATGCTGCATTTGCAACATATCCTGCATCATCTTTTGCTGATTCTCAATGATATTCTGCATCCATTCAAAGTTTGGATCAACAGGAGGAGGAACGCCTCTACCTCTTCTGGCCATGATTCTGCGAAATATGCACAAAGTATTAAGTTGATCAAGCTCAATGTCTAATAGCATACTAAGAAAATCACGACTGGAGAAAGTAAAGACCCTAAAAGCTAAGTCCGACTAGGTCGAACCGCTCTGATACCAACTGTAACACCCCGGTATATTTAACTTGTAAAAATACCAAAGCGTACCAAAGTATAAACATCAGAGATAATAATTTCCTGCTTAGACACTGAATACCATTATAAAATTTTTGCTGAAATATAACATAACCATCTTATTTACAGATAAGACCATACGGTACTCAGACCATATACTGTCAGCACTATGGTAGTCAGAGTCATACAAGAAAGCGGAAAAGATAAACAAAACACTAATGCCATAGTGTTGTAATACATAGGCAACAGAAGGAAATTAAATTTAAACATAAACTAAGTCATCATTCTTCTCCCGGGGCCACCTACTCGTGCCTCTGAATTTTCTTCTGTCCCTGTTTATCTGTAAAACAACAACATTTAAACAGTGAGATACAATCTCAGTGAGTTCTACCGGAACCCCTACTAACACTCTCGGTCCGTTTAAAACATTTTTACGGTTTGACACGACACCGACCGCAATCCACTTGCTAATCCCGGTGTACCATACAATAAGGCTTCGACCTATTAAGACACCGGCTGCAATCCACTTGCGTCTCCCGATGAACTAACATCCTAGGCCTTTCTACGTACCACCGGCCGCAAACCTTGCATCTTCCGGCGAACGCAGTACGATAACTTTTTAACACACCACCGGCCGCAAACCTTGCATCTTCCGGCGAACCCCTGACCAATAATAGTTTAACTATTGGCATCGGAGCCTAGGGTGGGGGATCATGACTGCCCCTCCTAGTATGTCAACATGGGTCGTCACCCAAACTCGATATAATATATATATCTACAATCGTATGAACTCAGAGTCCATCACCTCAGATAACCAGTAGAGCACTTAACCCACGCTTTTATAAAACCAAGTTCACACTCGCACTCTAGTTCACCCCTTTTCGACACAATTTACAACTTCGAAAACAGTTTATTTTGCCTTAAAACTAGAATATTCAGTTAGGCCTCTGAATAAGCTTTCCAACGCATTTTAGAACACCTCAATCGGGTTCCGGAATCAAAAGATATCGCGAAAACAAAATCAGTGAAAAACAGTTGAAAATCTGCAAAACGTCGCGACGCGAACTGCTACCGTCGCGACGCGAGAAACGACAGAAACATTTTGCGTGACAAAACTGCACTTGGTCGCGACGCGATGCCCTGCGGGTCGCGACGCGATGGAGACCTGTCTGGTGCAGATTTTGCGATTTTCGCAAAATCCGCTATTCCGCTCAATTCCGATTTCAGTTCCGATCGAAAACAGATCCAACAACCAGTATAATGAATCCAGTACAAATCACACAATCAATCAATCTAATCCAAAACGTAATTTAAACGGAGTTCTATCCAAAACGCTATTTTTCGAATAACGGTTTTTGACTCAAAATTTGTCGGAACCAATCAACGCACAAATTATACCAAAACGGAATAAACCTAAACGTGAGTAAAACTCACCCTTGAAGCGAGAGTCGTTGTCGAGCCGAAATCACCGAGACACGAAAAATCCCCAATCGAACCCTAGAATCTCCAATCCGCTCCAAACTTCGAATTTAGCTTCAATCCGCTTACAACCGTTGTTGGGCTTGCTGCTAGACATGATTCAACCATGAAGATCAACTCAAACTTGGTTCACTATTCATCATCCCTCTCAAATTCGAAATCAAGAGAAGAGGGAGGAAATAAGGGTATGAGCTTACCTATGGAAGGAGAAACAAGGATGATGATGAGGATGGAATTTTGGGATGATGGGTGATGATCTTCTTCTCCTTCCTTTCTCTTCTCCTTTCTTCTTCTTTTCTTCTTCTGTTTCCAGCGCTTCTTTCCTTCTTTTCTTTCTTTCTTTTTCTTAACACACACATATACACATAATTAATTAATAATTAAGTGGTAGCGTGGTCCAATTACCATGTTGGTCTCGATTCCTTATTACAAATCCAAAACGTCCTTGATCCGTATTATTCGGTTAACGATCCTGTGACGGTCAATGAATAATTTTAGCACTCAATAATTTTACCAATTAAGCACCAAATTAATTCAATTGGGTTAACATCCAATTAATTCAATTAATTATTTTGAGGATGTTACATTCTCCCCAACTTGAAAGAATTTTGTCCTCAAAATTAAACACAACATACCTCAAGAGAACAAATACGGATACCGAGTCCGCATATCGTCCTCCAACTCCCAAGTAGCTTCCTCGGCGGAGAAACCATCCCAAACCACTTTGACAATGGGAATTGACTTTGCCCGTAACGTCCTCTCGCCACGTTCCATGATGTAATTCGGACTAGGTTGGAAAGACAAATCCGGTCGGAGGTCAATCGTTTCAAAGTCTAACGGTTGACTTGGATCGGGAATGTACTTTCGCAACTGAGACACATGAAATACATCATGCAAACTTGATAATGGAGGAGGCAAGGCGATGCGGTATGCAAGAGGCCCAACTCGCTCGATAATTTGAAAGGGTCCAATATACCGAGGACTGAGCTTCTTCACCCGTAATGCTCTACCTGTTCCAATTGTTGGTGATAATCTCAAAAACACATGATCACCTGACTCAAACTCTAACGGCCTTCTCCTTTTGTCGGCATAACTCTTTTGCCTACTTTGAGCAGTTTTCATTCTTTCTCTGATCTGGCGGATCTTTTCCGTAGTGTCCTGAATCATCTCGGGTCCTAACAATCGGTTCTCACCGATTTCCCACCAACACATGACTTCCCCTCCCACTAGTACGCTAACCTGAAATAGGGTCGTCACCCTAGACTGAACTGATAGGTATATAAATATATACCTGACATGAACATAACATGATCTTAAACATAACATGATCTTATACATAACATGATCTTATTATCAACATTATAATCTTAGGGACATTAAGTCCGTCTTATCTTAGCCTGTCGTGATCTCACTCGTGGTTACCAAGTTCGTTAACCTGACTGATATACATTTACAATTCAAATATATCCTCATAGTATGAATAATCAACCTCATAACATGGAACTTACCATGATTATAATCAATTTCATGATACCAATGTGTTTCCATCCTTGGGAAACCTTGGGGAGTGGATTAGAAAGAACTTGGAATCATTTGGAATGGAAAAACATGTTTTAAAAAATGAGAAACAAACCAACGCACGGTCCGTGCTCCAGAGGCGTACGACCCGTGCGTGTCTTAAAGTTTAACTCAGTTGAAAACGAACAGGGCGCACGGTCCGTGCCCTGGGGCGCACGGTCCGTGCGTGTGACTAACAGTTTTTCAGAATAAGCCTTTTTCGCGTAACTTGTCCATTTCGATGGTTCCAACATCCATTCCGATTCACATCGGATCATAACAATGCAGTAATACAGTCACGGCAATCATCATAATCAGTCCAAACATTCACATACTCAAACAATAAATCAATACAAACGATCACAAAACCAATCAATCAACCGAATAATATATCAATCGAGACGTCATTTTCGTAAAATGGTTTTTAACATACAATTTCGCAAATTGAAGAACTGAACCAACATGCATGACCATTATTCTCAAATTAAATCCCTAGTGAGTATAGAACTCACCTTTGGCGATGAAAATCGCACACAACACCGGAACTCTGTGAACACGAACGAACCGTAACACACGAACTCTCCGAATCCGCTCCAACGAACACGAAATCGATCCTGGGAGAATCCTCAAACTTGACCAGTTACTGAAGCATCCCTGAATGCATCTCGAATTAACCCGAACTACTTCGAACCGCTTTCCAACTTTGAACTCAGCTACCCGAAATGCTCCTGCTGTTTCCAGCAACCATGTGACATTTTGAAACGAACATAACTCAGTAAATTCTCAACTAAACTTAGGAAAACGAGTGTCCATCGTGAAGGGAATTTCATCTAGTTTCTGAGGGCTTAGGTTTTGTGTTCATACGACAAGTACTCAAGGAGTTAGCAACGAAACATTGAGACTGGCTCGAAACTGACACTGATTCAAAACCGAAACTTGTAATTCATTTTTGTCCCACGATACTTAGCCAAATCAAGTGATTCTTGTGCCTAAACTGAATCATTTTCTGTCTAGTTTCTAAAGAAACAAAAACGGTCTCAAACGACGGTCTGTACAAGGAGATACGATGGAAATACGAAAGACTGTCAAAACGGGATTTCTGCAGAACTTGCTGTGACTCGATTCCTTGAACTCCACCATCAAGGACCACGAACTCATGCCCCAAAAATGCCCCAATCACGACCCCAGATCCTAATCTTTCACTTCCATGTCCTGAAATAACAATGTGACCTCTCAATATTGACAAACAGCACTTCAAACGGACATGCAATGCTTCATACTACTCCTAGGGCTCTATTGGAACCTCCTCCATGTCAGGAAACTCAACTTCTCTCCAAATGGTGCTTGGGTTTGAAAATGGGGAGAAGAGAAGGGTGGGTTCTTTGGTGGTGAAATCAGTATCAAATTGAAGAGGAGATGACAAGGATTACAATGGTGGAAGAAAGTTGGACATGCATCAATGTTGGAGAAGCTTCTCTCCTCTCCTTCTCAAGCTCTCTCTCCCTCAACTCTCCTCTTCTCTCCCTCTCTCCAATTCTGTTTCTGGTCCTCTTCTTTTTGATTTCAGAAAAATGAAATGTGGTTCTGAGTGTGGTTGTGAGTTGAGGGTAGATGGGTTGGGGAAAAAGACCAATCTACCCTTAAGCGATAAACATACTAAAGTCTCACTCTAATTCATCTCTAAGCAACTACTAACTCAATACTTCTTTCTAAAATTCTGGTTGTTGTCTCATGGAAGTGAGGAGTGTGTTTGGTGTTTAATCCCAGCTAAAGGTTTAAAGAAGTGTAAATTGACCAAAATACCCCTCTACTTAACTTTCTCACTTAAATCCTAATTTAACTCAACAATTATTAATAACTTGATTACTTAATATAATGTAGCAAACAAGCACACAATAATTCATTTAACCCATAACAATTATCATACTTATAATTAATTATGCTAACTTATTTAACTTAGCTAACCAATTAACTTATGTCCTCTTGCTAATTTCTATCAACTAAATTAGCTAAATTGGGGATGTTACAATCACCCCAACTTGAAAGATTTTGTCCTCAAAATCATCCAAGTTACTCAATGGCCACTATCCTAAAGCTTCAGCTCTCTTCATGCCACCTCACAAGTCAAACCCTAACTCCTCTTCTTAGACACTTAAAGGGATTCACCCCAACTTGGAATGACCATAGTCAATTCTATCTCCGCACATTAACGATCGAAGGAAATCATGATCGCATCAAAGAGTTGTAGAAAAGAAGCAAGATATATTTTTGAAACGTGGTTTTGCTCTTTAGTGCAATCATGTCTTCGTCCATACTTAATGTAACCTGAACTCTCTACATGACCCTATGGTTGAACCGGTTTGAAGAATTAAACGATCGCCCACAGCTTCTTCGAACCATCACTGATGTCCATCTGTTGTTCTGTAGTGTCATTTGTAGCCCTCTGCTTCTACTACGCACTCTGATGAAACGAGAAGGCTAGACATCCTATGGTTTAGGGTTTCGGACAATTTCGGGGCTAAGGCAACCAATAGTCATTATTCTCAGTAACTCACATGAAACATTGAGCGGATCCTGACTCATTACATCACATAATATATTGAAAGGGTCTGACATTTAATTGTCTAAGTCCCTAACTGACTCGATCTAATATCGTCCTGACTGTAAGGTCACTAAGCCCGACTAGGTCGAACTGCTCTGATACCAAATGTAACACCCCGATATTTACTAACTTGTAGAAACATCGAAATGCACCACTTGGCATACATCAGAGTTACTTCCTGTCTCAGATATTGAACAGGACTAAAAATTTTCGATAATAAATTATCAAACACGGTTACATAACTTAACATAATCTGAAATACGTGCCTTACAACTTCTCATGCCTAGTGTTCAATACCAAAATAGAAAGTTGCGGAAGCGATTTACAACTTGATACAATAATAAGTCGTACAATCGAAGATAAATCAGACAGTAGAAAATACAAAGCACATAAACTAAACATCGGCATCTCCTCTAGGTTGCTCCATAACCGCCTTATCGCCTTTAACTTTCCCTGAAAACCACAAATCATAAAGGGTGAGATAACATTATCTCAGTGAGTTCTATCGAGACCCCTAACTAACTCTCTCGGTTCATTATGCTTGATTCATTAATTGTAGTCCTTAAAGTTGACTACGGGGAGAACTCTAACATTGTCCCTCGTAGCCCTTAAGCCGACTACAAGTGACAATCCTTAATATAACCCGTAGCCCTTAAGCCGACTACGAGAAATATATCTGAAACATGATTGTTAGCATACGTCGTAGCCCTTAAGCCGACTGCCGGTAAACCCATTCCCTGACCATAGCAGGGACAAACATGACGGGGTCTAGGTTTTGGGGCTCATGACTTCCCCTCCCACTAGTACGCTAACCTGAAATAGGGTCGTCACCCTAGACTGAACTGATAGGTATATAAATATATACCTGACATGAACATAACATGATCTTAAACATAACATGATCTTATACATAAGATGATCTTATTATCAACGTTATAATCTTAGGGACATTAAGTCCGTCTTATCTTAGCCTGTTGTGATCTCACTCGTGGTTACTAAGTTCGTTAACCTGACTGATATACATTTACAATTCAAATATATCCTCATAGTATGAATAATCAACCTCATAACATGGAACTTGCCTTGATCATAATCAATTTCATGATACCAATGCGTTTCCATCCTTGGGAAACCTTGGGGAGTGGATTAGAATGAACTTGGAATCATTTGGAATGGAAAAACATGTTTTAAAAAAATGAGAAACAAACCCACGCACGGTCCGTGCTCCAGAGGCGCACGACCCGTGCGTGTCCTGAATTTAACTCAGTTGAAAACGAACAGGGCGCACGGTCCGTGCCCAGGGGCACACGGCCCCTGCGTGACTAACAGTTTTCCTGAATAAGCCTTTTTCACGTAACTTGTCCATTTCGATTGTTCCAACATCCATTCCGATTCACATCCAATCATAACAATGCAGTAATACAATCACGGAAATCATCATAATCAGTCCAAACATTCACATACTCAAACAATAAATCAATACAAACGATCACAAAATCAATCAATCAACCGAATAATATATCAATCGAGAATAGAACTCACCTTTGGCGATGAAAATCGCACACAACACTGAAACTCCGTGAACACGAACGAACCGTAACACACGAACTCTCCGAATCAGATCCAACGAACACGAAATAGATCCCGTGCGAATCCTCAGCTACCTGAAATGCTCCTGTTGTTTCCAGCAACCATGTGACATTTTGAAACGAACATAACTCAGTAAATTCTCAACTAAACTTAGCAAAACGAGTGTCCATCGTGAAGGGAATTTCATCTAGTTCCCGAGGGCTTAGGTTTTGTGTTCATACGACAAGTACTCAAGGAGTTAGCAACGAAACATTGAGACTCGCTCGAAACTTACACTGATTCAAAACCGAAACTTGTAATTCATTTTCGTCCCATGATACTTAGTCAAATCAAGTGGTTCTTATGCCTAAACTGAATCATTTTCTGTCTAGTTTCTAAAGAAACAAAAACGGTCTCAAACGGACGGTCTGTACAAGGAGATACGATGGAAATACGAAAGACTGTCAAAACGGGATTTCTGCAGAACTTGCTGTGAGTCGATTCCTTCAACTCCACCATCAAGGACCACGAACTCATGCCCCAAAATTGCCCCAATCACGACCCCAGATCCTAATCTTTCACTTCCATGTCCTGAAATAACAATGTGACCTCTCAATATTGACAAACAGCACTTCAAACGGACATGCAATGCTTCATACTACTCCTAGGGCTCTATTGGAACCTCCTCCATGTCAGGAAACTCAACTTCTCTCCGAATGGTGCTTGGGTTCGAAAATGGTGAGAAGAGAAGGGTGGGTTCTTTGGTGGTGAAATCAGTATCAAATTGAAGAGGAGATGACAAGGATTACAATGGTGGAAGAAAGTTGGACATGCATCAATGTTGGAGAAGGTTCTCTCCTCTCCTTCTCAAGCTCTCTCTCCCTCAACTCTCCTCTTCTCTCCCTCTCTCCAATTCTGTTTCTGGTCCTCTTCTTTTTGATTTCAGAAAAATGAAATGTGGTTCTGAGTGTGGTTGTGAGTTGAGGGTAGATGGGTTGGGGAAAAAGACCAATCTACCCTTAAGCGATAAACATACTAAAGTCTCACTCTAATTCATCTCTAAGCAACTACTAACTCAATACTTCTTTCTAAAATTCTGGTTGTTGTCTCTTGGAAGTGAGGAGTGTGTTTGGTGTTTAATCCCAGCTAAAGGTTTAAAGAAGTGTAAATTGACCAAAATACCCCTCTACTTAACTTTCTCACTTAAATCCTAATTTAACTCAACAATTATTAATAACTTGATTACTTAATATAATGTAGCAAACAAGCACACAATAATTCATTTAACCCATAACAATTATCATATTTATAATTAATTATGCTAACTTATTTAACTTAGCTAACCAATTAACTTATGTCTTCTTGCTAATTTCTATCAACTAAATTAGCTAAATTGGGGATGTTACAATCACCCCAACTTGAAAGATTTTGTCCTCAAAATCGTCCAAGTTACTCAATGGCCACTATCCTAAAGTTTCAACTATCTTCATGCCACCTCACAAGTCAAACCCTAACTCCTCTTCTTAGACACTTAAAGGGACTCACCCCAACTTGGATTGACCATACTCAATTCTATCTCCGCACATTAACGATCGAAGGAAATCATTATCGCATCAAAGAGTTTAAGAAAAGAAGCAAGATATATTTTTTAAAAGTGGTTTTGCTCTTTAGTGCAATCATGTTTTCGTCCATACTTAATGTAACCTGAACTCTCTACATGACCCTATGGTTGAACCGGTTTGAAGAATTAAACGATCGCCCACAGCTTCTTCGAACCATCACTGATGTCCATCTGTTGTTCCGTAGTGTCATCTGTAGCCCTCTGCTTCTACTACGCACTCTGATGAAACGAGAAGGCTAGAAATCCTATGGTTTAGGGTTTCGGACTATTTTGGGGCTAAGGCAACCAATAGTCATTATTCTCAGTAACTCACATGAAACATTGAGCGGATCCTGACTCAATACTTCACATAATATACTGAAAGGGTCTGACATTTAATTGTCTAATTCCCTAACTGACTCGATCTACCTGACCGTAAGGTCACTAAGCCCGACTAGGTAGAACTGCTCTGATACCAAATGTAACACCTCGATATTTACTAACTTGTAGAAACATCGAAATGTACCACTTGGCATACATCAGAGTTACTTCTTGTCTCAGATATTGAACACGACTAAAAATTTTCGATAATAAATTATCGAACGCGGTTACATAACTTAACATAATCTGAAATACGTGCCTTACAACTTCTCATGTCTAGTGTTCAATACCAAAATAGAAAGTTGCGGAAGCGATTTACAACTTGATACAATAATAAGTCGTACAATCGAAGATACAAATCAGACAGTAGAAAATACAAAGCACATAAACTAAACATCGGCATCTCCTCTAGGTTGCTCCATAACCGCCTTATCGCCTTTAACTTTCCCTGAAAATCACAAATCATAAAGGGTGAGATAACATTATCTCAGTGAGTCCTATCGAGACCCCTTACTAACTCTCTCGGTTCATTATGCTTGATTCATTAATCGTAGTCCTTAAAGTTTACTACGTGGAGAACTCTAACATTGTCCCTCGTAGCCCTTAAGCCGACCACAAGTGACAATCCTTAAGATGACCCGTAGCCCTTAAGCTGACTACGAGAAATATATCTGAAACATGATTGTTAGCATATCACCGTAGCCCTTAAGCCGACTGCCGGTAAACCCATTCCCTGACCATAGCAGGGACAAACATGACGGGGCCTAGGTTTTGGGGCTCATGACTTCCCCTCCCACTAGTACGCTAACCTGAAATAGGGTCGTCACCCTAGACTGAACTGATAGGTATATAAATATATACCTGACATGAACATAACATGATCTTAAACATAACATGATCTTATACATAACATGATCTTATTATCAACATTATAATCTTAGGGACATTAAGTCCGTCTTATCTTGGCCTGTCGTGATCTCACTCATGGTTACTAAGTTCGTTAACCTGACTGATATACATTTACAATTCAAATATATCCTCATAGTATGAATAATCAACCTCATAACATGGAACTTACCTTGATTATAATCAATTTCATGATACCAATTTGTTTCCATCCTTGGGAAACCTTGGGGAGTTGATTAGAATGAACATGGAATCATTTGAAATGGAAAAACATGTTTTAAAAAAATGAGAAACAAACCCACGCACGGTCCGTGCTCCTGAGGCACACGACCCGTGCGAGTCCCGGATTTTAGCCCAGTTGAAAACGAACAAGGCTCACGGTCCGTGCCCAGGGGCTCACGGTCCCCGTGTGACTAACAGTTTTCCAGAATAAACCTTTTTCGCGTAACTTGTCCATTCCGATCGTTCCAACATCCATTCCGATTCACATCTGATCATAACAATGCATTAATACAGTCACGACAATCATCATAATCAGTCCAAACATTCACATACTCAGACAATAAATCAATACAAACGATCACAAAACCAATCAATCAACTGAATATTATATCAATCGAGACGTCATTTTCGCAAAATGGTTTTTAACATACATTTTCGCAAATTGAAGAACATAACCAACATGCATGACCATTATTCTGAAATTAAATCCTAGTGAGTATAGAACTCACCTTTGGCGATGAAAATTGCACACAACACCGAAACTCCGTGAACACGAACGAACCGTAACACACGAACTCTCCGAATCCGCTCCAACGAACACGAAATCGATCCCGGGAGAATCCTCAAACTTGACCAGTTACTGAAGCATCCCTGAATGCATCTCGAATCAACCCGAACTACTTCGAACCGCTTTCCAACTTTGAACTCAGCTACCCGAAATGCTCCTGCTGTTTCCAGCAACCATGTGACATTTTGAAACGAACATAACTCAGTAAATTCTCAACTAAACTTAGCAAAACGAGTGACCATCGTGAAGGGAATTTCATCTAGTTTCTGAGGGCTTAGGGTTTGTGTTGATACGACAAGTACTCAAGGAGTTAGCAACGAAACATTGAGACTGGCTCAAAACTGACACTGATTCAAAACCGAAACTTGTAATTCGTTTTCGTCCCATGATACTTAGTCAAATCAAGTAGTTCTTGTGCCTAAACTGAAGAATTTTCTGTCTAGTTTCTAAAGAAACAAAAATGGTCTCAAAATGAAGACTGTACAGGGAGATACGATGGAAATACCAAAGACTGTCAAAACGGGATTTCTGCAGAACTTGTTGTGAGTTGATTCCTTCAACTCCACCATCAAGGACCACGAACTCATGCCTCAAAAATGCGCCAATCACGACCCCAGCTCCTAATCTTTCACTTCCAGGTTCTGAAATAACATTGTGACCTCTCAATCTTGACAAACTGCACTTCAAACGGACATGCAATGCTTCATACTACTCCTAGGGCTCTATTGGAACCTCCTCCATGTTAGGAAACTCAACTTCTCTCCAAATGGTGCTTGGGTGCGAAAATGGTGAGAAGAGAAGGGTGGGTTCTTTGGTGGTGAAATCAATATCAAATGGAAGAGGAGATGACAAGGATTACAATGGTGGAAGAAAGTTGGACATGCATCAATGTTGCAGAAGGTTCTCTCCTCTCCTTCTCAAGCTCTCTCTCTCTCTCAACTCTCCTCTTCTCTCCCTCTCTCCAATTCTGTTTCTGGTCCTCTTCTTATTGATTTCAGAAAAATGAAATGTGGTTGTGAGTGTGGTTGTGAGTTGAGGGTAAATGGGTTGGGGAAAAAGACCAATCTACGCTTAAGTGATAAACATACTAATGTCTCACTCTAATTCATCTCTAATCAACTACTAACTCAATACTTCTTTCTAAAATTCTGGTTGTTGTCTCATGGAAGTGAGGAGTGTGTTTGGTGATTAATCCCAGCTGAAGGTTTAAAGAAGTGTAAATTGACCAAAATACCCCTCTACTTAACTTTCTCACTTAAATCCTAATTTAACTCAACAATTATTAATAACTTGATTACTTAATATAATGTAGCAAACAAGCACACAATAATTCATTTAACCCATAACAATTATCATATTTATAATTAATTATGCTCACTTATTTAACTTACCTAACCAATTAACTTATGTCCTCTTGCTAATTTCTATCAACTAAATTAGCTAAATTGGGGATGTTACAAATGTACTAGAAAACACTGCTTGAATAAACATTACCTTCAAAAGTAACGGAAATTAGTTTTAGAAATTATTAGAATAAAGTTTACATTTTAATAAAAACATGCATTTGTTCATATGATATAAATACATACACAATTATTTAGCATTGATAACTTTAATTGTGTGATCTCTAAGGTTGTGTTGGGATCAGAATCTTTTTGGGTAGTATAATTTTCAGAGGAAATTGAAATATTTTAACTTCAAAATTGAAGGTACAACTTTTCAATTCCCCAAAAATTTATATTATTTCAAAAAAATACTTCCTCCAAAAACGCCTTGTATAAATTAATTCATACAATTTTTAGGACATAACAACTTTGTGTATTTTTTTTACTTATACTTAACTAAGTTTCTCTATAATAGTGTCTAATAATCGTATCAAGAGGAGTGCTACCAACACTCTCTTACTCTCTTTATAATTGGTTAAAATTCATGTGGGTCCTACTAATTTAGGAAGACTTATTTTCAGCGTGGTTGGACCCTACATGTATTTCACCCGATCATTAAGAGAGTATTGAAGAAAATGTGTAAAAGAGCGTTGCTAGAAAATGTGCAAAAGAATGTTATATTTTATCTCTTTCAAAAGATAACAATTTTAAATTCACTTTAACTACGATAATGTTAACAAAAATCTTAAAGATGTGTGTATTTTTAATGAGCTGTCTAGCCAAAGTTACTTAAGAAGAACCACCTTCAACAATAAAGGGAAAAATATTAGAAATTGGTAGAAATAAGTTTACATCATATAAATACATGCATGTGTACATGCATACATATACATGTAAACCATTAGATAAGGTCAAAATTAAATATGTTATTTATTTTCTTTAACTAGGATTTATTAGGATAACTTTTTTGTTTCATGGGAAGGATATTTTTATACTAATTTTTAAAAAAGCAATCTTAGAAAGGTGTGTTTTTATTATTGAGCATGCCAGGAAGTAGAAGCCTCATGGGCCAAAGTAACATAAGAACCTTTTTACCTTCACTTTCAGTAGTCTTCTTTGGAATATTGCTACACTCATAAACATAAACAATCTATCACAAACCAATATAAACATTAATAAAAGAGAAAACAAAGATTAAAATTACTAATAGTGCACTAATGAATAAACACTACTAGAAAAGTTAATTTAGTGAGCAAAATTAGTGATGAATTTTTTTTACTGTTGCTTTTCATTTTAATTCTACTTTTCATTTTAATTGTTATGTTACAAATGTTATGAAGTCACACACATGGCCACCATTATGAAGTCACTTCGGCAGAAGGGAAAATGCAGCACCATTAGCACTTAGATTTCATTCAAGGAAAAACAGTTGGTGGTAGATTCATCCAACCGTATTAAAGATTTAGCCATACCTCTTATTATTGCATTTATCACTTTAGAGATCAACTTTAAATTCTAATAGTTTAAGCTTCGCAAGTTGCAAGAAGGAAATTACTCACCACCCAAGTGAAATAGCACAAACGGGAGAGTCTTTCTCATATCTGCAAAATTTAAAAAAAATGAGAAAGAAAAAAAAGGCTTAACCACAACCAACAATATCAGTCTTTCCAAAGTGACTCCTTTTGCTTTTATTTCCAAAAAGTGGAACAAGAAATCCTAGGTTGCTTATTTCACCTTAACCAAAGAAATCACAGTCGTTTGGATAGTTATGTTGTCTTTTCAACAAAGAACAAAAGAAAACTCATCAGAGAAGGTGACGTTGTGCACGATATCATTACAGACTTCCATTTCATTGGACCTGTAACAAGAATCAAGAATTTCGAATTTATGCCTTGTGGATCATCGGTCAATAGAAAATGGCTTAGAAATAAAAAATAAAAATGAATTGAAACTGCGAGTGTTTTGTGTGTGTGTGTGTGTGTGATACAAGGTTATTAGTATACTGAAGCCCCAAGTTGCCATCAATATACCTCTCTTTAGCATCATCATAATCAATTCAATCTCACAAGTACATATTTAAAAACATATATGTAAGCAACAGATTAATATAAGTGAAAACCAACCTTTGTTATAGGCAAAACCAAGTTGGTGACCACAACGAGAGATAAAGATTTCTCTTTGCAATGGAGTAGTGTGATGGTGATGAGTGCAACCATATATTTATAAGAAAGTCATTCCAATCCAATTGTCAAATGTGTAAAGACGTAAAACGGGTTGGTGTGATGTTAAATTCTCAAATTTAGTTCATTTAGCATAAAGTAAATAAATTTATTCAATGAATTTACAAAGTGCTTTTTTGTTAATTTCATTACTTTCTCTTTAAATGAATGATATTAAATTTTAAGAAACTTAAAAGAGAATTTATTAAATCAGAATTAATGGTTTATAGTTTCTTATTTTTTTTAAATTTGGTATTTTTATTGTAGATTAATAAATTTTGGTGTAATAAAGTAAAATATCTAAATGCAAATATCTAATTTTTTTATTAGTTCACGCATTATTGATTTTTTTCACATATATCTAATTTATAAATAGATGCGGGATTTTAATAATAATAAATACAAATTAATGGTATGTATTGTTAAAAGAGCATACCATAAATAGCATATTTATATCATCAAAACAAATAAATACAATAATTATGGTATAAATTATAAGATTAATACCCTTAATATTTAAAATTAATACTATAAATTTTTAAGGATTGTGAGGGACCAACTAAGTCTGTCACTGATGTACTAGTCAAATTGACTGTGAGATAAAATAGAAAATGTGGTGAATGATTGAGTTTGTATCAATTAGTATGAAATCCAAAAATAGCATATCTATGATATTCTTTTTTAAGAAGAAATACCGTAAAATAAACATGTACGAAAATGCATACCATAAAAATGCTATTTATGGTATTTATTTTAAAAGTGCTTACCATAAATAATGTTTTTATGATATGCACTTTTATTATTTACTTTTAAGAAAAATGATTTTTTAATTTAATATTTAAATAAGGAATCATGTTTTTTGGCACTTTGCCTTTTAAATACTACACTTTTTGTTGTTTAAGATACCCATGTATTTGATGAGCTTTGACGAGGGGAGAGTTATAGCACATGACCTCTTCAAAGAGACATAAACCCAAGGAACTTCGACCTAAAAACTCCCATGTATTAGATGTACTAAACTCTTTCTTTTAAAAAAATGATAAAATAAACAAATTAAAGACATTTTTTAAAATAAAAATATAATCAATTAAAATATTGAAATAATTTCTTTTTATCATATGGTGTTTTATTAGCAACAGCCTTTAATAAAATTCTATTTACTATATTGGGTTTTGAGAGGAAAACGATGCACTTTAACATATTGAATTCTATTTACGATATTGGCTCAAAAGCGCACGGTCCGGGCTTGCTAAAAAAAAACTTACACATTGGGTGACAAACGAGGACGCACGATCTGGGCCTAGAGGCGCACGGACCAGGCTCCTCCATCGGGTTCACAAAAACTTCAATTTCGTGTGATTTTCGCTATTCCAATGGCTCCAATATTTTTCCGTCTCCACTCTTAACACATCAACACCCCAAAAACAACATTTAAACACTTTGACACAATCAGTAACATCCTCAAAATAATTAATAGAATTATTTGGATGTTAACCCATTTGAATTAATTTAGTACTTAATTGGTAAATTTATTGAGCGCTAAAATTAATTATTGATCGTCATAGGATCGTTAACCGGATAATACGAAATAAGGACAATTCCGAACGAAATAAGAAATTAAGGACAATATGGTAATTTGACCACGTTACTGTAACACCCCTTTTTCTACCCAACGGTTTATTAAAAAAATATCAGAGTTTTTCGCGCCAAAAGAGTGTCACATTTTTCGAACCGGAAAACCACTTCGCGAACAGAGTACTTTAATTATAACTAACTTCTTTTCAAAAACATGCAGCAGAAATAAAAAGGTTTAACTTGGCAATCATACTTCAAAAGGTTTACAACTTAGAAAGGCATATACATAACACATAAGGAAAGACACAAGGACAACCCTCCCGAGTGCTACGTATCAGAGCCGACTCGACCATACTAGAAGAAGAATCTCTAGCCACCTTCAGTCACCGTCACCTGCAGGTTGCCGACATACGAGGCAACACAACGCAGTAGGGTGAGTCTCAATACATAGATAATAATAGATAAAACAAGAAACACAGTATAATAGGCACACCAGGGATACCATCAATTTACTACACCAATAATACAGTTACACCAAATGGAGTTACGCCGAATACTGTTACACCAAGTACCGTCACACCAAATACAGTTACACCCAGAATACAGTTACACCATTAGTTCACGAAGACGCAATCAAACACAGGACGTGTATGCAATGTATGAAATGCAACCCAAACTCCACTGGGCATATGCATGTGGATCCATTCACCAAAATTGCCTTGAGGGCATTCACCAAAATTGCCTTGAGGGCATTCACCAAAACATTTTAGGAGGCCGAGGCCTATTCACCAGAAATGCATATGAATATGCGACACCATGACTACGCACCATGACACCAAAACACCAAATGATGTATTTATATTGCTCACCAATAATTTATATACTCACCAATCACCAAGATATATTCACCATTAATATGCATCATAACACACCATGACACACCGAACGAGCAACAAGCATAATCACCAAATAATTAGCAGACTCACCAATGCTATTAATCAACTCACCATCACCAAATAATTAATAATCTCACCATATTGACTCACCAATTAAACTCACCAAATAGACTCACCAAACAGACCCACCATTTACACCAACACCAATTCAATTAAACCCTTTTAGGACATCGACACGGAATAGGCAAGCAAAACTACATTTTAGACACCTCGGACAACATCTGCCCAGAACCCTCTGAAAAATAATTTATTTTTGCCTAAAATTAGAATATCCAGGTAGGCACCTGAATAAGCTTCGAAACTCATTTTGAACCATCAAATTTGGACACCCGAGTCAAAAGATATTTAGAAAACAAATTTGGGAACAACAGCGACACCCTGGGCTACGCGAACACGGCAGCCAGAATTCGGCGAATTAGTTAAAATAGTAAACGACATCGGATTCCAACAAACGACCCCTCTACAGAAACCTGAGAAAGTCTAGTTTCTGACTATAGTTTTCCTTTTTTGAAACAATGAGCCAATTACTATAGTTTTTAGAAACAACCCGAATGGTTCCCAGACTGGACAGATTCTGTCCTTCCACTTCAAATCACTCTAAACTGACTTACACTTGACCAAATGGAACAAAACCTTAGCCTTAACAAAAGCAATTTGAGTGTAGTTTCTGATGGAAAAAGAATCGTTCAAATCAGAGTTCAAATGAAGACACAAGACCTGAAACACTGAACCTATACCTAGTTTAAGTCCAGAAATTTGACCTGACTTGGGACGCTCATAACTCGAGCTACACTACTCCAAATTTAACCAAATCAGTTCCAAAGTGACCAAAATTAAGTCTGTTTTCTAAAAAAAAAAGTCCCATAATTTTTTGACGAACAGAAAGTTCCCAGTTTTAAAAATACCGAACCTATGTCCAGAATGCTTCCAGAATATTACCCTAACTTGTGGAATTCATAACTCGATCTTCACAGCTCTAAACGCAACCAAACCAGCGTCAAATTAACAAGTATTCAATCAAGTTTTCGAAATGACAAACCACATAATTTTTCAATTAGTAAAACGTTCTCAGTCACTGAAATACTAAACCTATGTCAGAACATCTCAAAACAGTGAATTCAACAACACAAACAACCATCACACTTCAGCCACATATAGATATTATAAACATCAACAGCAATTTAAACAACTACTCCTAACACCTAGTCCCCATGATTTCGTGGTTTATAAATTATTAACTATGAACGAGAGCCCCCTTACCTTATTGAAGAACTCGAATCCTTAGGCTTAGAAACCTTGAAAAACTTAGCTTTTCTTCTCTCTCCTCTTTTCTTTCTTGGTCACGAACTCCTCTCTTTCTTTTTCTCTATGGAAGCCACAAAATTCCTCTCTTTTTCCTTGCCTTGGCCGCCACTCCTTAGCTCTCACTCTCTCACAAAAATCTAATTTTCTCAACTAATGAAACCCTAACTTAAAAACTCCTTATTTATAGGCTCACTTAACCAATCATGGGCTTTCTTAGTTTATGACTTAATCATGGGCCTCCACTAACACCTCTAATTCGCCACCACCTATCCACATATACTAACAACTAATTATTTCTAATATTCTATCACATAAAATCCCTAAATAATTAATTAAATCAATTAATTAATTATCTCCTACCACCTAAACCTCATTTAATTAACTAGAAAATTAATCTACTATTTTCGGGCTGTTACAACTCTCCCCCCCTAAAAAGAATTTCGCCCTCGAAATTTACCCGCTAAAACTAACACTCTCCCACTAACAATCACACACAGTTCACACAGCAGGAAAGGTCAAAAACAAACCAGACAACAGCACATAGGGATACACAAAACACATAACACTAGTAGGGATGTCTCCCCCACTAGATCACTTACCATTTGCAACTTTTGATGTACCTGCAACGCAAACATTGGTTAGCACTAAAAAGACAACAGTTGGTCGCTAACCGACACAACGACTCGATGACTTGGCCGGACGGACCAACCATTGCTCTGATACCACTTTTGTAACACCCCTTTTTCTACCCAACGGTTTATTAAAAAAATATCAGAGTTTTTCGCGCCAAAAGAGTGTCACATTTTTCGAACCGGAAAACCACTTCGCGAACAGAGTACTTTAATTATAACTAACTTCTTTTCAAAAACATGCAGCGGAAATAAAAAGGTTTAACTTGGCAATCATACTTCAAAAGGTTTACAACTTAGAAAGGCATATACATAACACATAAGGAAAGACACAAGGACAACCCTCCCGAGTGCTACGTATCAGAGCCGACTCGACCATACTAGAAGAAGAATCTCTAGCCACCTTCAGTCACCGTCACCTGCAGGTTGCCGACATACGAGGCAACACGACGCAGTAGGGTGAGTCTCAATACATAGATAATAATAGATAAAACAAGAAACACAGTATAATAGGCACACCAGGGATACCATCAATTTACTACACCAATAATACAGTTACACCAAATGGAGTTACGCCGAATACTGTTACACCAAGTACCGTCACACCAAATACAGTTACACCCAGAATACAGTTACACCATTAGTTCACGAAGACGCAATCAAACACAGGACGTGTATGCAATGTATGAAATGCAACCCAAACTCCACTGGGCATATGCATGTGGATCCATTCACCAAAATTGCCTTGAGGGCATTCACCAAAATTGCCTTGAGGGCATTCACCAAAACATTTTAGGAGGCCGAGGCCTATTCACCAGAAATGCATATGAATATGCGACACCATGACTACGCACCATGACACTAAAACACCAAATGATGTATTTATATTGCTCACCAATAATTTATATACTCACCAATCACCAAGATATATTCACCATTAATATGCATCATAACACACCATGACACACCGAACGAGCAACAAGCATAATCACCAAATAATTAACAGACTCACCAATGCTATTAATCAACTCACCATCACCAAATAATTAATAATCTCACCATATTGACTCACCAATTAAACTCACCAAATAGACTCACCAAACAGACCCACCATTTACACCAACACCAATTCAATTAAACCCTTTTAGGACATCGACACGGAATAGGCAAGCAAAACTACATTTTAGACACCTCGGACAACATCTGCCCAGAACCCTCTGAAAAATAATTTATTTTTGCCTAAAATTAGAATATCCAGGTAGGCACCTGAATAAGCTTCGAAACGCATTTTGAACCATCAAATTTGGACACCCGAGTCAAAAGATATTTAGAAAACAAATTTGGGAACAACAGCGACACCCTGGGCTACGCGAACACGGCAGCCAGAATTCGGCGAATTAGTTAAAATAGTAAACGACATCGGATTCCAACAAACGACCCCTCTTCAGAAACCTGAGAAAGTCTAGTTTCTGACTATAGTTTTCCTTTTTTGAAACAATGAGCCAATTACTACAGTTTTTAGAAACAACCCGAATGGTTCCCAGACTGGACAGATTCTGTCCTTCCACTTCAAATCACTCTAAACTGACTTACACTTGACCAAATGGAACAAAACCTTAGCCTTAACAAAAGCAATTTGAGTGTAGTTTCTGATGGAAAAAGAATCGTTCAAATCAGAGTTCAAATGAAGACACAAGACCTGAAACACTGAACCTATACCTAGTTTAAGTCCAGAAATTTGACCTGACTTGGGACGCTTATAACTCGAGCTACACTACTCCAAATTTAACCAAACCAGTTCCAAAGTGACCAAAATTAAGTCTGTTTTCTAACAAAAAAAGTCCCATAATTTTTTGACGAACAGAAAGTTCCCAGTTTTAAAAATACCGAACCTATGTCCAGAATGCTTCCAGAATATTACCCTAACTTGTGGAATTCATAACTCGATCTTCACAGCTCTAAACGCAACCAAACCAGCGTCAAATTAACAAGTATTCAATCAAGTTTTCGAAATGACAAACCACATAATTTTTCAATTAGTAAAACGTTCTCAGTCACTGAAATACTAAACCTATGTCAGAACATCTCAAAACAGTGAATTCAACAACACAAACAACCATCACACTTCAGCCACATATAGATATTATAAACATCAACAGCAATTTAAACAACTACTCCTAACACCTAGTCCCCATGATTTCGTGGTTTATAAATTATTAACTATGAACGAGAGCCCCCTTACCTTATTGAAGAACTCGAATCCTTAGGCTTAGAAACCTTGAAAAACTTAGCTTTTCTTCTCTCTCCTCTTTTCTTTCTTGGTCACGAACTCCTCTCTTTCTTTTTCTCTATGGAAGCCACGAAATTCCTCTCTTTTTCCTTGCCTTGGCCGCCACTCCTTAGCTCTCACTCTCTCACAAAAATCTAATTTTCTCAACTAATGAAACCCTAACTTAAAAACTCCTTATTTATAGGCTCACTTAACCAATCATGGGCTTTCTTAGTTTATGACTTAATCATGGGCCTCCACTAACACCTCTAATTCGCCACCACCTATCCACATATACTAACAACTAATTATTTCTAATATTCTATCACATAAAATCCCTAAATAATTAATTAAATCAATTAATTAATTATCTCCTACCACCTAAACCTCATTTAATTAACTAGAAAATTAATCTACTATTTTCGGGCTGTTACAACTCTCCCCCCCTAAAAAGAGTTTCGCCCTCGAAATTTACCCGCTAAAACTAACACTCTCCCACTAACAATCACACACAGTTCACACAGCAGGAAAGGTCAAAAACAAACCAGACAACAGCACATAGGGATACACAAAACACATAACACTAGTAGGGATGTCTCCCCCACTAGATCACTTACCATTTGCAACTTTTGATGTACCTGCAACGCAAACATTGGTTAGCACTAAAAAGACAACAGTTGGTCGCTAACCGACACAACGACTCGATGACTTGGCCGGACGGACCAACCATTGCTCTGATACCACTTTTGTAACACCCCTTTTTCTACCCAACGGTTTATTAAAAAAATATCAGAGTTTTTCGCGCCAAAAGAGTGTCACATTTTTCGAACCGGAAAACCACTTCGCGAACAGAGTACTTTAATTATAACTAACTTCTTTTCAAAAACATGCAGCGGAAATAAAAAGGTTTAACTTGGCAATCATACTTCAAAAGGTTTACAACTTAGAAAGGCATATACATAACACATAAGGAAAGACACAAGGACAACCCTCCCGAGTGCTACGTATCAGAGCCGACTCGACCATACTAGAAGAAGAATCTCTAGCCACCTTCAGTCACCGTCACCTGCAGGTTGCCGACATACGAGGCAACACGACGCAGTAGGGTGAGTCTCAATACATAGATAATAATAGATAAAACAAGAAACACAGTATAATAAGCACACCAGGGATACCATCAATTTACTACACCAATAATACAGTTACACCAAATGGAGTTACGCCGAATACTGTTACACCAAGTACCGTCACACCAAATACAGTTACACCCAGAATACAGTTACACCATTAGTTCACGAAGACGCAATCAAACACAGGACGTGTATGCAATGTATGAAATGCAACCCAAACTCCACTGGGCATATGCATGTGGATCCATTCACCAAAATTGCCTTGAGGGCATTCACCAAAATTGCCTTGAGGGCATTCACCAAAACATTTTAGGAGGCCGAGGCCTATTCACCAGAAATGCATATGAATATGCGACACCATGACTACGCACCATGACACTAAAACACCAAATGATGTATTTATATTGCTCACCAATAATTTATATACTCACCAATCACCAAGATATATTCACCATTAATATGCATCATAACACACCATGACACACCGAACGAGCAACAAGCATAATCACCAAATAATTAACAGACTCACCAATGCTATTAATCAACTCACCATCACCAAATAATTAATAATCTCACCATATTGACTCACCAATTAAACTCACCAAATAGACTCACCAAACAGACCCACCATTTACACCAACACCAATTCAATTAAACCCTTTTAGGACATCGACACGGAATAGGCAATCAAAACTACATTTTAGACACCTCGGACAACATCTGCCCAGAACCCTCTGAAAAATAATTTACTTTTGCCTAAAATTAGAATATCCAGGTAGGCACCTGAATAAGCTTCGAAACGCATTTTGAACCATCAAATTTGGACACCCGAGTCAAAAGATATTTAGAAAACAAATTTGGGAACAACAGCGACACCCTGGGCTACGCGAACACGGCAGCCAGAATTCGGCGAATTAGTTAAAATAGTAAACGACATCGGATTCCAACAAACGACCCCTCTACAGAAACCTGAGAAAGTCTAGTTTCTGACTATAGTTTTCCTTTTTTGAAACAATGAGCCAATTAGAACAGTTTTTAGAAACAACCCGAATGGTTCCCAGACTGGACAGATTCTGTCCTTCCACTTCAAATCACTCTAAACTGACTTACACTTGACAAAATGGAACAAAACCTTAGCCTTAACAAAAGCAATTTGAATGTAGTTTCTGATGGAAAAAGAATCGTTCAAATCAGAGTTCAAATGAAGACACAAGACCTGAAACACTGAACCTATACCTAGTTTAAGTCCAGAAATTTGACCTGACATGGGACGCTCATAACTCGAGCTACACTACTCCAAATTTAACCAAACCAGTTCCAAAGTGACCAAAATTAAGTCTGTTTTCTAACAAAAAAAGTCCCATAATTTTGTGACGAACAGAAAGTTCCCAGTTTTAAAAATACCGAACCTATGTCCAGAATGCTTCCAGAATATTACCCTAACTTGTGGAATTCATAACTCGATCTTCACAGCTCTAAACGCAACCAAACCAGCGTCAAATTAACAAGCATTCAATCAAGTTTTCGAAATGACAAACCACATAATTTTTCAATTAGTAAAACGTTCTCAGTCATTGAAATACTAAACCTATGTCAGAACATCTCAAAACAGTGAATTCAACAACACAAACAACCATCACACTTCAGCCACATATAGATATTATAAACATCAACAGAAATTTAAACAACTACTCCTAACACCTAGTCCCCATGATTTCGTGGTTTATAAATTATTAACTATGAACGAGAGCCCCCTTACCTTATTGAAGAACTCGAATCCTTAGGCTTAGAAACCTTGAAAAACTTAGCTTTTCTTCTCTCTCCTCTTTTCTTTCCTGGTCACGAACTCCTCTCTTTCTTTTTCTCTATGGAAGCCACGAAATTCCTCTCTTTTTCCTTGCCTTGGCCGCCACTCCTTAGCTCTCACTCTCTCACAAAAATCTAATTTTCTCAACTAATGAAACCCTAACTTAAAAACTCCTTATTTATAGGCTCACTTAACCAATCATGGGCTTTCTTAGTTTATGACTTAATCATGGGCCTCCACTAACACCTCTAATTCGCCACCACCTATCCACATATACTAACAACTAATTATTTCTAATATTCTATCACATAAAATCCCTAAATAATTAATTAAATCAATTAATTAATTATCTCCTACCACCTAAACCTCATTTAATTAACTAGAAAATTAATCTACTATTTTCGGGCTGTTACAACTCTCCCCCCCTAAAAAGAATTTCGCCCTCGAAATTTACCCGCTAAAACTAACACTCTCCCACTAACAATCACACACAGTTCACACAGCAGGAAAGGTCAAAAACAAACCAGACAACAGCACATAGGGATACACAAAACACATAACACTAGTAGGGATGTCTCCCCCACTAGATCACTTACCATTTGCAACTTTTGATGTACCTGCAACGCAAACATTGGTTAGCACTAAAAAGACAACAGTTGGTCGCTAACCGACACAACGACTCGATGACTTGGCCGGACGGACCAACCATTGCTCTGATACCACTTTTGTAACACCCCTTTTTCTACCCAACGGTTTATTAAAAAAATATCAGAGTTTTTCGCGCCAAAAGAGTGTCACATTTTTCGAACCGGAAGACCACTTCGCGAACAGAGTACTTTAATTATAACTAACTTCTTTTCAAAAACATGCAGCGGAAATAAAAATGTTTAACTTGGCAATCATACTTCAAAAGGTTTACAACTTAGAAAGGCATATACATAACACATAAGGAAAGACACAAGGACAACCCTCCCGAGTGCTACGTATCAGAGCCGACTCGACCATACTAGAAGAAGAATCTCTAGCCACCTTCAGTCACCGTCACCTGCAGGTTGCCGACATACGAGGCAACACGACGCAGTAGGGTGAGTCTCAATACATAGATAATAATAGATAAAACAAGAAACACAGTATAATAGGCACACCAGGGATACCATCAATTTACTACACCAATAATACAGTTACACCAAATGGAGTTACGCCGAATACTGTTACACCAAGTACCATCACACCAAATACAGTTACACCCAGAATACAGTTACACCATTAGTTCACGAAGACGCAATCAAACACAGGACGTGTATGCAATGTATGAAATGCAACCCAAACTCCACTGGGCATATGCATGTGGATCCATTCACCAAAATTGCCTTGAGGGCATTCACCAAAATTGCCTTGAGGGCATTCACCAAAATTGCCTTGAGGGCATTCACCAAAACATTTTAGGAGGCCGAGGCCTATTCACCAGAAATGCATATGAATATGCGACACCATGACTACGCACCATGACACCAAAACACCAAATGATGTATTTATATTGCTCACCAATAATTTATATACTCACCAATCACCAAGATATATTCACCATTAATATGCATCATAACACACCATGACACACCGAACGAGCAACAAGCATAATCATCAAATAATTAACAGACTCACCAATGCTATTAATCAACTCACCATCACCAAATAAATAATAATCTCACCATATTGACTCACCAATTAAACTTACCAAATAGACTCACCAAACAGACCCACCATTTACACCAACACCAATTCAATTAAACCCTTTTAGGACATCGACACGGAATAGGCAAGCAAAACTACATTTTAGACACCTCGGACAACATCTGCCCAGAACCCTCTGAAAAATAATTTATTTTTGCCTAAAATTAGAATATCCAGGTAGGCACCTGAATAAGCTTCGAAACGCATTTTGAACCATCAAATTTGGACACCCGAGTCAAAAGATATTTAGAAAACAAATTTGGGAACAACAGCGACACCCTGGGCTACGCGAACACGGCAGCCAGAATTCGGCGAATTAGTTAAAATAGTAAACGACATCGGATTCCAACAAACGACCCCTCTACAGAAACCTGAGAAAGTCTAGTTTCTGACTATTGTTTTCCTTTTTTGAAACAATGAGCCAATTACTACAGTTTTTAGAAACAACCCGAATGTTTCCCAGACTGGACAGATTCTGTCCTTCCACTTCAAATCACTCTAAACTGACTTACACTTGACCAAATGGAACAAAACCTTAGCCTTAACAAAAGCAATTTGAGTGTAGTTTCTGATGGAAAAAGAATCGTTCAAATCAGAGTTCAAATGAAGACACAAGACCTGAAACACTGAACCTATACCTAGTTTAAGTCCAGAAATTTGACCTGACTTGGGACGCTCATAACTCGAGCTACACTACTCCAAATTTAACCAAACCAGTTCCACAGTGACCAAAATTAAGTCTGTGTTCTAGCAAAAAAAGTCCCATAATTTTTTGACGAACAGAAAGTTCCCAGTTTTAAAAATACCGAACCTATGTCCAGAATGCTTCCAGAATATTACCCTAACTTGTGGAATTCATAACTCGATATTCACAGCTCTAAACGCAACCAAACCAGCGTCAAATTAACAAGTATTCAATCAAGTTTTCGAAATGACAAACCACATAATTTTTTAATTAGTAAAACGTTCTCAGTCACTGAAATACTAAACCTATGTCAGAACATCTCAAAACAGTGAATTCAACAACACAAACAACCATCACACTTCAGCCACATATAGATATTATAAACATCAACAGCAATTTAAACAACTACTCCTAACACCTAGTCCCCATGATTTCGTGGTTTATAAATTATTAACTATGAACGAGAGCCCCCTTACCTTATTGAAGAACTCGAATCCTTAGGCTTAGAAACCTTGAAAAACTTAGCTTTTCTTCTCTCTCCTCTTTTCTTTCTTGGTCACGAACTCCTCTCTTTCTTTTTCTCTATGGAAGCCACGAAATTCCTCTCTTTTTACTTGCCTTGGCCGCCACTCCTTAGCTCTCACTCTCTCACAAAAATCTAATTTTCTCAACTAATGAAACCCTAACTTAAAAACTCCTTATTTATAGGCTCACTTAACCAATCATGGGCTTTCTTAGTTTATGACTTAATCATGGGCCTCCACTAACACCTCTAATTCGCCACCACCTATCCACATATACTAACAACTAATTATTTCTAATATTCTATCACATAAAATCCCTAAATAATTAATTAAATCAATTAATTAATTATCTCCTACCACCTAAACCTCATTTAATTAACTAGAAAATTAATCTACTATTTTCGGGCTGTTACAACTCTCCCCCCCTACAAAGAATTTCGCCCTCGAAATTTACCCGCTAAAACTAACACTCTCCCACTAACAATCACACACAGTTCACACAGCAGGAAAGGTCAAAAACAAACCAGACAACAGCACATAGGGATACACAAAACACATAACACTAGTAGGGATGTCTCCCCCACTAGATCACTTACCATTGGCAACTTTTGATGTACCTGCAACGCAAACATTGGTTAGCACTAAAAAGACAACAGTTGGTCGCTAACCGACACAACGACTCGATGACTTGGCCGGACGGACCAACCATTGCTCTGATACCACTTTTGTAACACCCCTTTTTCTACCCAACGGTTTATTAAAAAAATATCAGAGTTTTTCGCGCCAAAAGAGTGTCACATTTTTCGAACCGGAAAACCACTTCGCGAACAGAGTACTTTAATTATAACTAACTTCTTTTCAAAAACATGCAGCGGAAATAAAAAGGTTTAACTTGGCAATCATACTTCAAAAGGTTTACAACTTAGAAAGACATATACATAACACATAAGGAAAGACACAAGGACAACCCTCCCGAGTGCTACGTATCAGAGCCGACTCGACCATACTAGAAGAAGAATCTCTAGCCACCTTCAGTCACCGTCACCTGGAGGTTGCCGACATACGAGGCAACACGACGCAGTAGGGTGAGTCTCAATACATAGATAATAATAGATAAAACAAGAAACACAGTATAATAGGCACACCAGGGATACCATCAATTTACTACACCAATAATACAGTTACACCAAATGGAGTTACGCCGAATACTGTTACACCAAGTACCGTCACACCAAATACAGTTACACCCAGAATACAGTTACACCATTAGTTCACGAAGACGCAATCAAACACAGGACGTGTATGCAATGTATGAAATGCAACCCAAACTCCACTGGGCATATGCATGTGGATCCATTCACCAAAATTGCCTTGAGGGCATTCACCAAAATTGCCTTGAGGGCATTCACCAAAACATTTTAGGAGGCCGAGGCCTATTCACCAGAAATGCATATGAATATGCGACACCATGACTACGCACCATGACACCAAAACACCAAATGATGTATTTATATTGCTCACCAATAACTTATATACTCACCAATCACCAAGATATATTCACCATTAATATGCATCATAACACACCATGACACACCGAACGAGCAACAAGCATAATCACCAAATAATTAACAGACTCACCAATGCTATTAATCAACTCACCATCACCAAATAAATAATAATCTCACCATATTGACTCACCAATTAAACTCACCAAATAGACTCACCAAACAGACCCACCATTTACACCAACACCAATTCAATTAAACCCTTTTAGGACATCGACACGGAATAGGCAAGCAAAACTACATTTTAGACACCTCGGACAACATCTGCCCAGAACCCTCTGAAAAATAATTTATTTTTGCCTAAAATTAGAATATCCAGGTAGGCACCTGAATAAGCTTCGAAACTCATTTTGAACCATCAAATTTGGACACCCGAGTCAAATGATATTTAGAAAACAAATTTGGGAACAACAGCGACACCCTGGGCTACGCGAACACGGCAGCCAGAATTCGGCGAATTAGTTAAAATAGTAAACGACATCGGATTCCAACAAACGACCCCTCTACAGAAACCTGAGAAAGTCTAGTTTCTGACTATAGTTTTCCTTTTTTGAAACAATGAGCCAATTACTATAGTTTTTAGAAACAACCCGAATGGTTCCCAGACTGGACAGATTCTGTCCTTCCACTTCAAATCACTCTAAACTGACTTACACTTGACCAAATGGAACAAAACCTTAGCCTTAACAAAAGCAATTTGAGTGTAGTTTCTGATGGAAAAAGAATCGTTCAAATCAGAGTTGAAATGAAGACACAAGACCTGAAACACTGAACCTATACCTAGTTTAAGTCCAGAAATTTGACCTGACTTGGGACGCTCATAACTCGAGCTACACTACTCCAAATTTAACCAAACCAGTTCCAAAGTGACCAAAATTAAGTCTGTTTTCTAACAAAAAAAGTCCCATAATTTTTGACGCACAGAAAGTTCCCAGTTTTAAAAATACCGAACCTATGTCCAGAATGCTTCCAGAATATTACCCTAACTTGTGGAATTCATAACTCGATCTTCACAGCTCTAAACGCAACCAAACCAGCGTCAAATTAACAAGTATTCAATCAAGTTTTCGAAATGACAAACCACATAATTTTTCAATTAGTAAAACGTTCTCAGTCACTGAAATACTAAACCTATGTCAGAACATCTCAAAACAGTGAATTCAACAACACAAACAACCATCACACTTCAGCCACATATAGATATTATAAACATCAACAGCAATTTAAACAACTACTCCTAACACCTAGTCCCCATGATTTCGTGGTTTATAAATTATTAACTATGAACGAGAGCCCCCTTACCTTATTGAAGAACTCGAATCCTTAGGCTTAGAAACCTTGAAAAACTTAGCTTTTCTTCTCTCTCCTCTTTTCTTTCTTGGTCACGAACTCCTCTCTTTCTTTTTCTCTATGGAAGCCACGAAATTCCTCTCTTTTTCCTTGCCTTGGCCGCCACTCCTTAGCTCTCACTCTCTCACAAAAATCTAATTTTCTCAACTAATGAAACCCTAACTTAAAAACTCCTTATTTATAGGCTCACTTAACCAATCATGGGCTTTCTTAGTTTATGACTTAATCATGGGCCTCCACTAACACATCTAATTCGCCACCACCTATCCACATATACTAACAACTAATTATTTCTAATATTCTATCACATAAAATCCCAAAATAATTAATTAAATCAATTAATTAATTATCTCCTACCACCTAAACCTCATTTAATTAACTAGAAAATTAATCTACTATTTTCGGGCTGTTACAACTCTCCCCCCCTAAAAAGAATTTCGCCCTCGAAATTTACCCGCTAAAACTAACACTCTCCCACTAACAATCACACACAGTTCACACAGCAGGAAAGGTCAAAAACAAACCAGACAACAGCACATAGGGATACACAAAACACATAACACTAGTAGGGATGTCTCCCCCACTAGATCACTTACCATTGGCAACTTTTGATGTACCTGCAACGCAAACATTGGTTAGCACTAAAAAGACAACAGTTGGTCGCTAACCGACACAACGACTCGATGACTTGGCCGGACGGACCAACCATTGCTCTGATACCACTTTTGTAACACCCCTTTTTCTACCCAACGGTTTATTAAAAAAATATCAGAGTTTTTCGCGCCAAAAGAGTGTCACATTTTTCGAACCGGAAAACCACTTCGCGAACAGAGTACTTTAATTATAACTAACTTCTTTTCAAAAACATGCAGCGGAAATAAAAAGGTTTAACTTGGCAATCATACTTCAAAAGGTTTACAACTTAGAAAGGCATATACATAACACATAAGGAAAGACACAAGGACAACCCTCCCGAGTGCTACGTATCAGAACCGACTCGGCCATACTAGAAGAAGAATCTCTAGCCACCTTCAGTCACCGTCACCTGCAGGTTGCCGACATACGAGGCAACACGACGCAGGTAGGGTGAGTCTCAATACATAGATAATAATAGATAAAACAAGAAACACAGTATAATAGGCACACCAGGGATACCATCAATTTACTACACCAATAATACAGTTACACCAAATGGAGTTACGCCGAATACTGTTACACCAAGTACCGTCACACCAAATACAGTTACACCCAGAATACAGTTACACCATTAGTTCACGAAGACGCAATCAAACACAGGACGTGTATGCAATGTATGAAATGCAACCCAAACTCCACTGGGCATATGCATGTGGATCCATTCACCAAAATTGTCCTTGAGGGCATTCACCAAAATTGCCTTGAGGGCATTCACCAAAACATTTTAGGAGGCCGAGAGCTATTCACCAGAAATGCATATGAATATGCGACACCATGACTACGCACCATGACACCAAAACACCAAATGATGTATTTATATTGCTCACCAATAATTTATATACTCACCAATCACCAAGATATATTCACCATTAATATGCATCATAACACACCATGACACACCGAACGAGCAACAAGCATAATCACCAAATAATTAACAGACTCACCAATGCTATTAATCAACTCACCATCACCAAATAAATAATAATCTCACCATATTGACTCACCAATTAAACTCACCAAATCGACTCACCAAACAGACCCACCATTTACACCAACACCAATTCAATTAAACCCTTTTAGGACATCGACACGGAATAGGCAAGCAAAACTACATTTTAGACACCTCGGACAACATCTGCCCAGAACCCTCTGAAAAATAATTTATTTTTGCCTAAAATTAGAATATCCAGGTAGGCACCTGAATAAGCTTCGAAACGCATTTTGAACCATCAAATTTGGACACCCGAGTCAAAAGATATTTAGAAAACAAATTTGGGAACAACAGCGACACCCTGGGCTACGCGAACACGGCAGCCAGAATTCGGCGAATTAGTTAAAATAGTAAACGACATCGGATTCCAACAAACGACCCCTCTACAGAAACCTGAGAAAGTCTAGTTTCTGACTATAGTTTTCCTTTTTTGAAACAATGAGCCAATTACTACAGTTTTTAGAAACAACCCGAATGGTTCCCAGACTGGACAGATTCTGTCCTTCCACTTCAAATCACTCTAAACTGACTTACACTTGACCAAATGGAACAAAACCTTAGCCTTAACAATAGAAATTTGAGTGTAGTTTCTGATGGAAAAAGAATCGTTCAAATCAGAGTTCAAATGAAGACACAAGACCTGAAACACTGAACCTATACCTAGTTTAAGTCCAGAAATTTGACCTGACTTGGGACGCTTATAACTCGAGCTACACTACTCCAAATTTAACCAAACCAGTTCCAAAGTGACCAAAATTAAGTCTGTTTTCAAACAAAAAAAGTCCCATAATTTTTTGACGAACAGAAAGTTCCCAGTTTTAAAAATACCGAACCTATGTCCAGAATGCTTCCAGAATATTACCCTACCTTGTGGAATTCATAACTCGATCTTCACAGCTCTAAACGCAACCAAACCAGCGTCAAATTAACAAGCATTCAATCAAGTTTTCGAAATGACAAACCACATAATTTTTCAATTAGTAAAACGTTCTCAGTCACTGAAATACTAAACCTATGTCAGAACATCTCAAAACAGTGAATTCAACAACACAAACAACCATCACACTTCAGCCACATATAGATATTATAAACATCAACAGCAATTTAAACAACTACTCCTAACACCTAGTCCCCATGATTTCGTGGTTTATAAATTATTAACTATGAACGAGAGCCCCCTTACCTTATTGAAGAACTCGAATCCTTAGGCTTAGAAACCTTGAAAAACTTAGCTTTTCTTCTCTCTCCTCTTTTCTTTCTTGGTCACGAACTCCTCTCTTTCTTTTTCTCTATGGAAGCCACGAAATTCCTCTCTTTTTCCTTGCCTTGGCCGCCACTCCTTAGCTCTCACTCTCTCACAAAAATCTAATTTTCTCAACTAATGAAACCCTAACTTAAAAACTCCTTATTTATAGGCTCACTTAACCAATCATGGGCTTTCTTAGTTTATGACTTAATCATGGGCCTCCACTAACACCTCTAATTCGCCACCACCTATCCACATATACTAACAACTAATTATTTCTAATATTCTATCACATAAAATCCCTAAATAATTAATTAAATCAATTAATTAATTATCTCCTACCACCTAAACCTCATTTAATTAACTAGAAAATTAATCTACTATTTTCGGGCTGTTACAGTTACCACTTATATATTAAATAAATATATATATATATATATATATATATATATATATATATATGTGTGTGTGTGTGTGTGTGTGTGTGTGTGTGTGTGTGAGTGAAAGAAGGAGAATTAAAAGAAAGAAAGAAAGAAGAAGGGAACCGTGAAACAGAGAGGAGAAAAGAAGGAAAAGAAAAGAAAAAGGAAGAGAAAAGAAAGAAGGAAACGAAGAGGGAGAAGAGAAGAGAAGGTATGAAACCTTCACCAAATTTCTTCTTTTTGGTTCCATTAGAACCCACTCATCATCCTTGTAATACCCTAATTTTGTCCTATCCAAAAATAAGAAATTTTATTTATTTTTAACAAAAATAATTATTTTCTTTTTCATGCCATGTATTATTTTATTTTGGTTGCCATAAGTTTTTTTTTTTAAAAAGAAAAAGAAGAAAGAAAATATTTTATTAGAAGTGAAGAAATAAAAATAAGCAAAGAAAATAGGGGGGTTCTATAAAAAAAAAAATAAGGTGCTGTCATGGATTGGGCCATGAAAAAAAAACCCAACCCAACAAAAAAAAACCTAGCCAACTCGCATGGCCCAACCCCAACAAAAAAAACCCTAACCCACAACCCACAACCCATAACCCAATTCCCACCAAAACCCTAATTTTTCTCCCCCTCACTCACTCAAATTCGGCCACCTTTTTAAAAAAAATAAAAATAAAAAATAATTTTTTCTTTTTTTCATCCAATTCCCCCCTAGCCCAAAATTGTGGCCAAATTCACTCCCCATTTTTTCCCTCCTTATTCGACCCACTCCCCACTTTCCATGCCTTGAAACTTGTTTTTTTTCTTTCCTTTTCCCACACACTTCCCTCTTCCCCATATTTCTTTTTCCTTCCCAATACACTCAACCTCTCTCTTCTCTCCCCACTCCACGCCACCTTTCCCTCATTTCCCTCTCTCCCCTCACGGATTCCCACTCCCTCTCACACACTCACTCTCATCTTTCCACTTCACACACTCATCCATTCCTCTCCCGATCACACACTTCACACATGGCACTCCCTTCCTTCCTCTCACCTTCTCCATGCCCATACCTTCGCATACTCTCCTCTCCCCTCATCTCACATGTTTTCATTTTTTATTTTCCCCTTCAACAACTCCCACCAAACCTCCATCATATCAAAAAAGATCATCATCACTATCCAAGAGTGGTTGAAGTGGAGCAGAAGATGGAAGAAGCTTGGTTTTTGTTCCTTTGTATAAATAGGGTTCCCCACTTAGAGGAAAGGGGACGATTTTCTCTTAGAAAAAAAAAGGGGAAAAATCTTCTGAAAAAAACTAGGGTTTTCAAAGAGAGAAAGAAATTTTTTAGGGTTTCTTTTAGAAAAATTTTCTTCCCCTTCTTTTCTTCCTTCCTAGATTTTTTTTTTAGTTTAAAATTTTGTTGTATTGAGAGATCCGAAGAAGAAAGCTTGTTCCACAACAATTTCTGGATTTGTTCAAGGTACAAAATGTAATAATTCGTAGTATTGTTGCTTTTTGTAATTTTTTTTAGTTATTGTAATTTTGTTCATATTATCATTGCCATTTTATTTTAATTATTGTTGTCACATTTTGCCGTTTTTTTTAGTTCTTTTTAGTTGCTGTTCCAAAAAAAAAAATATATTAGTTGTCACATTTTAAAATATATTAGTTACTGTTGTTTTTTTTTAAAAAAAAATGTTTAGTTGTTCTTATTATTTAGTTTAGTTACTGTTTTAAATATTATGCTGTTTTTATTATTTAGTGTAGTGGCTGTTTTTTTTTATTAAATATTATTGCTGTCTTTTTATCATTTAGTTTAGAGGCTGTTTTTATATTCTATTTTTGCTATTTGTTATTTATTTTGTTGTTTGTAGTTTTCGGATTAAAAAAAGGTGATAAAAAAAAAATCTTCTGAAAAAAACTAGGGTTTTCAAAGAGAGAAAGAAATTTTTTAGGGTTTCTTTTAGAAAAATTTTCTTCCCCTTCTTTTCTTCCTTCCTAGATTTTTTTTTTAGTTTAAAATTTTGTTGTATTGAGAGATCCGAAGAAGAAAGCTTGTTCCACAACAATTTCTGGATTTGTTCAAGGTACAAAATGTAATAATTCGTAGTATTGTTGCTTTTTGTAATTTTTTTTAGTTATTGTAATTTTGTTCATATTATCATTGCCATTTTATTTTAATTATTGTTGTCACATTTTGCCGTTTTTTTTTAGTTCTTTTTAGTTGCTGTTCCAAAAAAAATATATATTAGTTGTCACATTTTAAAATATATTAGTTACTGTTGTTTTTTTTTTTAAAAAAAAATGTTTAGTTGTTCTTATTATTTAGTTTAGTTACTGTTTTAAATATTATGCTGTTTTTATTATTTAGTGTAGTGGCTGTTTTTTTTTATTAAATATTATTGCTGTCTTTTTATCATTTAGTTTAGAGGCTGTTTTTATATTATATTTTTGCTATTTGTTATTTATTTTGTTGTTTGTAATTTTCGGATTAAAAAAAGGTGATAAAAAAAATGTTGTTTTTTTTTTAAAAATGGTTACTAATTTTCGGATTAAAATAAACCTAAAAAAGTGATAAAAAAAATGTGTTCCTTATTTGGTTACTAATTTTCGGATAAAAATAAACTTTTTTTAAAAAAAAATATATAAAAAATATTTTCTTAAAGGAAATGGTTACTAATGTCACTACCCTTTTCTAAAAAAATATATAATATCAAAAATCTCTTTTTTTTCAAAAAAAAAGTAAAAAGGCACCCTTTTATTAAATAATAACTATGACAACAAAAAAAAAACAAAAGAATTTTTCTCCACAATCCGTTTTCAAAACACCAGGCTTGTTTAGTCTAGGTTCTGTTTTTTTAAGAAAAAAAAGCGCTTCAAGAATCACGTGTTCTAGGGTAGAATAGTAAAAAAGAAATCAATCAACCGTTTTTTTTTAGCGTCAAAACGCTACTCGCACCCTCAACGGCTGTTTCTAGCGTCAAAACGCTATTCACACCTCCCTTTTTTAATACAACTCCTTTATTATTTGCACCCCCCCTTTTATCACCTATTCCGCTTTTATTCACAACGTGATGCTTCCAAACCGTTTTTCTTTTTTCTTCTTTTTGAATAATTGAATTCGCGTAAAAAAAAAATAGGTTGTTACTAGTGGTCACTCTGAGCCTTGCTTGTTTGACCGTTAGGACTAACCTTCCTTTTTTCACAGCGGATTAGTAGCGGTGATCACTCTGAGGTTACTCGTTTGATCATCGCAAACATCCGCCTAAACTTCTTTTTTTAGTTAATAAAGTACAAACATAATCTCAACTCCTTTTTCAAATCACGCTTCCCAGTAAGCATTTTTTTCAAACAAAGCGCTCGATCGCAAATCGGGTATTTATAGCGTTCACTCTGGGCCCGACTCGTTTGAACGCTGTAAACACCTTCTTTTTCGAATAAGCCATTAATGATGACCACTCTGGATTTATCTGTTTGGTCACCATGAGCGGCCTTTAGTTTTCGCAAATTTTTCAAAAATAAAAAAAAATACCAACACACAAATATTTTCTACCCAAGAACTACGTAGCTTTGATTTCTCCATCGCACCCAGAGATACGTAGGCGATCGCACCCAGAGCTACGTAGGAGCGGGGGCCCACTCCCGTCGAGCGCAAAAAAAACTAAAATTTTTATTTAGTCTTCCTTTCCGTTTTTTTTTGCAAATAACAAAAAGGGTAAATTAAAATGTTTTCTTTAAACTAATTTTTCTACACATTAAATTAAAAGGTAACCTTTTTAGGATGTTGCGGGGTGCTAGTACCTTCCCCGCACTTAATCGACCCCCGAACCCAAAAACAAAGGTTTTTTCAATGTTTTCCTAAAAATAAATATTGATGGCGGCTCCATTGTTCAAAAGCAACGAAGGATCCCTCCTCCGGATTCTTCGGTCGCTACAGCTGGCGACTCCACTGGGGACTATTTAAGAGGGTCAAGCCTAATTTAGTTAAATGTGTAGATATTTGTTAGTTTAGTACCTTTGTTTACCCTTAGTCTTTCTATTAGCACGTCTATTTCATTTATCTGTTTATTTGCTTTATTGAACCTTAGGATAGAAGACCTTTGTACTATTATCTGTATTTCTTTGCAGCATGGGTAGTTTAGGTTGCTTATATCACACACATCACCTGCACATATTGCACACACTCTTGAGCGGGGCCCTATACCCGGGTCTGAAAAAAAAAACCTAGGACGAGTGGAGACGATTAGTGTCAGTCATTCTGGATTTTATCTGTCTGACTCTCATGAAAGCCTCAACCAGAGTACGCTCTTTCGTGGTATCCCACACCAGGTAGCTCGCTATCGTTGTGGGTCATATTACGAAGGAGATTTCAGCTCTGGAGACCCTTGTGAGGAAGTGATTAGAGCCACCTGAGAGATTGATCACACAAGTAGCCTTAGACCGTGACCTATATATAAGACCTAACCTGTTTAGGACACACGGGCAATTCACCTACCCGCTGCATCATTGCAAAAACTTTTTATCTTTCAAAAAAAAAATCAAATAATGAAAACCATTTACTCCTTTTGCCCTTTACGTATATTTTATGTGACATGGTTAATGTTTCTCAAAATTTGAATCACCAAAATTTGCTTTTATTAACGCATGTAACGTCATTCTTTAATTCATCATACAAAGAATACAAAAATCCTCACATGCATGCTATTCATCTCATTTAGGTTTGCCGGGAATTGTAAGAGGTTTGAAAGTTTTGTCATAAGCAAGGCGATATGGGATCAAACTGTGAAGCAATCCAAACTCTGAACTACCCTATAGTAAAACAGCCTAATCTGACAAGTCTAAGGGAATGTGCTGGTCGATTGCCGCCCATCGAGCGCAGGTCTTTTGATAGAGCGTATGGGAAGATTATTATGTTACTACAATTGGACTTGCAAACGGAGGCCATTGCCGCTTTGAGCCATTTCTACGACTCTTCATTAAGGTGCTTCACCTTCAAAAATTTCCAGATGGCACCTACTCTGGAAGAATATACACAGATCTTCGGCTTTCCTCAACAAGACAATGGACCCTACCAATATCAGGGACAATACTACACAGATGAGAAACTCGCCTCAATGTTACAAACCAGCAAAGAGAACTTGAAGCTCCGGAAGAAAAATCGAAATGGCATTGCAGGATTCCCACAAGAGTATCTCGAAAGCCAAATGAAATCCTTCGCCGACGCTAGAAATTGGGGTCCCTTTAAGCAGGTGTTAGCTTTGACTATCTTTGGCATTGTCCTATTTCCACGCCTTGAAAGATATGTGGACACAACAGCTATTGGTGTTTTCTTATCCTTCAAGGATGGAGAAAACCCACTCAATCCGATTCCAGCCATGCTTGCAGACACTTACTGTACTTTCACTCATTATAGTGAGCTAAGGGGAAAGAGGATATCTTGTTGCTTGCACGCCTTGTATGTTTGGCTTCTCACCCATGCTTTCGTTAACAAAGTCAGAGTAGAAGGCCCAACTGAAGATGCCAGAGAGTGTGAGGTGAAGACAATGAACACTAGTGAATGGTTGCAAGTGCTAGGGGGCCTTCATGAATACAAGGTTCGTTGGCACCCATCATGGTGGAAAGATAGGCCCGCAGTAGTTTTTCGATGTGGAAACTTTCAAAACGTCCCGCTCATGGGGACAAGAGGATGCATAAATTACAATCCTTCTCTAACTCCAAGACAGCTGGGGTACCCCATGCGAAATCCGCCCACCGAAGACATGTTAATCCCTTTTTACCTCCATGAAGGAAGCCCAAAAGAGGTTGACATGCTCCGGAAGATTTCTCAAGCGTGGGATATGGTCGTCCGCAAGGGACAAGAGCTTACTAAGAGGAGCGGCGATAAGGAAACCACCTTTCGTCAATGGCTCCAAAAGAGGATCCAAGACACCCGATTGCCTTACCAAAGTGCACTATGGGTTGAGGAAGAAGTACCTGAACCTACCCTTCTCACTGTCGAAGATTTAGATAAGCTTAAAATAGCATTGTCAAAAGCCGAAGAAGAAAAGAAGGGCTTGCAGGCAAAGTTAGAGAAAGTGCTCCTAAAAAACCGGAAATTGGAGGAAGAGAACGCAAGTAAGTCAGTGGCCATTGAAGACAGCCGCAAGCAGCTCAAGATTGAACAAAAGAACAAACTAGATGTTCAAAAGTACCTAAGAGGGGCGAAAGAGGAAATAAAACGTTGCAACCTGAAAGTGAACCAAGCCATCGATGATGCATACAAGTGGAAAAAGTTATGGGAAGAATCAATGATTGCTGAAAAGACCGCACAGAGCCTGCTAATGGTATCAAAAAGAGAGTCCCGGATGATGGCAGCCGAGTTTGAAGAGCAAGTGAAAAGTATCAAGCAGGATAAAGATACCATTGAAGAGATACTCCGAGAATACCAACAGGCCTTGAGAAGGGAGCATGAAAAATCTGATGAGCTGAATGACCATATCAGATATCAAGAGGAGGTTTACCACCAGCTGAAGACAGAAAGCATCTATTGGGAGAACCGCTTTGTGGAGTTGGTCAGCAGGATAGAAAACCATGAAGCCTTCATAGAGTTGAAGAATGAAAGCTTATACTGGAAAGACAGATTCTCAAAGTTGGCATGGCTGGCCGATCAAGCTATCGTAGGAATCCCCAAACGTCTAAAGGAGGCTAACGCGGCAATGCACCCGTTTAACACCCCGGTCCAAGTTTCCGAATTCATGGAGTTTTGCGAGGTTCTGATTGCCGAACTCCGGGAGAAGGCTGGCAGCACTACTAGTAGAAAACGAGGGAGGAGTGGAAAAATGAAAGCCATATGTATTTGAGTGAAATTTAAAGAACATTGTACTTTTCTTTTCGAAGTTTTATCTCCAAAATGTTGTACTTTCCTCCATCAATGAAGTTTGTTTGTCTCACATGCTGATCCTTTATCTTGAAAATATTGTGGAACTTTAATCTGTGTACTTATGACAAATCAGGATGCGCTTGCAATTCCCGACCTAAAACAATAAGATTCATGCACACATGCATCATTCGCATTTTCATCCATTCATATACTCATACATATACTCATACCATGTGTCCCACCAACAGAGAGTAAAAGACAAGCTGGTGCGTCAACATCGCTATTGGACTCGTTCTCAGGCCAGAAACATGGAAGAAAACCAGGACAATCCGCCTCAAGATATCCCGGATCAAGGCAATCCACCTCAAGACCTAGGCAATCAAGAGCTTAGGGAAGAAATAGATGGGATGAAAGAACAGATGGATGAAATCTTAAAGGTCTTACAAGCTTTGAGGGACAAAGACACAAGTGAAGATGTCTCCGCTGGGAACACGGAAAATCAAGTTACCAACCCTCCTCCTCCCAATGGACTCGGGATCCCGCATACAGTGCCCCCCACTGGGACTAATGACCAGGGTTACATATGGCCTCCTTACGGACTTCCACAAGGTTACACACCTCCGACAGTCAATGCTAGTCCAGAAGACGGTCCCTCAGGAGTCGCGGGCCAACAACAGCTTACACCAACGGGTCCCAATGGTAATCCGGGGGCACCACAAGTTCAAAACCCGACCCCCGTCGTCATACCACAAAGACTCCCACTTGGCTGCCCTCCACCGCCGATAGTTGACGCTCAAGCTCAAGGTTCCAACCTCAGGAATCCCACTCATTCACATACCCCAAATGTGAACCCAGCCATAGTTCCGATGATCCATCCTTACTATGGCATGAGTGGGCTCCTTCACAATCACTCTATGGAGAACCCTCAAGCCCAAGACAAACTACAAATGCTTGAGGAAAGGTTGAGAGCAGTTGAGGGATCCAATGTTGGTGCGAGAGATGCTTATGACTTGTGCCTCGTCCCTAACGTAGTCATCCCTCCAAAATTTAAGGTGCCAGACTTTGACAAATACAGAGGGTCGACTTGCCCTGTAAGCCACTTAACCATGTACTGCAGGAGGATGGCGGCGTTTGCTCACGACGACAAATTGCTCATCCACTACTTCCAAGATAGTCTGTCTGGGGCAGCTTCGAGCTGGTACATGCAATTAGAACGTGCACATATCAGATGCTGGAAAGACCTAGCCGATGCATTTTTGAGGCAATACAAATATAACATTGACATGGCTCCCGATAGAACACAACTGCAGAGCATGACGAAGAGAGATAATGAGTCCTTCAAAGAATATGCCCAACGCTGGAGAGGTTTGGCTGCACAGGTGGTACCACCTTTGTTAGAAAAAGAGATGGTATCAATGTTCATGGATACTCTTCAATCACCTTTCTACGACAGGTTGATTGGGAGCGTGTCTTCAAACTTTTCAGATATGATCGTCATCGGAGAAAGATTAGAGAATGGATGGAGAAACGGGAAGATTGCATATAGCTCCGCTGGAACCACCAATCAGAAAAGGCCCTTCCCAGGTTTCCCTAAAAAGAAAGATGGAGAAACCAATGCCATCTCTGGATCAGGAAAGCCTCCCTACAACAACCCCCGACAGACTTTACAAATACCTACTCAAACACCACAAGCCCCACCTCACCAAGTCAACTCAGGCTATAGACCACAAAACTACCAAGAAAGAAAGCCCGCCAATTTCGACCCAATACCCATGTCATACACAGACCTATTCAATCACCTCATCAGTCACAACTTGATCACTCCCCGTCCAATGAGACCCCTCCAACCTCCTTTCCCTAGGAGCTATGACCCAGAGGCTAGCTGTGGATTCCACGCTGGGGCAGCCGGCCATTCAACAGAAAATTGCAAGGCACTGAAATATGTAGTACAAGACTTAATTGAATCTAAATGGTTAAGCTTCGCAGAAGACGGTCCGAATGTTGCCACTAACCCTCTGCCGGGGCACGGGAAACCCTCCGTCAATGCCATTGAGGATGCTGAGGGGCAATTATTGGTCAGAAAGGTGGAGGACATTGTCACACCCCTGGACCTCATCCATGCTAATTTGTGTCACTTCGGCATCATTATGAAAGGATGTACCAGAAAGGGCTCGTGTGCTGATCCCCTTTGTGTTGGGGCCTGTGAAGCATTCAAGCCAGTTCTGCAAGACTTATTAGACCGACACATAATACAAATAGGTCTTCAAAAGAAAGAGGAAGGCGTGTCGACTCTCCAGTCAAGCATTGAACAAAGCAAGAGTATCCGGAAACCACTGGAAATCCATTACAAAAAGGACACAAAGCTAACCACCGTTGTGCCTAAACCAATCACTATTCAAGTGCCAGTCCCTTTTCCCTTTAAAAGCACCAATGCAGTCCCGTGGAATTACGATGTGAAGGTTCAGACCAATCCAGATGTCATTAACATCTCAGGGACCGGTGGGATGACTCGAAGTGGGCGTTTCTATACCCCTGGAGGGCCTAGTGAGGACCGAACAAAAGAAGGTGAGGAAAGAGCCCGTAAGGGCAAAAGCGTAGAGCAGGAACCTGCCGATAAAAATGCAGGAAAGAAGACGCTATCCGAGCAAGAAGCCAGTGAATTTCTGAAGCTTATGAGACAAAGCGAGTATAAGGTGGTTGATCAACTGAACCAAACCCTCGCAAAGATATCTCTGTTGTCATTATTGCTCAGTTCTGATGCCCATCGTGCAGCATTAACAAAAGTATTGAATGAGGCCCATGTCGCTCATGACATCTCCGTCGGCCAATTTGATGGGATCGTCAGAAACCTTGTTGCAAATAATTATCTCACCTTTACTGATGATGAGATTCCAACTGAAGGAAGGGGGCACAACAAGGCCCTACACATATCTGTGAAGTGTGGAGATTACTCTCTTGCACGGGTACTTATTGACAATGGTTCATCTTTGAATGTATTACCCAGATCAACCATGGAGAAATTAGATGTGGACTGTTCATACATGAAACCAAGCTCCATATTAGTCAGGGCCTTTGACGGATCAAAAAGGGAAGTCATCGGAGAAATGGAATTACCTGTGCAAGTAGGTCCGGAGCACTTCGTGGTGACCTTCCAGATAATGGACATTGCCCCATCCTACAGTTGTCTCTTGGGGAGGCCATGGATCCACTCGGCAGGGGAAGTTCCCTCTTCTTTACATCAGAAGCTCAAGTTCATAGTCAACAATAAGCTGGTGGTTATTTTCGGTGAGGAAGAAATGCTGATAAATAAGTCCGCTCCCACTCGTTACATTGAGGCTGCTGAAGAGTCTCTCGAGAGTGCCTTCCAAGCATTGGAAATCGCCAATACATCTGCTATGTTAGAACCCAAGCTATCCAAAACTTCCGTGATGGTTGCTAAGTTCATGTTAGGAAAAGGCTACCAAGCTGGAGGAGGCTTAGGAAAAACCGGACAGGGGATCCTGACGCCAATACAGCCAGAGGAGAACAAAGATAGACATGGGATAGGATATCGGCCCAATCGCACTGACAAGAGAAGGATTGTGGAGGAAAAGAAGGAGCGGAGGTTAGCCAGGCTCGAGGACAGGGTGCCAAATACGAAGAGGATCACCATCTGCGACATCAAGGAAAGCTTTCGGAGTGCGGGAATGTTGAACCCCAATCAGATCGCCGCAGTTGAGGACGATCTAAGCGCTGAAGAAGGCATCGTCAGTCTTGTACACCCTTGTCCTGCAAACAAAAGACTCAAGAATTGGGAGATCATTGATTTTCCTGTGGTTTTTAGTTCAAAGTAATGTTTCTATAATGTAATCCTCTGGCTCTGCCCAAGGCCTTAGGATATTTCATTTGGGCACGCATGTTTTCCTTTCAGTATCAATATTAATGCAACGTTATTTCAATAAACCCTTGTTCTCCTTTTTCTTTTTACATTCGCTTCTTATTTTTCTTCATTCGTTTTTTTATTCCGTTAATTTACACTAATGCAGATCCGAAAAAAATGTCTTTGAAAATAACAACGCCAATAATCAATATTGTAACTTTGATCACCCCATCATTCAAACTGAGGAAGATGTTGAGGATAACTAGGAAACCCCTCCAGAGTTAATGAGAATGATGGAACAAGAGGGAAAAATGATCGAACCCCACGAGGAATCAACTGAAACGATCAACTTAGGCACGGAAGAAGACAAAAAAGAAGTTAACATTGGCACCACATTGAAAGACAGCGAGCGAGAAAAATTGGTTAAGTTGTTGTTTGACTATGTTGACGTCTTCGCATGGACATACCAAGACATGCCCGGACTGGACCCCAACATAGTCGAGCACAAGTTACCAGTAAAACCAGAATGCCCGCCGGTAAAACAAAAGTTAAGAAGGATGAAACCAGAGATGTCATTGAAAATCCGAGATGAGGTTAAGAAGCAGTTCGATGCTGTGTTTTTAGCGGTGGCCAAATACCCTCAATGGGTAGCCAATATTGTACCAGTCCCAAAGAAAGACGGGAAGGTTCGGATGTGCGTTGATTATCGAGATCTGAACAGAGCTAGTCCCAAAGATGACTTCCCTTTGCCTCACATTGATGTCCTGGTGGATAGCACAGCACAACACTCTCTGTTCTCCTTCATGGATGGATATTCCGGATACAACCAAATTAAGATGGCCCCTGAGGACATGGAGAAAACCACTTTCATCACTCTCTGGGGAACCTTCTGTTACAAAGTAATGCCATTCGGACTGAAGAATGCTGGTGCAACATACCAAAGGGCAATGGTCGCATTGTTCCATGATATGATGCATAAGGAAATAGAGGTTTACGTGGATGACATGATTGCAAAATCCAAGACTGAAGAAGAGCATATCGTCAATCTGCAAAAACTCTTCGAACGTCTCAGGAAGTTCAAACTCAGATTAAACCCTGCCAAATGCACTTTCGGTGTAAGATCGGGAAAGCTGTTGGGTTTCATAGTCAGTCAGAGGGGAATAGAAGTAGATCCAGCCAAAGTACGAGCAATACTAGAAATGCCGGCACCGAGTACTGAAAAAGAAGTTCGTGGTTTCCTGGGAAGATTGAACTACATCTCTAGGTTCATATCGCAGCTAACATCTACATGCGAGCCTATCTTCAAGCTTTTGTGCAAAAACCAAGAAACAAAGTGGAATGACAATTGCCAAGAAGCCTTTGAAAAGATCAAGAGGTACCTCCAAAATCCACCGATTCTGATGCCGCCTGTGCAAGGCAGACCTCTCATCCTGTATCTAACAGTGCTAGACAAGTCAATGGGTTGTGTACTGGGGCAACATGATGAATCCGGAAAGAAGGAACATGCCATCTACTATCTAAGCAAGAAACTCACCGAGTGCGAGACAAGATACTCATTGTTGGAAAGAACGTGTTGTGCTCTGGCCTGGGCTGCACGTCGTTTGAGGCAGTATATGCTGAGCCACACTACTTGGTTGGTATCTAAAATGGACCTAGTCAAGTATATTTTTGAAAAACCCGCACTCACAGGGAGGATCGCTCGCTGGCAAATGCTACTATCTGAATACGACCTTTTATATGTCACCCAAAAAGCAATCAAGGGTAGTGCATTGGCCCATCGAAGATTACCAATCAATGCAGTGCGATTTCCCAGACGAAGATATAATGGCTCTATTCGTAGGGAATCCTCCGGACAACGAAAGGTGGAGAATGTTATTCGACGGCGCTTCTAATTTATACGGGCACGGGGTCGGAGCTGTACTGATCTCTCCTGATAACCGCTTCATACCGTTTACCGCTAGACTGAGTTTCTACTGCACCAACAACATTGCAGAATATGAAGCGTGCGTCCTAGGCATCAAAGCAACCCTTGAATGGAAAGTCAAAAGACTCGATGTATATGGGGACTCAGCTTTAGTCATCCATCAGACAAAAGGTGACTGGGAAACCAGGGATTCCAAATTAATTCCTTATCATGATCACATCCAAAAGATGATTGAACAATTTGAAGAGATCACTTTCCATCATCTCCCTCGCGAAGAAAATCAGTTGGCCGATGCTTTGGCGACTTTGTCATCAATGTTCAATATCAATAACGACAAGAGTCTGACATTCATCTGAATCCAACACCGAGACCTACCGGCACATCATTGTGTGGCAATCGAAGAAGAGCCTGACAGTAAACCTTGGTATTACGATATCAAGCACTATATCACAAACAGAGAATATCCTCCTGGTGCCACCGAGAATGATAAGAGGACACTTAGGAGGCTGTCAATGGGTTTCTTCTTAAATGGGGAAGTGCTTTACAAGAGGAATCACGATATGGTCCTCCTCAGATGTGTAGCAGAAGAAGAAGCAGAAAGAATTATGAAAGATGTCCATGAAGGCTCGTTCGGCACCCATTCTAATGGGCACACCATGGCAAGGAAAATCCTAAGGGCTGGCTACTACTGGTTGTCAATAGAGACTGACTGCTTCAACTACGTCAGAAAATGCCACAAATGTCAAATCTATGCCGACAATATCCATGTACCACCTGCCCCTCTGAATGTCCTAACAGCACCATGGCCGTTCTCAATGTGGGGAATGGATGTCATCGGTCCCATCGAACCCAAGGCATCAAACGGACATCGTTTCATTCTTGTCGCTATTGATTATTTCACCAAATGGGTTGAGGCCGCTTCTTACGCCAGTGTAACAAAGTCAGTGGTTGTCAGGTTCATAAAGAGAGATTTGATTTGCCGCTACGGTCTTCCAAATAAGATCATCACGGACAATGGGACCAACCTGAACAATAAGATGATGAAAGAGTTGTGTGACGACTTCAAAATCCAGCATCATAATTCCTCCCCATACCGTCCAAAGATGAATGGGGCAGTTGAGGCAGCAAATAAGAACATAAAGAAGATCGTGCAAAAGATGGTAGTAACCTTCAAGGACTGGCATGAAATGTTGCCCTTCGCTTTGCACGGGTATCGGACCTCTATCCGCACGTCAACAGGGGCAACACCATTCTCACTAGTATATGGGATGGAAGCAGTTCTTCCCATCGAGGTGGAAATACCCTCCCTGCGAGTGCTAATGGAAACAAAATTGGAGGAAGCAGAATGGGTTCAAGCTCGTCTGGATCAGTTGAACCTCATAGAAGAAAAGAGGGTAGTTGCTTTGTGTCATGGGCAGTTGTACCAACAAAGAATGAAAAGGGCTTATGATAAAAAAGTGCGCCCCCGCCAGTTTCAAGAAGGAGACCTCGTGCTCAAGAAGATGTTGCCTATCCAAAAGGATTCCCGTGGAAAATGGACCCCTAACTATGAAGGACCTTATGTGGTAAAGAAGGCATTCTCTGGAGGAGCAATGATTCTCACAAAAATGGATGGTGAAGACCTCCCACTCCCAGTGAACTCGGACGCAGTCAAGAAGTACTATGCCTAAAGAAATATATGGAAAAAAGAGAAAGATGAGCCAAGCAAAAATAAGCTCGCTAGGTCGAAAACCCGAAAGGGCGGCCTAGGCAAAAGTTAGAGCGACCCGGTGGACTGAAAACTCTAAAGAGCGGTCCAGGCAAAAATTAGGGTCAGAAGTTGGACTTCAAGCTACAAAGGCAATCAACAACTCCAAAAGTTGGACGATGAAGGCTCAAAGTTGTGGTAATGGGCGATTGGCGTTATTACTTCAAAGACACAAACAATCAAAAGATCTGCTTTCCTTGTATCTTTTTCTTCTCTTTCTTTTTGTAGTTTAAACTCCCAATGTAATTTTCAGCCAGCGCGACCTTCTGCGCATTTGTTTTCCATTTGAATATTAAACACTTCATTTATTCTCTCATTTTCCTATTATCATAAAAATAACGTTCATGGTAGACGATACTGAATTGCGAAACATGTGCATGATCACAAGCATTGTAATCATTGCGAAATTTCCAAAAACCACAAGAAAGAGAGGATCTCTCATAAAGTTGCAAAAAGGACAAACGCATAATCACTTCAGCAAATCTTAAATAACCCGCACTTTGGCACCACTGCTTGAGGCAACCCTCGTATCCCACGTCAAGAGTCATGCGAGTTTGATGATGCCAGCAAAGTCAATAAAGAGCTAAAGAGAAAAAAGAGCAAAAGAGCAAGAAAAGAAAATGAAAAAAAAAAGAAAAAAAAGGGCCAAGAACAAAAGCCAAAAAAAAACATAATCATTCCACATTTCATCCATCATGTCATCAATTACTTAACTACATGCACGCATGCATCATTCATTGCAAGTGTCTGTTAAGATAATTTTATTTTGTGTCGTTAGCACCAATTCTTCAGACCCCCAGCGGTCCTTCAGAGCCCAGGCGCTCCTTCAGACCAACAATGGTCCTTCGATCCAGATCGCACGTCGCGTTAATCGAGCAACCGACGGATCATTCGGCCCCAGGCCCTTCAGACTAGCTGCGTCCGCCTAAAAAACGCATTGCACGTCCTTCGTGGTTATATCAGTTCCGGACCTGATTAACCCTAATGGCCGCTGGAAAAAGGCCACCCCCAGACCGTATTACTAGTACCATAAGCTAGTTGCGCTCCTTCGGACCCATCGGTCCCTCAGGCTTAGGCATGCCCTTCAGACCCCGACGGTCCCTCAGTCGAACGCAAGTCGATGCGCCAAGCATTGATTCTGAACTAGACCTTCAGAGCCCCAGTGCTCCTTCAGATCCCCAGCAATCCTTCAGATCCCCAGCGGTCCTTCAGATCCCCAGCGATCCTTATTTACCTTCTGTCTATAGCAACCCAGTTTTCATAAGAAAAACAAAAAAACCTCAGTCTGGACAAAATTAGTGTCTTTCTATCTTTATTTCTATTTTCCTCGAGAAATTGGGAACCCTTCCGATTTCCTAGCAAAATATAAATAAAGAGGGGCAGCTGTAATACCCTAATTTTGTCCTATCCAAAAATAAGAAATTTTATTTATTTTTAACAAAAATAATTATTTTCTTTTTCATGCCATGTATTATTTTATTTTGGTTGCCATAAGTTTTTTTTTTTTAAAAAAAAAAAGAAGAAAGAAAATATTTTATTAGAAGTGAAGAAATAAAAATAAGCAAAGAAAATAGGGGGGTTCTATAAAAAAAAAATAAGGTGCTGTCATGGATTGGGCCATCAAAAAAAAACCCAACCCAACAAAAAAAAACCTAGCCAATTCGCATGGCCCAACCCCAACAAAAAAAACCCTAACCCACAACCCACAACCCATAACCCAATTCCCACCAAAACCCTAATTTTTCTCCCCCTCACTCACTCAAATTCGGCCACCTTTTTAAAAAAAAAAATAATAAAAAATAATTTTTTCTTTTTTTCATCCAATTCCCCCCTAGCCCTAAATTGTGGCCAAATTCACTCCCCATTGTTTCCCTCCTTATTCGACCCACTCCCCACTTTCCATGCCTTGAAACTTGTTTTTTTTCTTTCCTTTTCCCACACACTTCCCTCTTCCCCATATTTCTTTTTCCTTCCCAATACACTCAACCTCTCTCTTCTCTCCCCACTCCACGCCACCTTTCCCTCATTTCCCTCTCTCCCCTCACGGATTCCCACTCCCTCTCACACACTCACTCTCATCTTTCCACTTCACACACTCATCCATTCCTCTCCCTATCACACACTTCACACATGGCACTCCCTTCCTTCCTCTCACCTTCTCCATGCCCATACCTTCGCATACTCTCCTCTCCCCTCATCTCACATGTTTTCATTTTTTATTTTCCCCTTCAACAACTCCCACCAAACCTCCATCATATCAAAAAAGATCATCATCACTATCCAAGAGTGGTTGAAGTGGAGCAGAAGATGGAAGAAGCTTGGTTTTTGTTCTTTTGTATAAATAGGGTTCCCCACTTAGAGGAAAGGGGACGATTTTCTCTTAGAAAAAAAAAGGGGAAAAATCTTCTGAAAAAAACTAGGGTTTTCAAAGAGAGAAAGAAATTTTTTAGGGTTTCTTTTAGAAAAATTTTCTTCCCCTTCTTTTCTTCCTTCCTAGATTTTTTTTTTAGTTTAAAATTTTGTTGTATTGAGAGATCCGAAGAAGAAAGCTTGTTCCACAACAATTTCTGGATTTGTTCAAGGTACAAAATGTAATAATTCGTAGTATTGTTGCTTTTTGTAATTTTTTTTAGTTATTGTAATTTTGTTCATATTATCATTGCCATTTTATTTTAATTATTGTTGTCACATTTTGCCGTTTTTTTTTAGTTCTTTTTAGTTGCTGTTCCAAAAAAAAAATATATTAGTTGTCACATTTTAAAATATATTAGTTACTGTTGTTTTTTTTTAAAAAAAATGTTTAGTTGTTCTTATTATTTAGTTTAGTTACTGTTTTAAATATTATGCTGTTTTTATTATTTAGTGTAGTGGCTGTTTTTTTTTATTAAATATTATTGCTGTCTTTTTATCATTTAGTTTAGAGGCTGTTTTTATATTATATTTTTGCTATTTGTTATTTATTTTGTTGTTTGTAATTTTCGGATTAAAAAAAGGTGATAAAAAAAATGTTGTTTTTTTTTTAAAAATGGTTACTAATTTTCGGATTAAAATAAACCTAAAAAAGTGATAAAAAAAATGTGTTCCTTATTTGGTTACTAATTTTCGGATAAAAATAAACTTTTTTTAAAAAAACAAATATAAAAAATATTTTCTTAAAGGAAATGGTTACTAATGTCACTACCCTTTTCTAAAAAAATATATAATATCAAAAATCTCTTTTTTTTCAAAAAAAGAAGTAAAAAGGCACCCTTTTATTAAATAATAACTATGACAACAAAAAAAAAACAAAAGAATTTTTCTCCATAATCCGTTTTCAAAACACCAGGCTTGTTTAGTCTAGGTTCTGTTTTTTTAAGAAAAAAAAGCGCTTCAAGAATCACGTGTTCTAGGGTAGAATAGTAAAAAAGAAATCAATCAACCGTTTTTTTTTAGCGTCAAAACGCTACTCGCACCCTCAACGGCTGTTTCTAGCGTCAAAACGCTATTCACACCTCCCTTTTTTAATACAACTCCTTTATTATTTGCACCCCCCCTTTTATCACCTATTCCGCTTTTATTCACAACGTGATGCTTCCAAACCGTTTTTCTTTTTTCTTCTTTTTGAATAATCGAGTTCGCGTAAAAAAAAATAGGTTGTTACTAGTGGTCACTCTGAGCCTTGCTTGTTTGACCGTTAGGACTAACCTTCCTTTTTTCACAGCGGATTAGTAGCGGTGATCACTCTGAGGTTACTCGTTTGATCATCGCAAACATCCGCCTAAACTTCTTTTTTTAGTTAATAAAGTACAAACATAATCTCAACTCCTTTTTCAAATCACGCTTCCCAGTAAGCATTTTTTTCAAACAAAGCGCTCGATCGCAAATCGGGTATTTATAGCGTTCACTCTGGGCCCGACTCGTTTGAACGCTGTAAACACCTTCTTTTTCGAATAAGCCATTAATGATGACCACTCTGGATTTATCTGTTTGGTCACCATGAGCGGCCTTTAGTTTTCGCAAATTTTTCAAAAATAAAAAAAAATACCAACACACAAATATTTTCTACCCAAGAACTACGTAGCTTTGATTTCTCCATCGCACCCGGAGATACGTAGGAGCGGGGGCCCACTCCCGTCGAGCGCAAAAAAAACTAAAATTTTTATTTAGTCTTCCTTTCCGTTTTCTTTTGCAAATAACAAAAAGGGTAAATTAAAATGTTTTCTTTAAACTAATTTTTCTACACATTAAATTAAAAGGTAACCTTTTTAGGATGTTGCGGGGTGCTAGTACCTTCCCCGCACTTAATCGACCCCCGAACCCAAAAACAAAGGTTTTTTCAATGTTTTCCTGAAAATAAATATTGATGGCGGCTCCATTGCTCAAAAGCAACGAAGGATCCCTCCTCCGGATTCTTCGGTCGCTACAATCCTCTTCTATTTGGTACAAGAATCATCAACAACAACTCACCCTCCACAATTCTACCATTTTCGTTTTTTTGAAGAAGATGAGGGAATAGTGACTTTTATTCTTCCTTCTAGTGTTTTGGAGGTTTGGGAAGACCAATTAAGGGTTTGGGTGTTAGTTTGGAGTGAAGGAATCAAAGATTGGAGAGTTAGGATTTGATTGTCAAGAATTGGGGTTTATGTGTGAATAGTGATTGAAGGTTGAAGATGATGAATAGTGTTTGATGATTCAAGGATGACTAGGTGCGAACCCGAAGCGTATTGAGTGCGGAACGAAGTTCAATTTCGCGAATTGAAAGCTAGTTGGTGTTTAGGGTTCGAATGGCGGGATTTCGAGGAATTCGGTATTTCGGTCCAAGAGATGTCTCGTGATTGAGCGGAAAGATCGGAAGCGGATATGGGCGTCGTCGGAGCGTGGAAGTTATACGGGGATTGTTCGTGTGGTTATGTCGGAAAAGCGATTTCGCGAAAAGTCTCGGCTATTTGTGATTTTCATCACAATAGATGAGTTTTACTCACGTTTAGGTTTATTTCGTTTTTGAAATGAATATTATGTTGATTGGTTTCGAGAAATTTGAGTCAAAAACCGTTATTTTGAAATATATCGAATTTTGACAAAAATCGAATGTGTGAGTCTTTGGTTGGATTGATTGATCAAGTGATGTTATTGGATATGTTTTTGTATTGTTTTGGTGATGGGATTGGACTGGAATATTGCCTGGTATTGTCTGTTTTCGAGTTAGGAGTCGATCGGAACGAGTTTCGGATTAATCGGAAAGCGAATTTTTATGAAAAGGCCATTTTTGCAATGCTGTCAAATGCGCACGACCCGTGCGTATGGGGGCACGACCCGTGCGCATGGTTCGGTTCTGTTTTTCAAAATGCTCAGCAGGGCGCACGACCCGTGCGTATGGGGGCACCACTCGTGCGCATGGTTCTGTCAAAGTTTTACAAGGTGCCCGAAATGACTCCGTTTCGATTCCAATCCTCTTTTAATCCTTTCCTAACCCTTCTATAATGAAATTAGGCTTATACTTCCATGATTTTGGGTATGTTTCAAAAGGGTTCTATAATATACTTTTGAAGTTGAAATTGTTTCGAAAAGCCGAACAATAGTACACGTGTGCGGATATGTTTTGTTAATAATAAAGCGGACTATGAGTCCTACGTGGTATGGTATAACTGACGCGGCATGATTATTATTTATTCGTCTAAACCGGTCTACGATTCACGATATATATATTATGTCGACTATGGGAAACGGCCCAATGCGGGTATTATGTTCGATTAAAGGTATAATGCAAATGAGCTACGGGTTCATATGATTGTAGATATATATATTATTTATATATCGAGTTTGGGTGACGACCCATGATGTTAACATACTAGGCGGGGCAATCATGATCCCTTACCCTAGACTCCGTGCCATTAGGAAAAATGCTATTGGTAAGGGGGTTCACCGGAATTAGCAGTGGATTGCAGTCGGTGTTATGTTGAAAGTTTTGTCGTACGATACACCGGGATTAGCAGTGGATTACAGTCGGTGTCGTACTGAGTCATAACACGGATCACCGGGATTAGCAGTGGATTGCAGTCGGTGTCGTGTTGAATTAAAATGTGTGTGGTTATGAATTAAACATGTGTGAAAAGAAAGTCCTATAATATGGTTCACCGGGATTAGCAGTGGATTGCAGTCGATGTCATGTTAATTTAAACAGGATTTATAATTATACCGAGAGTGTTAGTAGGGGTCTCGGTAGAACTCACTGAGATTGTATCTCATTGTTTATATGTTGTTGTTTTACAGAGAAACAGGGAAAGAAAGGACCACAGAGGCACGAGTAGGTGGAGCTCGGATGGTTGCTGATGACTTAGCTTTATGCTTAAGTTTATATTTCTTTTGTTGTCTATGTACTGCAACACTATGTATTTAGTGTTATATCTTTCTTCCGCTTTCTTGTATGATACTGAATGCTACCGTATTGTCTTGTTTGTAAATAAGACTGTTTGGTTTATATTCAGCGAAAATTTATGGTGATATTCAGTGTCTAAGCAGGAAATATATCTCTAATGTTCTAGGGATGGTACACTTGGGTATTTTTACTAAATAAAAATACCGGGATGTTACACAACCAAAATCATAGCAATCAAATAACCAATTGGCAACACATTAGGACTTTCAATCAAAGACTCTTTTCATCACAAAACACAACCATGACCTCCCAATGAACCCAACTTCAGTTTTCACCAAAAGAAACACACATGCAAGACTGGATACTCAAAATAGGTCACATGCAAACATTAAAACTTCAAGCTAAATTAATTTTCGTGAAGAACTCACCTCGAAATCATGGAAACAACAACAACACACAAGAAATCGAGACTTTGAAGCACCAAACAAGCCACTAAGGACCTAACGCCGAACCCAAGCTTCTAAACCCACTTCTTGATGGTCCTAATCTACAATGCAGCTACTGAGATGTCTTAATCCAGCCCCAAAGTCAGCATGCAAACAAACATTTTCCCCATCTTGTTCACCCTCTCTAAGGTTGAGAAAATTAAGGAAGAACTAGAGGATGTTTCTTTTGGTGTTTCTAGCTAAAAGTGAGCGTTTTGCTCTAGTATTTCAGTAGCAACTTGTTGGAAAGAAGAGAAGAAGAGAAATTTCGGGTTGTGAGTGTAACATCCCTAGTTTCGTTAATTCCGGTTTACGAAAATAACTCACAATTGATTATTCGATTAAATGATAAATCGAGTTTCGGATATAGCTAAGTTGAAAAGCAATAATTAAATTGCTCAATCATATGAATTACATGCAATTTTATCCGAATTGTGTGAATTATTGTGGGTATTAGAGCACAAGGGTAAAATCGTCATTTTTATCATGTTGAAGATGTCTTATTCGATGAAATAAAGGATCAGGGTCCTAAACATGCCAGGATTATGGAAATGCTAATTAAATTGCTAAGTTATATGGATTGTTGAGTGCTTGATGGATTATAATGAATTTAAGTGAGAATTAAGGATAAAGGCATTTTGGTCCTTTCCCTATAGAAAACACACCCAGCTGACCCCTTTAATTCTCACCCACTTCAAATAAAAACACAACACAGCACCCTTCCCTCACATTCTTCATTTTGCTGAAATTGAGAAAAGAAACTTGAAAGAGAGAGAGAGGGAATCGGCGTGAGGAAGAGGAAGGAAGTGAAGAGGGCTTTCCCTCAAATTATCATGCATGTACTCCTTTCTTACACCATTAGAATCAGCTCTTCACTCTCCATCTAGTGGTACTCATATCATAACCTACATTCACCTCCTTCCCTATTCACCATTGTTGAAGCTTCAAGTTCAAGTGAAGAGGAAGGTGGAGTGTTGAAACACTTAAGACTTGCATGCACTACAAAAAAACTAGTCATTAGCGAGGGACAGTTCCCTCGCAAAATGACCTGATTCCCTCACTAATGGTCATTTGCGAGGGACTTAGCGAGGGACTGGTTCCCTCGCTAATTCCCTCCTCGCAAATGGGATTAGCGAGGGAAGTTGGATCCCTCGCTAATTAGCGAGGGACTATGCCGTCGCTAGTTCCCTCGCTAATGACTGCAGCTTTTCAGGTGATGGGACTCAGTTGCAGGGGTTGGTAAATGCGCAGGAATTAGCGACGGCTTTTGCCCTCGCTAATTCCCTCGCTAATGGCTGCAGTTTTCAAAAAAAAATGACATGTGTCCAGTGCTGAATGGCTTGTTTTTTTATATATATTAATTAATGAATATTATATTATATTGTTAATTTTGTGGTGATGTGTGATGGTGGTGGTGGTGGCGTGGTGGTGGTGTGGTGGTGGTGGTGGTGGTGATGTGTGGTTTAGAGTAGAGAGAAGGAGAAGAGTAAGGGAGAAAGAGATAGAGAGGAGTGAGAGTGGTGGTGGTGGCGTGGTGGTGGTGTGGTGGTGGCGTGGTGGTGGTGGTGATGGGTGGTTTAGAGTAGAGAGAGAAGGAGAAGAGTAAGAGAGAGAGAGAGAGAGAGAGAAAGAGAGAAGAGTGAGAGTGGTGGTGGTGGGGCGGTGGGTTGGTGGTGGTGAAGAGTAAGAGAGAGTGAGTGAGAGTGGTAGGAGGTATGTGGTGGTGGTGGTGTTGGAAGAGTGAAGAGAGAAGAAGAGTGTGAGAGGAGGTGGTGATGATGGTGGTGGTGGTGTTGGAAGAGTGAAGAGTCAAGTTACATTGCTGTTGGGGTCGAGTTGCACAGTAGGAGGGGCGCTGGAATAGATTGGGTTCAGTTTGGAGCTAAATTTCGTGGCTCATGGTGGTTGTAGATTGAAAATATAAGCTCACAACAATTTCTGCTCAAGGAACAGTTTTGACCATGTATGGTAAATCCTTCGTAACTCACTGTACAGACCTCCGTTTAAGTTCATTTTTGTTTCTTTAGAAACTAGACATGAAATCCTTCAGTTTAGGCACAAGAACCACTTAATTTGACTGAGTAATGTGGGAGAAAAAGGATTTACAAGTTATACTTGTGTTACAGTAATGATTTTGAATCAGTCACAGTGTTTTAGCCGTATCTCCCTGAATACTCATGATATCAATGTGGGACTTGAACCATATGAAAGTAGACAAATTATCTACACATTAGGCACTGGTTTGATAGGTTTTGGTTAAGAATAGAATTAGTTATGTTTGTTGCAAAACATCTCACAGACGCTGCCCAAACCGATCTTTTGAGTTAGTTGACGCGTGCTAGAAGTTGGGGTTAGATAGGAGTAAAAAGGGGGATGACATTATTGATTCGAGATGCATTTGGGAAGCTTCAGTAACTGGACACGTTTGGGGATCCATAAGGGGTCGATTTGATGTTCGTGGAAGCAAGAAATTCGAGTACGAGGATTGTTCGTGCGGTTCCGTGCAATTGTTAAAGTCTCGTTGTTGTCGTTGTGTACGATTTCATCGCCAAAGGTGAGTTCTACTCACGCTTAGGATCATTTTGTATTTCTGAAATGATTGTTATGTGACCAGTTTTGAGGTGTACCTCGTTTCGAAAGTTTTAAGAGTGGAAAACCGTTTTTCGGAAAAATAACATTTTACGGTTTTTATCGAATTAATGTGATTGTATGGACTGGATTGATTGGAATATATCCGGATATGGTTTGTGTTTTCGTTGGATTTTGATCGGAATACGGATTGGACTCGAACGGAATTGCGAAAATGAGAAAAACGGAATGAAATGGTGTACTGACAGAAGCGCACGAATCGTGCGCCTATGGCACACGGATCGTGCGCCTATGGCACACGGATCGTGCGCCAGGTTCGCAAATGTTTTAAAAAGGATTGTTCAGTACGCACGGGTCGTGCGCCTAGGGCACACAGACCGTGCTTGAGCTTCTGTTAGCAGACACTGAATTCTCGTTTCGTCGCTCCTTTTGATTCAAACCTCTTCTAATCTCCTTTCCAACCCTTTGTGATGATTTTTTACTTTTAAGACATTGTTTTTGACATGATCAAAGATGGTTTTGAAAATTTCTCTCAAACCTATAAATGTTTCGAAAACCGAAAGATAGTACACGTGAGTGGACATGGGCTAGGTTTAAAGTTATGGAACTATATGTTCGGTCAAGTTTATGTTTAAGTAATAACATGAATGACAGGTAATAAAAAGGGATGAATAAACATTTTCATTAAAGATTGTTAAGGTTTATATATATATATATATAGAGAGAGAGAGAGAGATATATATATATATATATATAAATTATATTGAATACAGAAGACGGCCCAATGCGGGTGGATATATAGATTATATCAAAAGGATGGGTGACGACCCAGTAGATTAGTATACTAGGGGAGGGGAAGTCTTGTACCCCAGAACCTAGACCTCAGAGGTTTGAAGCTAGTGTAAGCTAGTGGAGAGGTTCGAAGGCAAAGGCAGAGCTTTTTCCGGAGATGTACTATGGCATGTAAGGAAAAGATATGCGCACGTAGGCCCTTATGGACTACGATTAAAGGAAAAAGAAATAAATGGACCGAGAGTTATTGTGATGGGTTACGGTAGGACTCACTGAGATAATGTTTATCTTACCCATTATATGTTGTTGTTTTACAGAGAAACAGGGAAAGAAGAAAGCGATGAGGCACGAGTAGGCGACGTGCTAGGGGAGAAGTTAGAAGACTTGGTTCTTTTATCTTTGATATTGAGTTCCCTTGTTGTCCTTGTAACTTGATAGTATGACTTGAATTTGTTTAAGTTATGTAATCGTTTTCGGTTTTTCTTGTGATGGTATTGAACACTAGGTTATAAAGATATTGACAGATATGGAACCTATATGGTTTTTAATTAAGTTATGGAATGTAAGACTGTTGATGTTAATCATCGAGAAAAATCTTAGTTGTGTTCAATATCTAAACAGGAAGTATTACTCTGATGTATGCCATTTCGTGCATCTTAGCATTTCTATTTGATAGAAATATTAGCGTGTTTCAGTGAGCTTGGTTCAAGTGAGGGTTTTGGGTTTTCTCTTAACTCTCTCTTTTCTCTCCCTTTCTCGAGCTCCTCTCTCTCTTGTGGTGTGTGTTTTTGAACAAAAATGAAAAGTGGTGACAATGAGGTGTGGTGTTCCATTAGCAGTGGTCTATGCATAATGTCCTCGTTTAAAAACCTCAAAGAATGACTTCTCTTGGTACCAATCATCAACATACTTTCAGAATTGTACAATCACTACTGTTCATCCACAAACAAATGAAAACCATATGGGTGCTTTTAAAATCTTTATCAAACCTATAATTTCTAATGAACCACAACCAACACTATCACTCTTTCCAAATGACCTCTTTCGCTTTCATTTCCAACAAGTGGAACAAGACATGGTACATTTGAATATCATATCTCTCAAAAATATGACCTAGGTTGCTTATTGCACCTTAATCAAAGAAATCACAATCGTTTGGATAGTTATGTTGCCTTTTCCACAAAGAACATAGGAAAACTCATTAGAGAAGGTGACATTGTGTACGATATCATTAGCCACTTCCATCTTGTTGGACCTGTAACAACAATTCAAGAACGTGGATCTTATACCTTGTGGATCAAGGGTGAATACAAAAATGGCATAGAAAAAATATTAAAAAGAAATTAAAGTGCCAGTGTTTTTGTGAGTGTGTGATACAAGGTTAGTAAACTGAAACCCAAAGTCACCATCGATATTCCCCTCTTTAGCATCATCATAATCAATTCAATCTCACAAGTACATGTCTAAGAATATATATGTAAAAAAAATATTAATATAAGAAAGTTATTGTAATGCCAATTGTCAAATGTGTAAAGACGTAAAAGGGGTTGGTGTGACATTAAATTTTCAAATTTAATTCATTTAGCATAAAGTAAATAAACTTAAATAATGTTGTTCGTTAAACTCTTGGAGGAGTTACTTCAAGTGATGACTTCGAGGAAGGAACTCTGTTCCTCGACTATGGGTTCCCTAACTCCTCCCAAGAGTGTTAGGATAGGTGAAACCTTTGGGCCATGAGCTTAGGTTCCTCCCAAGAGTGTTAGCATATTCAACCATTATTTAATTCATTTATATATATATATATATATATATATATATATATATATATATATATATATATATATATATATATATATATATATATATATAGTTCTCGCTCACGCACAAGTTCAACAATCACATTCCACCTGTAGGCAATTCATGTCACACAACCATATGTTAAAATTGCACTTGAGAGAAGGATTTTGCTAAACCATACATCATTTCCTTCATGTAATAAATTTGCCTGAGGAAGATAACTTTGTCCTATCACAAAGGATATATGAATTGATTTTGTATGGTAAGTAGACAATAAATAAAGAAAAAGTTTACGTATCGTTTTAATTTTATTGGATGTCCTCGAAGGGACAAATAAACAAAAATTTTAAACGTCGGCAATGTCGGTGTAAACCAGTTTTATACTAATATCCAATGACGTTTCACTATATTTCCACGTAAGCCTACTCTTGTAACAAAATATTAAAATTCACCTCAAAATAATGTGCTCTTATTGAATGTTAGTGTAGAACTAGTTTACACAAAAATAGTATATCCTTTAAGCTCATATACAAATACAGAGGATAATTAGTTCATGCATTACAATTAATCAGTTACATAATGAATAGAAGTCTATACCTCGAGCTGAAATTTTTTCAGAACAGTAGAATTTGACAGATCCAAGAGATTTAACTCCATTATAAACTCCTTGCAACTAGATTTTGACTTGTTTTGTTTTTACTCTCTTGTGGTGGGGTTTCAGCTTGTCCGGAATTTCTTGGAGCAATGTACTAGAAAACACTGCTTGAATAAACATTACCTTCAAAAGTAACGGAAAGTAGTTTTAGAAATTATTAGAATAAAGTTTACATTTTAAAAAAACATGCATTTGTGCATATGATATAAATACATACACAATTATTTAGCATTGATAACTTTAATTGTGTGATCTCTAAGGTTGTGTTGGAATCAGAATCTTTTTGGGTAGTATAATTTTCGGAGGAAATTGAAATATTTTAACTTAAAGTTTGAAGGTAAAATTTTTCAATTCCCCAAAAATTTATATTACCTCAAAAAAATACTTCATCCAAAAACTGCTTGTATAAATTAATTCATACAATTTTAAGGACATAACAATTTCATGTATTTTTTTTACTTATACTTAACTAAGTTTCTCTATAATAGTGTCTAATAATCGTATCAAGAGGAGTGCTACCGACACTCTCATACTCTCTTTATAATTGGTTAAAATTAATGTGGGTCCTACTAATTTAGGAAGACCTATTTTCAGCGTGGTGGGACCCTACATGTATTTCACCCGATAATTAAGAGAGTATTGAAGAAAATGTGTAAAAGAGTGTTGCTAGAAAATGTGCAAAAGAATGTTATATAATTTTATCTCTTTCAAAGGATAATAATTTTAAACTCACTTTAACTAAGATAATGTTAAAAAAAAATCTTAAAGATGTGTGTATTTTTAATGAGCTGTCTAGCCAAAGTTACTTAAGAACCTTCTCTCTTCTTCCTTGTATTAGATCTCTTCCCTGTTGGAATTACTTGAGGCAATGTCCTTGAAAATTGTGCTTGAAGAAGATCCACCTTCAACAATAAAGGGAAAAATATTAGAAATTGGTAGAAATAAGTTTACATCGTATAAATACATGCATGTGTACATGCATACATTTACATTTAAACCATTAGATAAGGTCAAAATTAAATATGTTATTTATTTTCTTTAACTAGAATTTATTAGGATAACTTTTTTGTTTCATGGCAAGGATATTAATTTTATACTAATATTAAAAAAAGCAATCTTAAAAAGGTGTGTTTTTATTATTGAGCATGCCAGGAAGTAGAAGCCTCATGGGCCAAAGTAACATAAGAACCTTTTTCTCCCTTGGTTGAACCAAATATTTCAATCCTTGTTGGAGGATTTGATGCTTCACTTGATGCAACCTTTTTACCTTCACTTTCAGTAGTCTTCTTTGGAATATTGCTACACGCATAAACATAAACAATATTTATCACAAACCAATATAAACATTAATAAAAGAGAAAAAAAAGGTTAAAATTACTAATAGTGCACTAATGAATAAACACTACTAGAAAAGTTAATTTAGTGAGCAAAATTAGTGATGATTTTTTTTTTAAATCTGTTGCTTTTCATTTCAAGTCTACTTTTCATTTTTATTGTTATGTTACAAATGTTATGAAGTCACACACATGGCCACCATTATGAAGTCACTTCCGCAGAAGGGAAAATGCAGCACCATTAGCACTTAGATTTCATTCAAGGAAAAACAGTTGGTGGTAGATTCATCCAACAGTATTAAAGATTTATCCATACCTCTTATTATTGCATTTATCACTTTAGAGATCAACTTTAAATTGTAATTATGATAAAAATAATTTTTACAAACGGGAAATTACTCACCACCCAAGTGAAATAGCACAAACAGGAAAGTCGTTCTCATATCTGCAAAATTTAAAAAAAAAGAGAAAGAAAAAAAAGGCTTAACCACAACCAACACTATCAGTCTTTCCAAAGTGACTCCTTTTGCTTTTATTTCCAACAAGTGGAACAAGAAATCCTAGGTTGCTTATTTCACCTTAATCAAAGAAATCACAGTCGTTTGGATAGTTATGTTGTCTTTTCAACAAAGAACAAAAGAAAATCATCAGAGAAGGTGGCGTTGTGCACGATATCATTACAGACTTCCATTTCATTGGACCTGTAACAAGAATCAAGAATTTCGAATTTATGCCTTGTGGATCATCGGTCAATAGAAAATGGCTTAGAAATAAAAAATAAAAATGAATTGAAAGTGCGAGTGTTTTGTGTGTGTGTGTGTGTGATACAAGGTTATTAGTATACTGAAGCCCCAAGGCACCATCAATATACCTCTCTTTAGCATCATCATAATCAATTCAATCTCACAAGTACATATTTAAAAACATATATGTAAGCAACAGATTAATATAAGTGAAAACCAACCTCTGTTATAGGCAAAACCAAGTTGGTGACCGCAAAGAGAAATAGATCATTACAGTTTCTCGAGAAGATTTCTCTTTGCAATGGAGTAGTGTGATGGTGATGAGTGCAACCATATATTTATAAGAAAGTCATTCCAATCCAATTGTCAAATGTGTAAAGACGTAAAAGGGGTTGGTGTGACATTAAATTCTCAAATTTAATTCATTTAGCATAAAGTAAATAAATTTATTCAATGAATTTACAAAGTGCTTTTTTGTTAATTTCATTACTTTCTCTTTAAATGGATGATATTAAATTTTAAGAAACTTAAAAGAGAATTTATTAAATCAGAATTAATGGTTTATAGTTTCTTAGTTTTTTTAAATTTGGGTTTTTTATTGTAGATTAATAAATTATGGTGTAATAAGGTAAAATATCTAAATGCAAATATCTAATTTTTTTTATCAGTTCACACATTATTGATTTTTTTCACATATATCTAATTTATAAATAGATGCGGGATTTTGATAATAATAAATACAAATTTATGGTATGTATTGTTAAAAGAGCATACCATAAATAGCATATTTATATCATCCAAGCAAATAAATAGAATAATTATAGTATAATTTATAAGATTAATACCCTTAATATTTAAAATTAATACTATAAATTTTTAAGGATTGTGAGGGACCAACTAAGTTTGTCACTGATGTACTAGTCAAATTGACTGTGAGATAAAATATAAAATGTGGTGAATGATTGAGTTTGTATCAAGTAGCATGAAATCCAATACATTCACAGAAGCCACTCTATTTAGATTAAACTTATTAAAAATGTGTACGAAAAATAGCATATCTATGATATTCTTTTTTAAGAAGAAATACCGTAAAATAAACATGTACGAAAATGCATACCATAAAAATGCTATTTATGGTATTTATTTTAAAAGTGCTTACCTTAAATAATGTTTTTATGATATGCACTTTTATTATTTACTTTTAAGAAAAATGATTTTTTAATTTAATATTTAAATAAGGAATCATGTTTTTTTTGACTTTGTCTTTTAAATACTACACTTTTTGTTGTTTAAGATACCCATGTATTAGATGCGCTTTGACGAGGGAAAGTTGCACGGCTTCTATTAGAGAGTTAGAGCACATGACCTCTTCAAAGAGACATAAACCCAAGGAACTGCTTATCAAAAAAAATAAACCCAAGGAACTTCGACCTGAAAACTCCCATGTATTAGATGTACTAAACTCTTTCTTTTAAAAACAATACGATAGAATAAACAAATTAAAGACATTTATTAAAATAAAAATATAATCAATTAAAATATTAAAATAATTTCTTTTTATGATATGGTGTTTTATGAGCAACAGCCTTTAATAAAATTCTATTTACTATATTGGGTTTTGAGAAGAAAAAAATGCACTTTAACATATTGAATTCTATTTACGATATTGGCTCAAATGCGCACGGTCCGGGCTTGCTAAAAAAAACTTACACATTGGGTGACAAAGGAGGACGCACGGTCCGGGCCTAGAGGCGCACGGACCAGGCTCCTCCATCGGGTTCACAAAAACTTCAATTTCATGTGATTTTTGCTATTCCAATGGCTCCAATATTTTTCCGTCTCCACTCGTAACACATCAACAGTCCGAAAACAACATTTAAACACTTTGACACAACTAAAATCATAGCAATCAAATAACCAATTGGCAACACATTAGGACTTTCAATCAAAGACTCTTTTCATCACAAAACACAACCATGACCTCCCAATGAACCCAACTTCAAATTTCACCAAAACAAACACACATGCAAGACTGGATACTCAAAATAGGTCATATGCAAACATTAAAACTTCAAGCTAAATTAATTTTCGTGAACAACTCACCTCGAAATCATGGAAACAACAACAACACACAAGAAATCGAGACTCTGAAGCACCAAACAAGCCACTAAGGACCGAACGTCGAACCCAAGGTTCTAAACCCACTTCTTGATTGTCCTAATCTACAATGCAGCTACTGAGATGTCTTAATCCAGCCCCAAAGTCAGCATGCAAACAAACATTTTCCCCATCTTGTTCACCCTCTCTAAGGTTGAGAAAATTAAGGAAGAACTAGAGGATGTTTCTTTTTGTGTTTCTAGCTGAAAGTGAGTGTTTTGCTCTAGTATTTCAGTAGCAACTAGTTGGAAAGAAGAGAAGAAGAGAAATTTCGGGTTGTGAGTGTAACATCCCTAGTTTTGTTAATTCCGGTTTACGAAATTAACTCACAATTTATTATTCGATTAAATGATAAATCGAGTTTCGGATATAGCTAAGTCGCAAAGCAATAATTAAATTGCTCAATCATATGAATTACATGCAATTTTATCCGAATTGTGTGAATTATTGTGGGTATTAGAGCACAAGGGTAAAATCGTCATTTTTATCATGTTGAAGATGTCTTATTCGATGAATTAAAGGATCGAGTCCTAAACATGCCAGGATTATGGAAATGCTATTTAAATTGCTAAGTTATATGGATTGTTGAGTGCTTGATGGATTATAATGAATTTAAATGAGAATTAAGGATAAGGGCATTTTTGTCCTTTCCCTATAAAAACACACCCAGCTGACCCATTTAATTCTCACCCACTTCAATTAAAAACACAACACAGCACCCTTCCCTCACATTCTTAATTTTGCTGAAATTGAGAAAAGAAACTTGAAAGAGAGAGAGGGAATGGGCGTGAGGAAGAGGAAGGAAGTGAAGAGGGCTTTCCCTCAAATTATCATGCATGTACTCCTTTCTTACACCATTAGAATCAGCTCTTCACTCTCCATCTAGTGGTACTCACACTAGTGTAAAAAATGCCTTTTATAACTGTCATTTATATCGGTTAAAAATGGCCTGATATTAAAAGTGACGTGGTGGCAGTTTTGTAATTAAAATTACAATTTTTATATCGGTTGCCACTGGAACCGATATAGAAAGTGAAAAAACCATCTTTCATATCGGTTCCCTTGCATAACCGTTATAGAAAGTCCAAAAATTTAGGCTTCCATAACGGGTCACAAAACCACCCGTTATAGAACGAAAAAAAGTTAGGCTTTTCTACTTCCCATCTATCTTTATTCGCTCCCTCTCACTCTCATTCACCGTTCGTACTTCCCATCTATCTCTATTTGCTCCCTCATCTCTTCCATCGTTCACCACTCTCCACTCAGCCACCGTTCTCCACTCAGCCACCACTCTCCACTCCCACCCTATTGCGTCGCCGGCCACCACCACGACCCACACCCTTCTTTCTTCTTCCTCGCGAAACCAGACTCTCCACACGTTTTCCCCCATCCCTCTCAAACCCTAGCTCATTTTCGGTTTCCTTCATCCCTCCTTCTCTCTCAAATCGCACCTTTTCTCTCTCAAATCACACCTCTTCTCTCTGTCTTCCTTCATCTTCATCTTCAGCGATGAAATGCAAAAAAATTGCAACACAAGATTGTCGCTCCCTATCTATGATCTCTCTCTTCTACTCCCTCCTTGCCGCCCTCCCTGTTACGACCATATTCACTCTCCATTCGCTCCCTTCTCACTAAAATCAAAACAGAAGATGATGTTTGGGATTGAAAACACTAAATCCCTAAATCGTTTAGCGACGTCTACGGCGATTATGGTGGTGAATGGAAGTATGCGAGGGCGGTGATTGTTGCTGATTCACGGTGGAGATTGAAGGTGGTGGTGAGATAGTAATCCTTTTCTCTCCCAATTTATCTCATCATTTCTATTTTGATTTTTTTATTCTCTGACTTTTCAATCTCTTTTGTTGGTTTAGTTTCAACTTTCTTCTTCACTTAGTATTGTTTAATTTTTTGCCTAGTGTACTGCTTTGTAATTATTTTACATTTCTGATGAGAATGCTGATGAGGATCCTGAAGTTAGGGTAATTGTTAAAGATGAAGGAGAATTTGCAAAGAGAATTAAGGATGCGGTTATTGTGAAGGGGAAATTGGTTATTTTGGAGAAAGTTAGGGTTTGGGTTCAGAGTATGGCAAAAGGTGGACCTGTGAAGGATGACCTTGAAACCAAGAAGGTGCCGTTGAAGAAGAGTAATGCGGCGGTAGAGAAGAAAAAAGAAGAGGTTGCGGCGGCGAAGGAGAACGAGAAGGGAAAGATGGGGTTTAAAACAACTAGTTTGTCAGAGAGGTTTAATTGTAGAGCGAAAGATTTGTTCGAGATTTTGATGGATGAGAATAGATGGAAGGGTTTTACACAGAGCAATGCGAGAATTAGTAAAGATGTTGGTGGAGAGTTTAGTATCTTTGATGGTTCTGTGACTGGGTTGAATTTGGAGTTGCATGAAGGGGAATTTATTGTGCAGAGATGGAGATTTGGAAATGGGCCAGATGGAATGCAATCAATGGTATTCTTTTTGTATTTCTTTGAGATTTATGTGTAAAATATTTTACACCGAGAACTAATCACAAATAACATATAATCATTTGCAATGATTTGTCAAATTATGATGAGTTGAGAATTAGTCTTCAATAAGGATTGTTTATTTTTATTCTTTGTATACTGATTCTGAGATCCTGTGAATTCTGCAGATGCGTTATGCTGTTAAAAAGGTGGAAGAGTATTTTCCAATGGCAATAATTAGTGGAAGAAGTTGTGACAAGGAGGTTGAATAATTCTATCTAACGGACACAAATAACTAGACTTATGTGCACCTCTTCTGCTTGGAGATGTTATTGATTCATTGTTAATTATAGGTATATGATGAGTATTTAATTTTCTTGTTGTTCCCTCTTCCTTTTTTTTACCTTTAGTGCTACTAAGTTTCTTAATAGGACTTGATATTTAGCTCTGTTCCAACTTATTATATGAATTTCAATAATTAACTATTTTTTTTCAATTCTTGACAGTTGCCCACTCATATCAAAGTCAAATATTCTAGTGGACATACAACTGATGCTGTAGCTAGAAAGAGAAAGGGAAAATGTAGAGGGAGATAGCATTTCAGAGCCTGGTCAGAAAAGAAAGACAGTAAATGAAAAACGTTTATCCTTCTAATATCAATCAAATTGCTTTAACTTGTAGATAATCATTCTGTTATATACATGTATGTATATGTATATAACATGTATGAATCTTCTAATATCAATCAAATTGCTTTGACTTGTAGATAATCATTCTGTTTTGTGTTATCCTACATGTTAAGCCCCATATGATAAGGATAATCATTCATAAACTTTGTGTATTACATTTGAGGTCTAAAGTTACATTCTGTTTTTTTGTTACTGTTTTTACAAGCAATGATTTCTGTTGCTATTTATTTATTTCTTGTTCAATAGAAAGATCCTTGCTGATTTTTGGCTGTGGTCACAGTTATCAAAGGCTGCAGTTTTTCATAGGAAATACTTTGATTTATATACTCATGAAAGGTAGTTGCTTCTTTCTTTATCTGTTGCTAGTTAAAGATCTTGCCCGCTGTTTGGAAGTTTTGCAAATGTCTCAATGAATATATCTTTGCCTGTGGATACCTTTTAGGCATGCACTGTTTATTTGCATGATTAATATTTGGATCATGCACACCCCAATTGATAGATGTTCCTTTTGTTGACAGAATGTGGAGTTGCTGTTGAGCACTTTGAACTTGAGTCATTCAGTTCATCCAAAACTATAGTAGACAACATTAGTGCTGTGGGAATACTTGAGGTAAGTTCTCTGATATGCTTGTTGACTTACTTTACTCTCATTGGAATTTTCCTTATATTCAATAGTCTATATATGACTGCTTGTTTACTGTTAGTCTGTTACATGTTAATAATAAACATACATAAATCACTTTAATAATAAGCTTCATGAAAGCAGCAACATATATACTTCTTTTGGTTGAACTACACTAATTTGATTGTCTGGGGATAACTTGAAAATTGCTTAGCACATTAATCAATAATTATTGTTAGAACTGCATTGCATACTTTACTCTGCTTCTCTCAGTCGATGTGGGGATTGTTGCATATAGTTGTACTACTATAAGAAATATTTTGCTCTCTTTGTTCAACGTTTATATACACTTATACTAGATTGATTTACATACGGTTAACCTTTGTTTAATGTTTTTTTTTATGAAAAGCTTTTCAAGGGACTGGAAGCCTTCGATCGTAAACCTCGGGAAAAATTAATCATTCAGAAAGTGGCAAATGCTTACGAGATGTTAGACTTAGCTGATGAGAAAGTGAGGATCAAGGAAAAATATAGCCATCTCTTTTAAGAGAAAGGACCAACCGAGAAATACAGAAGGAAGTCACGTGGGACAATAATGAAGAAAGAGCCACCTGAGGAATCTAGAGAGGACCATCTCTTCTAAAGAAAGACATGTCTTCTTTTTTTTTTCTTCTGTTGCTGTTGTGTTGGTTTTACCATGGTAGTATAATAGCTTGGTTGCATTTTTCTAAAAACCTCCCGTCTCCTGTCCCATGTAGTTATCTTCACCTTGTGGGCTAGGCTTAGTTGTTTTTTGGTTGTTGTGTTGTGTAAGTTTTACGTATCCAGGTGCATGTTTTTGTATAGATTTGTATGGATATGCCTGCTAATGTGAGTTCCACTCCAGTTATAGCTATATAAGATAACTTTGATTTGTTCTCTCATTGGTGTCACTTTTTTTTAAAAAAAAAAGAGACTTTTCATATCGGTTTTAGGGGCGACCGATATAAAAACAACTTTTCATAACGGTTCAGTAACCGATATGAAATGTCCCTATTTTTTATATCTCCTTTTTCGGCATCGGTTCGGGAACCGATATGAAATGTCAATTTTAACCAATATAAAAAGCCTTTTTTCCACTAGTTTCATATCATAACCTACATTCACCTCCTTCCCCATTCACCATAGTTGAAGCTTCAAGTTCAAGTGAAGAGGAAGGTGGAGTGTTGAAACACTTAAGACTTGCATGTGGTTCTATGAAGCTCAATATTCTGTTTAGTAGCATAACTTCAAGTTACATTGCTGTTGGGGTTGAGTTGCACAGTAGGAGGGGCGCTGGAATAGATTGGGTTCAGTTTGGAGCTAAATTTCGTGGCTCATGGTGGTCGTAGATTGAATTTATAAGCTCACAACAATTTCTGCTCAAGGAACAGTTTTGACCACGTATGGTAAATCCTTCGTAACTCACTGTACAAACCTCCGTTTAAGTTCATTTTTATTTTTTAGAAACTAGACACGAAATCCTTCAGTTTAGGCACAAGAACCACTTAATTTGACTGAGTATTGTGGGAGAAAACGGATTTACAAGTTATACTTGTGTTACAGTAATGATTTTGAATCAGTCACAGTGTTTTAGCCGTATCTCCCTGAATACTCATGATATCAATGTGGGACTTGAACCATATGAAAGTAGACAAATTATCTACACATTAGGCACTGGTTTGATAGGTTTTGGTTAAGAATAGAATTAGTTATGTTTGTTGCAAAACATCTCACAGACGCTGCCCAAACCGATCTTTGGAGTTAGTTGACGCGTGCTAGAAGTTGGGGTTAGATAGGAGTAAAAAGGGGGATGACATTATTGATTCGAGATTCATTTGGGGAAGCTTCAGTAACTGGACACGTTTGGGGATCCATAAGGGGTCGATTTGATGTTCGTGGAAGCAAGAAATTCGAGTACGGGGATTGTTCGTGCGGTTCCGTGCAATTGTTAAAGTCTCGTTGTTGTCGTTGTGTGCGATTTCATCGCCAAAGGTGAGTTCTACTCACGCATAGGATCATTTTGTATTTCTGAAATGATTGTTATGTGACCGGTTTTGAGGTGTACTTCGTTTCGAAAGTTTTAAGAGTCGAAAACCATTTTTCGGAAAAATAACGTTTTACGATATTTATCGAATTTTATATGTGATTGTATGGACTGGATTGACTGGAATATTGCCTGGTATTGTTTGTGTTATCGTTGGATTTTGATCGGAATACGGATTGGACTCGAACGGAATTGCGAAAATGAGAAAAACGGAATGAAATGGTGTACTGACAGAAGCGCACGAATCGTGCGCCTATGGCACACGGATCGTGCGCCAGGTTCGCAAATGTTTTAAAAAGGATTGTTCAGTAAGCACGGGTCGTGCGCCTAGGGCACACGGACCGTGCGTGAGCTTCTGTTAGCAGACACTGAATTCTCGTTTCGTCGCTCCTTTTGATTCCAAACCTCTTCTAATCTCCTTTCCAACCCTTTGTGATGATTTTTCACTTTTAAGACATTGTGTTTGACATGATCAAAGATGGTTTTGAAAATTTCTCTCAAACCTATAAATGTTTCGAAAACCGAAAGATAGTACACGTGAGTGGACATGGGCTAGGTTTAAAGTTATGGAACTATATGTTCGGTCAAGTTTATGTTTAAGTATTAACATGAGTGATAGGTAATAAAAATGGATGAATAAACATTTTCATTAAAGATTGTTAAGGTTTATATATATAAATTATATTGAATACAGAAGACGGCCCAATGCGGGTGGATATATAGATTATATCAAAAGGATGGGTGACGACCCAGTAGATAAGTATACTATGGGAGGGGAAGTATTGAGCCCCAGAACCTAGACCTCAGAGGTTTGAAGCTAGTGTAAGCTAGTGGAGAAGTTCGAAGGCAAAGGCAGAGCTTTTTCCGGAGATACACTATGGCATGTAAGGAAAAGATATGTGCACGTAGGCCCTTATGGACTACGATTAAAGGAAAAAGAAATAAATTGACCAAGAGTTATTGTGAGGGGTTACGGTAGGACTCACTGAGATAATGTTTATCTCACCCATTATATGTTGTTGTTTTACAGAGAAACATGGAAAGAAGAAAGCGATGAGGCACGAGTACGCGACATGCTAGGGGAGAAGTTAGAAGACTTGGTTCTTTTATCTTTGATATTGAGTTCCCTTGTTGTCCTTGTAACTTGATAGTATGACTTGAATTTGTTTAAGTTATGTAATCGTTTTCGCTTTTTCTTGTGATGGTATTGAACACTAGGTTATAAAGATATTGACAGATATGGAACCTATATGGTTTTTAATTAAGTTATGGAATGTAAGACTGTTGATGTTAATCATCGAGAAAAATCTTAGTTGTGTTCAATATCTAAACAGGAAGTATTACTCTGATGTATGTCATTTCGTGCATCTTAGCATTTCTATTTGATAGAAATATTAGGGTGTTACAGTGAGCTTGGTTCAAGTGAGGGTTTTGGGTTTTCTCTTAACTCTCTCTTTTCTCTCCCTTTCTCGAGCTCCTCTCTTTCTTGTGGTGTGTGTTTTTGAACAAAAATGAAAAGTGGTGACAATGAGGTGTGGTATTCTATTAGCAGTGTTCTATGCATAATGTCCTCGTTTGAAAACCTCAAAGAATGACTTCTCTTGGTACCAACCATCAACATACTTTCAGAATTGTACAATCACTACTGTTCATCCACAAACAGAAATGAAAACCATATGGGTGCTTTTAAAATATTTATCAAACCCATAATTTCTAATGAACCACAACCAACACTATCACTCTTTCCAAATGACCTCTTTCGCTTTCATTTCCAACAAGTGGAAAAAGACATGGTACATTTGAATATCATATCTCTCAAAAATATGACCTAGGTTGCTTATTGCACCTTAATCAAAGAAACCACAATCGTTTGGATAGTTATGTTGTCTTTTCCACAAAGAACATAGGAAAACTCATCAGAAAAGGTGACATTGTGTACGATATCATTAGACACTTCCATCTTGTTGGACCTGTAACAACAATTCAAGAACGTGGTTTTTATACCTTGTGGATCAAGGGTGAATACAAAATGGCATAGAAAAAAATATTAAAAAGAAATTAAAGTGCCAGTGTTTTTGTGAGTGTGTGATACAAGGTTAGTATACTGAAACCCAAAGTCACCCTTTATATTCCCCTCTTTAGCATCACCATAATCAATTCAATCTCACAAGTACATGTCTAAGAATATATATGTAAAAAAAATATTAATACAAGAAAAAAATCAACCATATGTTTATAAGAAAGTTATTGTAATGCAATTGTCAAATGTGTAAAGACGTAAAAGGGGTTGGTGTGAAATTAAATTTTCAAATTTAATTCATTTAGCATAAAGTAAATAAACTTAAATAATGTTGTTCGTCAAACTCTTGGAGGAGTTCCTTCAAGTGATGACGTCGAGGAAGGAACTCTGTTCCTCGACTATGGGTTCCCTAACTCCTCCCAAGAGTGTTAGGATAGGTGAAACCTTTGGGCCATGAGCTTAGGTTCCTCCCAAAAGTGTTAGCATATTCAACCATTATTAAATCATTTATATATATATATATATATATATATATATATATATATATATATATATATGTATATATAGTTCTCGCTCACGCACAAGCTCAACAATCACATTCCACCTGTAGGCAATTCATGTCACACAACCATATGTTAAAATTGCACTTGAGAGAAGGATTTTGCTGAAACATACATCTTTTCCTTCATGTAATAAATTTGCGTGAGGAAGATAACTTTGTCCTATGACAAAGGATATATGAATTGATTTCGTATGGTAAGTAGACAATATATAAACAAAAAGTTTATGTATCGTTCCAATTTTCTTGGATGTCCCCGAAGGGACAAATAAACAAAAATTTTAAACGTCGGCAATGTCGGTGTAAACCAATTTTATACTAATATCCAATGACGTTTCACTATTTTTCCATGTAAGCCTACTCTTGTAACAAAATATTAAAATTCACTTCAAAATAATGTGCTCTTATTGAATGTTAGTGTATAACTAGTTTACACAAAAATAGTATATCCTTTAAGCTCATATACAATACAAAGGATAATTAGTGCATGCATTACAATTAATCAGTTACATAATGTATAGAAGTCTATACCTCGAGCTGAAATCTTTTCAGAACAGTAGAATTTGACAGATCCAAGAGATTTAACTCCATTATAAACTCCTTGCAACTAGATTTTGACTTGTTTTGTTTTTACTCTCTTGTGGTGGGGTTTCAGCTTGTCCTCGACTTGTTTTTACTCTCTTGTGGTGGGGTTTCAGCTTGTCCAGAATTTCTTTGAGCAATGTACTAGAAAACACTGCTTGAATAAACATTACCTTCAAAAGTAACGGAAATTAGTTTTAGAAATTATTAGAATAAAGTTTACATTTAAAAAAAAACATGCATTTGTGCATATGATATAAATACATACACAATTATTTAGCATTGGTAACTTTAATTGTGTGATCTCTAAGGTTGTGTTGGGATCAGAATCTTTTTGGGCAGTATATTTTTCGGAGGAAATTGAAATATTTTAACTTAAAATTTGAAGGTAAAATTTTTCAATTCCCCAAAAATTTATATTACCTCAAAAAAATACTTCATCCAAAAACTCCTTGTATAAATTAATTCATACAATTTTAAGGACATAACAACTTCATGTATTTTTTTTACTTATACTTAACTAAGTTTCTCTATAATAGTGTCTAATAATCATATCAAGAGGAGTGCTACCAACACTCTCTTACTCTCTTTATAATTGTTTAAAATTCATGTGGGTCCTACTAATTTAGGAAGACCTATTTTCAGCGTGGTGGGACCCTACATGTATTTCACCCGATCATTAAGAGAGTATTGAAGAAAATGTGTAAAAGAGTGTTACTAGAAAATGTGCAAAAGAATGTTATATTTTATCTCTTGCAAAGGATAATAATTTTAAATTCACTTTAACTAAGATAATGTTAAAAAAAAATCTTAAAGATGTGTGTATTTTTAATGAGCTGTCTAGCCAAAGTTACTTAAGAACCTTCTCTCTTCTTCCTTGTATTAGATCTCTTCCCTGTTGGAATTACTTGAGGCAATGTCCTTGAAAATTGTGCTTGAAGAAGAACCACCTTCAACAATAAAGGGAAAAATATTAGAAATTGGTAGAAATAAGTTTACATCGTATAAATACATGCATGTGTACATGCATACATATACATGTAAACCATTAGATAAGGTCAAAATTAAATATGTTATTTATTTTCTTTAACTAGAATTTATTAGGATAACTTTTTTGTTTCATGGCAAGGATATTTTTATACTAATATTAAAAAAAGCAATCTTAAAAAGGTGTGTTTTTATTATTGAGCATGCCAGGAAGTAGAAGCCTCATGGGCCAAAGTAACATAAGAACCTTTTTCTCCCTTCACTTGATGCAACCTTTTTACCTTCACTTTCAGTAGTCTTCTTTGGAATATTGCTACACTCATAAACATAAACAATTTATCACAAACCAATATAAACATTAATAAAAGAGAAAAAAAAGGTTAAAATTACTAATAGTGCACTAATGAATAAACACTACTAGAAAAGTTAATTTAGTGAGCAAAATTAGTGATGATTTTTTTTTAAATCTGTTGCTTTTCATTTTAAGTCTACTTTTCATTTTAATTGTTATGTTACAAATGTTATGAAGTCACACACACATGGCCACCATTATGAAGTCACTTCCGCAGAAGGGAAAATGCAGCACCATTAGCACTTAGATTTCATTCAAGGAAAAACAGTTGGTGGTAGATTCATCCAACAGTATTAAAGATTTATCCATACCTCTTATTATTGCATTTATCACTTTAGAGATCAACTTTAAATTGTAATTATGATAAAAATAATTTTTACAAACGGAAAATTACTCACCACCCAAGTGAAATAGCAGAAACAGGAAAGTCGTTCTCATATCTGCAAAATTTAAAAAAAAGAGAAAGAAAAAAAAGGCTTAACCACAACCAACACTATCAGTCTTTCCAAAGTGACTCCTTTTGCTTTTATTTCCAACAAGTGGAACAAGAAATCCTAGGTTGCTTATTTCACCTTAATCAAAGAAATCACAGTCGTTTGGATAGTTATGTTGTCTTTTCAACAAAGAACAAAAGAAAACTCATCAGAGAAGGTGACGTTGTGCACGATATCATTACAGACTTCCATTTCATTGGACCTGTAACAAGAATCAAGAATTTCGAATTTATGCCTTGTGGATCATCGGTCAATAGAAAATGGCTTAGAAATAAAAAATAAAAATGAATTGAAAGTGCGAGTGTTTTGTGCGTGTGTGTGTGTGTATACTGAAGCCCCATGTCACCATCAATATACCTCTCTTTAGCATCATCATAATCAATTCAATCACAAGTACATATTTAAAAACATATATGTAAGCAACAGATTAATATAAGTGAAAACCAACCTTTGTTATAGGCAAAACCAAGTTGGTGACCGCAAAGAGAGATAGATCATTACAGTTTCTCGAGAAGATTTCTCTTTGCAATGGAGTAGTGTGATGGTGATGAGTGCAACCATATATTTATAAGAAAGGCATTCAAATCCAATTGTCAAATGTGTAAAGACGTAAAAGGGGTTGGTGTGACATTAAATTCTCAAATTTAATTCATTTAGCATAAAGTAAATAAATTTATTCAATGAATTTACAAAGTGCTTTTTTGTTAATTTCATTACTTTCTCTTTAAATGGATGATATTAAATTTTAAGAAACTTAAAAGAGAATTTATTAAATCAGAATTAATTGTTTATAGTGTCTTATTTTTTTTAAATTTGGTATTTTATTGACTTTTTTCACATATATCTAATTTATAAATAGATGCGGGATTTTATTAATAATAAATACAAATTTATGGTATGTATTGTTAAAAGAGCATACCATAAATAGCATATTTATATCATCAAAGCAAATAAATAGAATAATTATGGTATAAATTATAAGATTAATACCCTTAATATTTAAAATTAATACTATAAATTTTTAAGGATTGTATGGGACCAACTAAGTCTGCCAGTGATGTACTAATCAAATTGACTGTGAGATAAAATATAAAATGTGGTGAATGATTGAGTTTGCATCAATTAGCATGAAATCCAATACATTCACAGAAGCCACTCTATTTAGATTAAACTTATTAAAAATGTGTACCAAAAATAGCATATCTATGATATTCTTTTTTAAGAAGAAATACCGTAAAAGAAAACAACATGTACGAAAATGCATACCATAAAAATGCTATTTATGGTATTTATTTTAAAAGTGCTTACCATAAATAATGTTTTTATGATATGCACTTTTATTATTTACTTTTAAGAAAAATGATTTTTTAATTTAATATTTAAATAAGGAATCATTATTTTTTGGGACTTTGTCTTTTAAATACTACACTTTTTGTTGTTTAAGATACCCATGTATTAGATGAGCTATGACGAGGGGAAGTTGCACGACTGCTATTAGAGAGTTAGAGCACATGACCTCTTCAAAGAGACATAAACCCAAGGAACTTCGACCTGAAAACTCCCATGTATTAGATGTACTAAACTCTTTCTTTTAAAAACAATATGATAAAATAAACAAATTAAAGACTTTTATTAAAATAAAAATATAATCAATTAAAATATTGAAATAATTTCTTTTTATGATATGGTGTTTTATGAGCAACAGCCTTTAATAAAATTCTATTTACTATATTGGGTTTTGAGAAGAAAAAAATGCACTTTAACATATTGAATTCTATTTACGATATTGGGTCAAAAGCGCACGGTCCGGGCTTGCTAAAAAAAAACTTACACATTGGGTGACAAAGGAGGACGCACGGTCCGGGCCTAGAGGCGCTCGGACCAGACTCCTCCATTGGGTTGACAAAAACTTCAATTTTGTGTAATTTTTGCTATTCCGATGGCTCCAATATTTTTCCGTCTCCCCTCTTAACACATCAACAGTCCAAAAACAACATCTAAACACTTTGACACAACCCAAATCATAGCAATCAAATAACCAATTGGCAACATATTAGGACTTTCAATCAAAGACTCTTTTCATCACAAAACACAACCATGACCTCCCAATGAACCTGATCGTACCTGATCAATACGATGAGTTGTTGTTGATAACGTGGGTCGGTCGCTGTGATGAGGGACCGAGTTGTAAGCCGCACGCGGGTGGTGCCTGCAAAGGCACTCCAACGCTCAAGTCAGAGGTGCTTCAACGGGCAGGGTCACAAGGTGAGTAAAAACATACCTGAAGCCACATGCTGGTGTGGTATATATAAGACTGGCGTTCTAGCCGTTGCGCAATTTACGGGATCGGCCGCATCTTGCGGAGCAAGGTAGATGATGGGCCGCGTTGGGCCGGCCTTGGTCGAGTGGGCCGCTGGCCCAGGTTGCACCTGGCTGCTGCGCGCAGCACCCCCTTGCTACAGGTTGCGCTAGACTGTCTCGTTGGGCCTATTGGGCCACTCCAGAACAGTTGCCCCCCAAGCCTAGGTCGCTTGAGAGCGGGCTGAGGCTTGAATCGTTGCCCCCCTGCATTCGAGTTGTGGAAGGGTGACTGACGGTCGCTGCCGCCTATTAATCGCTGAGTTTGGCGTCGGTCGCTGCCGACCTCTGTTGTTTGAGATGATGTGACGTTTTGGACGATGGGAAGGTGGTCGCTGCCACCCGTGTGGTCGCACGGGACCGGCCGGTGTTCTGGGGTCGATGCCCCTCGTTAGGTCGCGCGGGACCGGTGTGGCAGAGGTCGCTCTGGATTCTGCTTTAGCGGGTGTAAAATCGGTCATGCAAGAGAAGGATAGGCTCGCTGGCAGGAAAAGCTTCTTGTCCAGGTCGGCTCGCTTAAGACCGACCTGGGGCTTGAATCGTTTTAACCGGTCGGGTCTCGGCCCTGTCCCTTGGGCAGTTTACCAAGTATCGACTCAGATCGAACTCGCCCTTGGGGGTGCGACTATTCTTAGGTCGCTTTGATTGTGCTTAAGTTCGCTTAAGCGTTTTGACTGGTCGCCTGGGGCTCTCGACCTGCAGGGAGCAGCCTAGCACGGCCTATTTGAGGAATGTGGTCGCTGCCCCTCATGTTGGAATGTGGTCGCTGCCATTCACACTGGGATGTGGTCGCTGCCACTTACTTTGCTTGGGCCATTAGATGGCGCTCTTAGTAGGCCGCTCGGGACCTTGGGGCCATTCGATGACACTCGTTGTAGGTCGCTCGGGATCCTACGTTCGATTTGATCAACACGGTGATCTATTTTGGGCCAACTCGGTGGCACTCGCTTGTGTCAATGCGGTGACACCCGATGTAGGTCGCTCGGCGGCCTACGTTTGATTGTGGGTCATTCTGACCCTTGGGCCACTTCGATGGCGCTCGATGTAGGTCGCTCGGCGACCTACGCTTTGTGGGTTATTCAAACCCTTGGGCCACTTCGATGGCGCTTGATTGTGCCAACTCGGTGACACTCGATGTAGGTCGCTCGGCGGCCTACGTTTGATTGTGGGTCATTCTGACCCTTGGGCCACTTCGATGGCGCTCGATGTAGGTCGCTCGGCGACCTTGGGGCCATTCGATGACACTCGTTGTAGGTCGCTCGGGATCCTACGTTCGATTTGATCAACACGGTGATCTATTTTGGGCCAACTCGGTGGCACTCGCTTGTGCCAACTCGGTGACACTCGATGTAGGTCGCTCGGCGGCCTACGTTTGATTGTGGGTCATTCTGACCCTTGGGCCACTTCGATGGCGCTCGATGTAGGTCGCTCGGTGACCTACGCTTTGTGGGTTATTCAAACCTTTGGGCCACTTCGATGGCGCTTGATTGTGCCAACTCGGTGACACTCGATGTAGGTCGCTCGGCGGCCTACGTTTGATTGTGGGTCATTCTGACCCTTGGGCCACTTCGATGGCGCTCGATGTAGGTCGCTCGGCGACCTACGCTTTGTGGGTTATTCAAACCCTTGGGCCACTTCGATGGCGCTCTTTGTTGACTCTTAACCTGGTCGCCGGAGAGTCTCGCGGGATCGACCTGTAGGAAGCGACCAATCGCAGCCTATTCGAGGCTTGATTCGTTGCCCCATGTGTAGCCTCGCGCGGACGACCTACAGGGGTGAAGCAGCGTAGCCTATTCGAGGCTTGATGCATCTTTCCGGCCTGCGAACGGTCGGTGGATTGGGTGCCCGGTTTCGACCGTGGTGAACCCGTTGTGTACTTTTGATTCGAAAGTTTAATTTTAGTTCCTGTTCGATCGCTCGCTACTTTACTGAGTGTTCGGGCATGCACTCGTACATGTTAACTAAAACACACACTTTCAAAAGGTCGAGCCTCGGTAAAAAGAGTGCTCGCCTGTCCTTTATTGATCGATCGAGTATCAGTACCAGTTTGTAGGGTCGTTTGAATTCATTCTTCAGCTCGCGTGCTGAACTCATCATCTTCCTCTAGAACATACTCCCTCAGCTCTCCCCTTTGAATCAGGTCCTCGATATCATCTTTGAGGGCCATACAATCGTTCGTATCGTGCCCCTTACTACAATGGTACTGGCAGTACTTCTTGGTCGGTTGATGCCTTTCTTTGAGCACGAGGGGGTCGGGTCGCTTCATGTTCAGGAATTCTCTGTTCTGTCGCTCAGAATAGATTTGCGCAATGGGAGTATTCAACTTCGTGCGCTGTTCATATTTCTTAGGTCGGTATTCTCGGTGGCTTTCTTGCTCGCTACTTGGCCTGTTGTGCTCCTCTTTGGGTCGCGCTCGGGCGCCCTTCCTAGCGGCCAATTTTTCTTCGTAAGCCATATGATCGTTGGCCCTTCGAAGAAACATTCCGAGGTCGCTATAGTGGTTCAACGTGAACTCTACTGCAAACCTGTGGTCCTCTCTTATACCACGTTTTAGATATTTCAACTTGTCTCTATCTGACAGGTCGCGGACCGCGTCGGCTTCAGTGTTGAATCGGTCGATGTACTCCCTCAGGGATTCATTCTCTCCTTGGACGATCGTGTCCAAGTGCTCTTCATATCTGTACTGGCAGCGGTTGGCTGTATAATTGGCTAGGAACATTGTCACGAGACCTTCCCAAGAAGAGATGGTGTTGGGACGTAGAGTTTCCCACCATTCTAACGCCCGACCTTCGAGCGACTGAGGAAAAAGTCTGCGCTTCATTGTCCGACCTAGCTCTCTATAGCTGCAGTAGTTGTTGAAGTACATGAGATGTTTATCGGGATCCCCGCGGCCGTTAAACTTGTTCAGGTTCGGGGGCTTCCTGAGATCCCTTGGAATGTGATAGCGTCTGATTTCTCTAGTGAAGGGCCCTTGTCCGGTCGGAATGGGATTCTGCCCGTAAGAATGCATGGCGGCATAAGCTTGGTCGACAGGCAAACCGTAAAGGCCGACCGACTGACCAAGGAGTCTGTCGGCAATTGGAGGGCGTCCATGGTATTGTGGAGCGTGCGGCGACGACCGTCTTCTAGGCCGCTCTGAATTATTCCTTCTCGGTCGGCTGATGGCATGGGAGACATCTCTAATCTCCCCGTTACTGTAGTCGTCAAACTCCTCATACGAGTCCCACGACCTGCTTCTTGATCGGCGGGATCCTGAGGACTCGTTGGACGAGTATCTTGTTGGCGACCCTTCTAACTCTGGTCGGTAGCTTGAGTCAGCGTAGTCGTAATCTTCTTCGGGGGAGCGACGGTGACGACTTCGACGAGGAGGCGACCTGTGAACGATCGCCCTTCTTGGAGGATTGCGTCGGGATACGCCTCGACGAGGAGGAGCTTCTCTTCGTGGTGGTGAACGATGGGGCCGAGAAGGTTGGCCTCGATGACCGCTGTCCGCACGCGGGCGGATTGAGATCGAACCTCTCTCATAGCGTTCGATCAGTTCGTCTCGATCAGCAATCACTTGATTCTTTTGCTCCAGAATTTGTATGAGCGCTTGGGTCACGTGCTCTGGCAACGCTTCTGGAATTCCCGCTTCGGCCAGCTCGGCCGGTAGCTGCGGGGCTGGTTGGGTAACTGGCCCTCGGCCGCCCTGTACTGAGGGTTCTTGGCGAGGCTCATCTTGTGATTCATGAACGGTCACAGGCATGCCCTCTGGGGTCCGTTGAGGTCGGTTCTGCCCAGAGGTGTTGAGCCTGGAAGAAGTGCGTTTCTGGCGTGGCGGCATGGTCTGATGTGGAATAGCGCTCGGGCCTCCCACTGTGGTCGCCAATTGATCGTACCTGATCAATACGATGAGTTGTTGTTGATAACGTGGGTCGGTCGCTGTGATGAGGGACCGAGTTGTAAGCCGCACGCGGGTGGTACCTGCAAAGGCACTCCAACGCTCAAGTCAGAGGTGCTTCAACGGGCAGGGTCACAAGGTGAGTAAAAACATACCTGAAGCCACATGCTGGTGTGGTATATATAAGACTGGCGTTCTAGCCGTTGCGCAATTTACGGGATCGGCCGCATCTTGCGGAGCAAAGTAGATGATGGGCCGCGTTGGGCCGGCCTTGGTCGAGTGGGCTGCTGGCCCAGGTTGCACCTGGCTGCTGCGCGCAGCACCCCCTTGCTGCAGGTTGCGCTAGACTGTCTCGTTGGGCCTATTGGGCCACTCCTGAACAGAACCCAACTTCAGTTTTCACCAAAACAAACACACGTGCAAGACTGGATACTCAAAATAGGTCACATGCAAACTTAAAACTTCAAGCTAAATTATACTCTTGTGTTTCCAGCACCCCCCACTATTACTCAAACAATACCCATATCTAATGCCACTAGGTCTCAGTTCATTCAATATCTCAACTAATAGTGTTGGTTGTTGTCCATTATGCATATAGGTGTGTGGTAAATATGCTACCATCACCCATGTCGATTTTATTTCTACTTGTGAGATGAACTTTATTGATTGTAGAACTGTGAAAGCATGTTGATGATTGGTACTAAGAGAAACCATTCACACGGATTTGCACTATTGGCAGTGGTCTATGCATAATGTTCTCGATTAAAAACCTCAAAGAATGACTTCTCTTGGTACCAACCATCAACATACTTTCAGAATTCTACAATCACTAATGTTCATCTCACAATCGGAAATGAAAACCATATGGGTTCTTTTAAAATCTTTACCAAACCTACTATTCCTAATGAACGATGTTGCATTAAGAACACACTTAGAGTAAGTGTACTCTCTCGCAGAAGTAGTATAAAAGATATCGTCTCCACAGGGATTAATTAACAAGTACCAAACTACTTAAGAATAATTATTATTTAGACGAACGAATGTTTGGTGGTTATAGAAACTAAAATAAAAAGAAATAAATAGCAAGAATTAAAATGTAATGTTTAACCAATAGAGAGAAGCCTAGGGTCACGGTTTCACTTGCATGCTTCGATTCCTCTATGTCTAATTCTATTTGAATTCCTTTATTTTACTCAATTACCAATCCCTTTACAAAATGTAACATCCTCAAATAATTAGTAGAATTATTTGGGTGTTAATCCAATTAAATTAATTTAGTACTTGACTGGTAAATTTATCGAGTGCTAAAATTATTTATTGGTTGTCATCGGATCGTTAACCGGATAATACGGGTCAAGGAAGTTTTAGAATCGAAATAAGAAATTTGGATCAATATGATAATTGGACCACGTTACCACGTATATATTAATAAATATATGTATATGCGTATGTGTGTGTGTGTGTGTATAAGTGAATGAATTAATTAAAAAGAGAGAAAGAAGAAAGGAAGCGTACGAGACAGAGGGAGAAACAGAGAAGAAGAGAAGAGAGAAAAGAAGAGAATGGCGTGAGGGAGAAGAGAAGAGAGGGAGAGAAGACTTCGCCGAAACGACTTCCTTCCAACACGAAAAATGTTCGGCGTTCCTTCCTCTTCGTTTTGGTACCAAAATCTTCATCATCAACTCACTCTCCTCAAATCCACCATTTTCGAATTTAAGAGAAAATAGAGGTTTTTGTTGTTCAAGCTCAAAGGAAAGCTTTGGATGGTGTTTGGGAGCGAGCTCAAGGTGGATAGCGTAAATATTAAAGTCCGATTTGGAGTTTGTGAAGAATCAAGGGGTTAGGGAGCAAATTGGGGTTTTTGTGAATAGTGGCTTGAGGTTGAAGAAGATGATGAATATTGTTCATGAAGGATTTCGGGAAATTCGGTATTTCGGTCAAAACGAGGTTTCGCGATCGAGTGGAAAGCTTTGAAAGCGGATTTGAGCGTCGTCGGAACGGAGAGTTTAAGCGGGGAATGTTCGTGTGGCTACTCGGTGAATTCGGCTCGATCGTGGTTCACGCTTCAAGGGTGAGTTCTACTCACGTTTAGAATTTTACGTTTCGAATTAATTAATTAACTGTTTTATCGCTTTCGCTGGTCTGGAATATTACTTGATATTGTCTGTTTCGGGTTAGGAATCGATCGGGCGAGTCTCGAGTTGTGTCGTGTTGAAATGGAATTTTTGGTGATTTGATTTCGAAAGATTTTGACTTAAAAACCGTTAATTGGAAAATATGTCGTTTTTGATGCAATCCGTTTTGATTGAGTTTTTGATTGGATTGATTGATGGTGTGGTTTGTATTGGGTCTATTGCATTGGTTGTCAAATCTGTTTTCAATCGGAACGAGAATCGGAATTAAGCGGAATCGCGGTTTTCGCGCGAAGCCGCCAAATTCTGCACTTAACAGACCCCCCTACTGTCAGTCCACGCGCCACTTGCGCGCCGCGCGCCACTCGCGCGCCACTTGACAGATCCTACTGTCACCTCGCTCGCCACTTGCGCGCCACGCGCCACTCGCGCGCCACGCGCCACTCGCGCGCCACTTTGCAGATTTTCAACAGTTTTTCACTGATTTTGTTTTCGCGATATCTTTTGATTCCGGAACCCGATTGAGGTGTTCTAAGATGCGTTGGAAAGCTTATTCAGAGGCCTAACTAAATATTCTATTTTTAAGGAAAAATGAACTGTTTTTGATATGGAAAATTGTGTCGAAAAGCGGTCAACTAGAGTGCGAGTGTGAACTTGGATTTTATAAAAATCTGGATTAAAGTGTTTCATTGATTGTCTGATTTGATGGACCGTGGGTTCATAGTACAGTAGATATATATATTATATCAAGTCTGGGTGACGACCCATGTAGACATACTAGGCGGGGTAGTCATGCACCCTTACCCTAGGCCTCTTGCAATAGGGAAAGTACTATTGTTAAGGTGGTTCACCGGGTATGTAGCGTTCGCAGCAGTCGGTGGTGTGTTGAATTGTTTGTTGTATGTATACCGGGTATGTAGCGTTCGCGCAGTCGGTATCGTACTTGGTTGTAACAGGTTCATCGGGTATGTAGCGTTCGCGCAGTCGATGATCTGTCAAAGGTTAAATAACGCGATTCACCGGGTATGTAGCGTTCCCGCAGTCGGTGGTGTGTTAAACGGTTTGTTGTGCGATTTACCGGGTTTGTAGCGTTCGCGCAGTCGGTATCGTGCTGAGTTATAACAGGTTTGCCGGGTTTGTAGCGTTCGCGCAGTCGGTAATCTGTTGAAAGTTATATGGTGCGGTTCATCGGGTTTGTAGCGTTCGCGCAGTCGATGCCGTGAAAAATTAAAACGATTTCATAATTGGACCGAGAGTGTTAGTAGGGGTCTCGGTAGAACTCACTGAGATTGTATCTCATTGTTTATATGTTGTGGTTTTACAGATAAACACGGAAAGTGGAGATCCAAGAGGCACGAGTAGGTGGTACTCGGATGGTTGCTGAAGACTTAGCTTTTATGCTTAAGTTATGTTTTCCCTTGTTAGTTATGTATCACGGCATTATGACTTTAACTGTTGTAAAAGTTATGTATTTATTTCCGCTTTCTTGTGCGATATTGAACACTGTATTTCACTGATGGTTTATGGTCTTATTTATGTTTAAGACTGTTCTGTTGTGATTCAGTGAAAATTTTATTGTGGTGTTTAGTATTTAAACAGGAAATATATCTCTGATGTTTTAGGAATGGTGCACTTGGGTATTTTTACTCGATAAAAATACCGGGGTGTTACAGTTGGTATCAGAGCAGTTCGACCTAGTCAGACTTAGTTTAGGGTTGAGTCGATTCCTTGTTAGTCCTTGTTGTAATTACACTTGTGATGCTAAGAGACATTGAGACTGATCAACTTAATACTTAGTGCATCATAAGCGGAATTATGGAAGGATGATCAAGACGCAATCCTCGACCAAAACCGGAATCTCCAACCGATGCATCCTCAGGAAAGGTGACATGACGGTGGAAAAATACACCGCTAAGTTTGAGAAGTTGTCTCAGTTTTACCAAGTGGTAAAGTAAGCTCCGGATGACGAATGGAGAATGCAGAAGTATAAGACGGGCATAAGTGCTTTTATGATTTATGGTCTCAGTTCTTATACTATTACCAATTTTGATTGCCTTAATGCAACCAGCCTATGTCGCCGAGGATGATCTCATAAGGAGTATGGGAAAAGAAGGAAGGTAGTTGAATTATCAACTCCGAATGCAAAGTCCTAAGATAATTTCATCAAAGGAAAAGCAGATGCAATTCTTTGATTCTTCAAAGGTCAGAAGATGTTCTAACTGTGGAAAGCCTCACAGCGGTGATTACAAGCGAAGATCTAATCGGTGCGATTATTGTAAGGAAGAGGGTCACTATGGTAAAGAGTGCCCTGCAAGGAAAAGTTCCAAGGAGTCACAAGCAGCTCTAAGGCAATGACAAGTCAACACTCGGAATGCTTAGACGGTTACGAATGCTGACGGTATACTTAGAAGGATGGGAGTCCTATTCAATAACTCGATCAGTATATTATATAATTCGGGTGCAACCTATTGCTGTATATCCCGATCTCGGGTGAATCGGTTGGGATCAGCCTTATCATCGCTATCCGAGCCGATAACTATTTTAACTGCTGCTAAGGGTTGTGTCCAGACCTAATCTTTGTATTGAATTTCCTACTTGTCATAGGAAGCAGAAATTTCGTTGTAGAATTTATTGCTTGCCTACGAGAAGTGTGGACACCATTTCGGGTATGAATTGGATGACTGCAAATCATGTTGCAATCGACTGTGTTAATCACTGTCAGCTTCACTTCAGAATCAGTTGAATTGTCTAGGACAAATTCTGAAGCGGTTACCTAGTTCACCTTAGACGGTCAATCTTCATTTCAAGGTGCGGAGGCACATGTTAGTATGTTATCTGCATCCACTGAAACTAGTTTAGATTTGGCGAACATTCAGGTTGTGAAGGACTTTATAGATGTCTTTCCAGATGAAGTTTCTTCTGAACCTCCAGAGCGAGAGGTAGAGTTTACTGTAGAATTGGTTCCTGGCACGGGATTAATATCTATTGTTTCCTCTTGAAGGTTTCTTGAGAATGAAAGGAAATGGAGTCTCAACTTCAAGAGTCGATGTTAAAGAAATTCATTTCGACCGAGTGCTTCTCCAAGGAGTGCTCTGGTGTGATTAGTCAAAAGGAAAGTTAGCAACATGAGATTGTACATCGGTTATCGACAACTCGACAAAGTGACGATCCAGAATAAATATCCCTTCCCAAGGATAGACGATTTGCCTGAGCAATTTGAGGTGCTGCAGTGTTTTCTAAAAATGGATCTGAGGTCAGGATATCATCAAATAAAAGTTAGAGCCTTAGATATTCCGAAGACAGCTTTCCGTACTAAGTATGGACATTATGTGTGGGTAGTGATGCCCTTCGGTTTGACTAATGCTCCAGCGATATTCATGGACTACGTGAACCGAGTTTTCCACACGTATCTGGACCAATTTGTAGTCGTTTTCATCGATGGTATCTCGATGTGCTCGAAGACCATTGAGGAGCATGTCCAACATCTCCGCATTGTTCCGAAGGTACTCCGAGAAAATAAGTTGTACTTGAAACCTTCGAAGTGTGATTTTTGGGTGTCAGGGGTAAAGTCTTTGGGACATGTGATTTCCCAAGTCGGGAGTTTCTGTAGACCCCAGTAAGAAGGAAGCGGTGTTGAATGGGAATGACCGACATCAGCCGTAGAGATCAAAAGTTTCTGGGTCTAGCCGGTTACTGTAAGAGATTTGTTCAAGGGTTCTCACAGTTAGTTTTCCACTTACTCGGTTAACTCGTAAGGGTCAACCTTTTTCGCGGGATGCTGATTGTGAAGAATGTTTTCAAGAATTGAGGGTTTGGTTGACTTCTGCTCTAATCCTGATTCTTCCAGATCCGTCTTTGGGATTACAAATTTACAGCGATGTTTCTGGGCAGGGTTTAGGAGGTGTTCTTGTGCAGAATCAACAAGTGGTAGCTTATGCGTCCAGACAATTGAAGACTCATGAGGAGAATTATTCGACTCATGATTTGGAATTGGCAACTATTGTGTATGCACTGAAGATTTGGAGACGTTACCTGTAAGGGTCTCGTTTTGGAGTCTTTAGTGGTCACAAGAGTTTAAGGTATCTGTTTGATCAGAAAGAACTGAATAGCAGGCACAGAAGTGTGATGAGTTTCTGGAGGGTCATAAATTCGTGTTGATGTAACCTTCAAGAGAGGCCAGTGTTGTAACTGATGCACTGAGTAGGAAGTCCATCCACATGGCCGAGTTTATTGATGCATGAGATGGTGTTATATGATCCCGTTTGACAAGTCGAACGCGAACGCGAATATGTAGGTTGTTGACTGATGTTCACATTGCGAATAAGCACTAGAGGATTAATTGACGGATCTGCTGCGAGGGACTGGAATTTCCAAAGTGAATTTTGGCGTGCGGTAGGGTAGTTTTGAAAAATCGTTTTGTTAAAACCCGCATGCTAAAGTTAATTTTGGGAACGAATCAAGAGGCTAATGAAATCCGATTTAGGAAAATCCTAGAAGGATTACTTAGGTTGAAGGGAAACTCTCAACGCTATTGACTAATCCAGAAAGGAATCGGGTGCGTCGTTGGTAAAAACCTCGTGATGAAGTTGCGATAGAGGAAAAAGAGCTCTGAGTTCTGTTTTGATAGTTGTTTGGAGAACAACAGAGGTGATTTTCATTACGTTCAAGTTTATTTGTTGTCCCCACGGTTTATTTCTACGTTTAAGATGAACGTTTCTGGTAAATCCTCATTTCATCTTCTTTCGAAAAGTGTTATCTCAAAATTTTGGAGGCGAGTCAAGAAGTTTCACAAATGACTTTCTGTCACATTTGTCAATGTGTACGAAAACTGTTAAGGATTTTAGAAGATTTGTTGAGAACGTGTTTATACCCTTCGGAGAAATTGTGTTGTTTTTACCTTTACCGAGGAGTACCAGTTATGGATCTCATTTTCAACATATATTTTTATCAAGCGTCTTGTATTTGACCCTTTGATTTAGATCAATCAAAGTTGGGGAGTAAACGAGGATAATTGGAATGAAGCTTCGGAAGTGTTTTCAAATGCGGTGTCGAGCCTATGTAGGCGAAAGAGGAGTGTCTCGTGTCGATTCGTAATAAGAGAGTTCGGACTATAATCTTAGAAGCGTTCTAGGGTAGTAGTCGAACATACTTAAGGATTGACGCGCCAACTTGGGAAGATTTTCTACACTTATTTCGTTAATTCAAGATTGTGTTCCAGCAACTTAAGACCTTTCTGAGAATGTCAAATCACGGTTAGTCGGATGAAAGACTTAACAAAATTTTGAGGACAAAATTCTTTCAAGTTGGGGAGAATGTAACATCCTCAAATAATTAGTAGAATTATTTGGGTGTTAATCCAATTAAATTAATTTAGTACTTGACTGGTAAATTTATCGAGTGCTAAAATTATTTATTGGTTGTCATCGGATCGTTAACCGGATAATACGGGTCAAGGAAGTTTTAGAATCGAAATAAGAAATTTGGATCAATATGATAATTGGACCACGTTACCACGTATATATTAATAAATATATGTATATGCGTATGTGTGTGTGTGTGTGTGTGTGTATAAGTGAATGAATTAATTAAAAAGAGAGAAAGAAGAAAGGAAGCGTACGAGACAGAGGGAGAAACAGAGAAGAAGAGAAGAGAGAAAAGAAGAGAATGGCGTTAGGGAGAAGAGAAGAGAGGGAGAGAAGACTTCGCCGAAACGACTTCCTTCCAACACGAAAAATGTTCGGCGTTCCTTCCTCTTCGTTTTGGTACCAAAATCTTCATCATCAACTCACTCTCCTCAAATCCACCATTTTCGAATTTAAGAGGAAATAGAGGTTTTTGTTGTTCAAGCTCAAAGGAAAGCTTTGGATGGTGTTTGGGAGCGAGCTCAAGGTGGATAGCGCAAATATTGAAGTCCGATTTGGAGTTTGTGAAGAATCAAGGGGTTAGGGAGCAAATTGGGGTTTTTGTGAATAGTGGCTTGAGGTTGAAGAAGATGATGAATAGTGTTCATGAAGGATTTCGGGGAATTCGGTATTTCGGTCAAAACGAGGTTTCGCGATCGAGTGGAAAGCTTTGAAAGCGGATTTGAGCGTCGTCGGAACGGAGAGTTTAAGCGGGGAATGTTCGTGTGGCTACTCGGTGAATTCGGCTCGATCGTGGTTCACGCTTCAAGGGTGAGTTCTACTCACGTTTAAGATTTTACGTTTCGAATTAATTAATTAACTGTTTTATCGCTTTCGCTGGTCTGGAATATTACTTGATATTGTCTGCTTCGGGTTAGGAATCGATCGGGCGAGTCTCGAGTTGTGTCGTGTTGAAATGGAATTTTTGGTGATTTGATTTCGAAAGATTTTGACTTAGAAACCGTTAATTGGAAAATATGTCGTTTTTGATGCAATCCGTTTTGATTGAGTTTTTGATTGGATTGATTGATGGTGTGGTTTGTATTGGGTCTATTGCATTGGTTGTCAAATCTGTTTTCAATCGGAACGAGAATCGGAATTAAGCGGAATCGCGGTTTTCGCGCGAAACCGCCAAATTCTGCACTTGACAGACCCCCCTACTGTCAGTCCACGCGCCACTTGCGCGCCGCGCGCCACTCGCGCGCCACTTTGCAGATTTTCAACAGTTTTTCACTGATTTTGTTTTCGCGATATCTTTTGATTCCGGAACCCGATTGAGGTGTTCTAAGATGCGTTGGAAAGCTTATTCAGAGGCCTAACTAAATATTCTATTTTTAAGGAAAGATGAACTGTTTTTGATATGGAAAATTGTGTCGAAAAGCGGTCAACTAGAGTGCGAGTGTGAACTTGGATTTTATAAAAATCTGGATTAAAGTGTTTCATTGATTGTCTGATTTGATGGACCGTGGGTTCATAGTACAGTAAATATATATATTATATCGAGTCTGGGTGACGACCCATGTAGACATACTAGGCGGGGTAGTCATGCACCCTTACCCTAGGCCTCTTGCAATAGGGAAAGTACTATTGTTAAGGTGGTTCACCGGGTATGTAGCGTTCGCGCAGTCGGTGGTGTGTTGAATTGTTTGTTGTATGTATACCGGGTATGTAGCGTTCGCGCAGTCGGTATCGTACTTGGTTGTAACAGGTTCATCGGGTATGTAGCGTTCGTGCAGTCGATGATCTGTCAAAGGTTAAATAACGCGATTCACTGGGTATGTAGCGTTCGCGCAGTCGGTGGTGTGTTAAACGGTTTGTTGTGCGATTTACCGGGTTTGTAGCGTTCGCGCAGTCGGTATCGTGCTGAGTTATAACAGGTTTGCCGGGTTTGTAGCGTTCGCGCAGTCGGTAATCTGTTGAAAGTTATATGGTACGGCTCATCGAGTTTGTAGCGTTCGCGCAGTCGATGCCGTGAAAAATTAAAACGATTTCATAATTGGACCGAGAGTGTTAGTAGGGGTATCGGTAGAACTCACTGAGATTGTATCTCATTGTTTATATGTTGTGGTTTTACAGATAAACAGGGAAAGTGGAGATCCAAGAGGCACGAGTAGGTGGTACTCGGATGGTTGCTGAAGACTTAGCTTTTATGCTTAAGTTATGTTTTCCCTTGTTAGTTATGTATCATGGCATTATGACTTTAACTGTTGTAAAAGTTATGTATTTATTTCCGCTTTCTTGTGCGATATTGAACACTGTATTTCACTGATGGGTTATGGTCTTATTTATGTTTAAGACTGTTCTGTTGTGATTCAGTGAAAATTTTATTGTGGTGTTCAGTATTTAAACAGGAAATATATCTCTGATGTTTTAGGAATGGTGCACTTGGGTATTTTTACTCGATAAAAATACCGGGGTGTTACACAAAAGCTATTAATCCGTTTGGTCATTCGCGATTAATATTCTTTTTCCTAAATTAACCCTTGTTTGGTAATGCAAGAATTTAAATTCAAGAAAAGAATAAAGAACAAAAAGATTGAATGATTGGAAGACTAAATTAAAATTTGGTCACGCATTAATTATAGCCCCAATTATCCTATAGGTCCATCAACTAATTGCAGTACGGTCGCTGATCAACTAATTGATTATGAACATGCAAAGGGTTGTCAATCCTAATTATGTGATAAAAGTAATAAGATAGTATTAATTGAAATAAAATCCAGGAATTCAAAGCATAAATTAAAACATAGAAAAGTGTCTAGTCTTGTAAGATCTACCTAGAATCCTAGACCCTAGAAGAGGATTTAGCTATCCATAGAGACTAAGAACAATGAAATAAAATTAGGAGTCATGAATTACAGAGATAAAAATAACCCGAAAGATGGAGGAAATTCCGATCTTGAGTATTCAGTCTCCTTCTCTGCTCCAAAGCTCTCTCACGATGTCAAGAACGGTACCCAAAAACTCTTTTTCTGCTCTCCTGTGAGTTGCCGTCATTACCGCTTCTCCAATTCGTCGCTTACTATTGTGGTGTGAATGTGTCGTTTTTGTTAGGTCATGTGCGGCTCCTGTGTGTGTTGTGTAGTGTACGCCCCCCTGGTTTCTAAATAATACCCCCTTTTATAGATAGCTTATGGGAATTATTAGGTTGTGTGCTTGCCAAGTTTTTCCAACTCACTCACCTCACTTTCTCTCTGTTGCCTTGTTTCCCTTCAATTTAATTTGGATTCATATCTTCTAATTGAATCTTTTTTATTATCCAACTTGTAATTCAGCGCTCACTTGTAGACTAGGTCACATGCTTGCTTTTTCCTCTTCTTCAATTCTCGGCAAACACTAATGCCCAACAATTGGGTTTTTCTCTTTTTAATTCCATTTGGGCTCCATGTCTTTTCTTCATAAGTGTCCAGCCCACATACATATATATATATATATATATATATATAATATTTATAATATTATATACATATATGTCAAAAATTTATATATTATTTTAATGTTTATCTTTTCTTCTTTTCTCCAAAAATAGAGCAAATTAAGTTAGTAATTTATATAATACATAATAATTGCTCTAAAAGTGACCAAAAAATATCTCTAAAAATGCACTAAATAGGAGTTTATCAAACGACAACTGTAACACCTTAAGATCACAACTCTGTGAACAAAAAGCATTAACATAATCAAAAAAATCAGGGTATATCCTGCTCATACAGTAGGACCAAATTAAACCTTAAGCGGATGGAAAACCACTTACTAAACTTTGAGATAAAACTTTCTCAAATACAACTCCGAATTAATAACTACTTAGGTACATATTTAGATACAATAAAATAACTATGGTCCAACTATAAAAAAGGTTATAAATACTACATGGCCTTGACCATAATGCAAAGATTTAGATCCAAAAATATATGAGAGGAAAATTAGACAATATATCATAAGGATCCCAAAATAGATCTTCCATCAAGCTGAGTAGCTAAGACATCCGCTACTTCTCCTCAGCCTGCTTTGCTTTGCCCTGTATATCTGAAAACACCACATAAAAACAATGAGATTACTAATTTCAATGAGTCCTTTCGTACCCCCTCACAATTCCTCTCTCAGTGTTTTCCTTGTCTATGTCTTGTCTATGGCTTAGCACAATCTGAGAAATCAAATCACTCAATTTTAACAGAAACCCCAATTCGTATAGCTATACCGAATAATGCTAGAGCCCTAGCTTCGGGATCATGACTCCCCTCCACTAGGTTTGCTACAATGAATATTTGGGATCGTCATCCCCATGGCGTCTTTTAATTATCTTAGACACTTAGGTCTTTCACTTGACCCTTGGATCTTTTTCACAGTCGATACAAAACTAATTGGTTCTTGTTTATCCATAACATAATATTTTTCGTTTTGCATCTTGAAAAATAAACGATTCGAAGAATCAAAGTATTCAATCATCAATGGGAAGGGTTAAGGAAGGTATTGGGAGAGGTTTGGAATCAAAAGGAATAGCATTAGACATGTTTTAAAAACGGTGACAGAAGCAGGGGCATGGGTCGTGTGCTTGGGCGCACGGTCCGTGCTCACTGCAAAAAAATTTGCAACGTGAGTGTCAGACCCAGGCGCAAGGGTCATGCCTCTTAGGCGCACGGGTTGTGCCTGTTTGACAGCTTTGAAAACTTTGTCGTTTTAGCAAAATCTGCTATTCCATTCGATTCCGTTACTCATTCCACTCGATTCCTAACTTAACCACAGTCTATAACAACCACAACAATCACTTCAAACAACCAAAATAATCAAGCCCTCAACCATCAATTCAAACACCAAACTTTAATGTACACAATTCACATCCACACATATAACACAAATCAAGATAACGGTTTTTCCCCAAATTTTAGAGACTCGTATTTTTCAACAATCCACAACTTGCAACAACTAAGACATAAACAAACACACAATTAGCGAAGAACTCACCTCTATGCTGGAATCAACGCGAAAGAAACGAAAGAAGAAAAATCGATTCAAGCTCCAAATTCCCAAATTGAACCCTAGTCCAAAACTCATAATCAAGCTTCATAGCTTCATCAATCTACCATATGGGTGATGCTAAACCCCTTGGGGCCATCCAATCTAGCACACAACCCTTGATAACCCAAATCAACCCTTCACTCTTGCCTACACCCTTAAGCTTTGAGTAGAAAGGAAAGAGGGAAAAGTTGGTATTTTTGGTGCTCTAACCACTTGGGTGATGATGAAAACGAAATCACAGAGGGAAAAAAGCGAAGATTTTGAGCTAGGTTTTGGTTGGGTTCTCTTCTTCTTCTTCTCTTTTCCTTTCCTTCTTTCTTCTCTTTTCTTTCTTTCTTCGACTCTCTTCTCTCTTTTTCTCACTTCTCACTCTTTCTTTTTCTTTTCCTTTAAGAAAACAACTAAAAATAAGAGTGTGGGTGTGGTGGGATAAAATGACCATGATGCCCTTATTCTCTTCTTAATTTCTAAACAAGCCCCACATCCATCTAATTCAATAATATGCACATAATTAATATAATTAGGCAATTATAGTTAGAAATCATGTATTCAAACATACTCAATCAATCCAATTAAAAATTAATGGAACAAAATCAACTACTAATCTCAGGAAGTGAGATTAGCCACTTTGGGGATGTTACATTACACCCCAACTTGAAAAAAATTTGTCCTAAAAAATATGTCAAGTCTTACCTCATTGGAAAAAATACGGATAGTGAGTCCGCATATCATCCTCGAGTTCCCATGTGGCTTCTTCGGGTGAGAATCCATTACAAACAACATTGACAATCAGAATCTTCTTGGTTCAGACTGTCTTTTCACCACGTTCTATGATTTGACTTGGATAAGGTTGGAAAGTAACATCGGGTCGAAGATCAACCTCCTCAAAACTTAGCGGTTGATTAGGATCCGGTACATACTTTCGCACCTGGGTTAAAGCATCAACCACTAATGCAATGACTTTCTGCTTAAAGCATAAACCACTACATTATATTTCCCTGGATGATATTTCAACTCGAAATCATAATTCTTTAAAAATTCTACCCATCTCCGTTGCCAGTTATTCAACTCCTTCTGATCAAACAGATACTTCAAACTTTTGTGATCACCAAAAACTTCGAAACGAGAACCATAAAGGTAATGTCTCCAAATTTTTAGGGCATACTGGTGTGGAAAATAGTATGCAAGTATACATAGTCACACAAGTAATATAATGATAAGAAAAGGTCGAACCCACAGGGATTATGAAAACTCTATGTTGCTTAGAGTGTATACTTAGCGTGTCTACACTATTCACAATTGGTTGGAGTTTAGGAATTGTATTTAAACAATATAAACAGTAAATATGTGAAGGAAATCAATTAGATAAAGTAGTTGAGATGTTTTCACCAAGTAACTTACTTCTAAGAGTTTTAGTGGTGTAGGAAGTGTAGGTACATTGAGTGCAGCTGCATGAGTGTGTGCTTTTCAGTCACTTTCTTCAGAGTTTCATTACAAGCTTCCTATGTCTAGGCATGCTAAATAGGTTCACTCTTGTCTCTTAAGCGCCCACTGTATCACCCTAAGAACTATGTTATCCTATGTCTAGGACTTAACATGGTTTTAACAAGCAATTCTTTATTAAAGCTAGTTTAACAAAGATGATGTTACAAACGCTTATTCTTATCAACTCTTGATGTCTTAAATGTAACCCATGTCTGCCGTTACAAGTTTACCTATTCTAAGGTGATCAAATTCAGAATAAGTTTTGAAAGAAGTATTGCACAAGAGTTAAAATGCATACACATATACTTACTTAGAAGTTCATTACACGGCTTACAACATCTCAACTTAAGGAAATTAGCTCATATTATTACTCATTATAAAATAGAAAGAATCTGTAAGGAACATAACAAGATGAGTAATATTGGAAAAGAACTAAAAGATATAGAGATTACTCAAGTAGAAGAACTTTTGCATGAGATTTCCAAGTTGAAGTACAAGATGATATCCTTACACAAGTTTCCTCCAAGTAGAAGTGAAGGGAGTGGTTGTCAAGCACCTCCTTACCTTCCTTCTCTTCAGAAACATAAATAAAACTAAACTAAACTGAAAATAAAACTAAACTTAAGTGATCCTTTAAGAAATGGATGAAGGATGATTTCTAAGTGAAGATATGGCTTCTATTTATAGGCATGAGAGCTTGCCTCCCTTGGAGGGTTTCCTTTGGCGCGAAATTGTAACTGAGATAATTAACCATGGTTAGTTGCAGACCTCCCATCAAGCAAGTTCTTCAAATTGGTCGCTTTGCATGAAGCTCACATGGGGTGGTTCAATGAATGAGTGCCACATGGCCTTGAGTGAGTGAGCTTCTCAACTAGTCTTTGATAGTAGGCGCCGAATTCTGCAAGTGGATCTGCTCCATATGACTAGGCATGACGTCACATATCAAGTGTTGAAGCATTGGAATGGTTATTGGATTTTTTGGTCCAAAGTGTTGGTTTAGCAGGTGTAGGCAGTGTGGGCACTCCTAGTGTAGGCAGTGTGGGCACACCTGAAGTAGCTGCACTGAACAGAAACATCAAACCTAACAAGATATATGCATTTTGCCTAATTCATTGTCCTTATTCATTTGAATCTTTAAAATGTTGTTTCTTAATAAATAAGCTATATTTATATATTAAAGTTCTTGAAGATAAGCAATAATCCAAGTTTAATTGTATGAATAACTCTATATAAAATAAAGTTATCACACCCCCAAACTTAAACTGTTGCTTGTCCTCAAGCAATGACAAGGAGCAAATACAAGACTTCTATAATTATGAAGACATCTCAACTCATGTTTTTCAAGGAGTGTTTGAAGTGTATCTTAATGAGCTTTTCTCTTTCACGATCTCTTTTCTATGCCCTTGCATTCTTAAAACATTCAGAGTTATAAAAACTCATTTGTGTGAGTGTGTGGCCCATTGAGTTTCAATTGGTTCCATAACTAAACAAAGAGTTTCTCCTTAGCTTTTTGAAAAAGATGGAACTCTTTTGGTCACCCTTAGAGATTTTTCAAAATATGGACTAGACTAACATTTTCTTCAAGAATTAGGGGACTCTTAAGCACAACAAAGGGCTTTGGTGTTTCAAACTTGTTGAGCCAATGCCGTATTTCTATTTGTGGTGTTTGCTTTTTGCTGATGCAATGCAGTGAGTGCAAAGACATCATTTTTCTTCTTTTTTCTTGGTTTGTTTTTCTTTTCTTTTTTTTCTTTTTTAACTTTGTTCATTATTTTCAAACCAATTGCACTTAAGGGACAGGTTCAGTTATATGACTCAGGAAAGTGTAACTTTTTGGAATGTTTTTGACATTTTTGAGTGGTTTTGACACTTGTGGCATGAACTCTCCAAGCTGTCACACTTTGGCCTTTGTATTCATGGAATTTTCCCCCAAACTTAATTCCTTATGCTCTTCTATATTTTTAGTAAAAATCAAATTTTGACCTCAAATTTCCAAAAATTCCTTGGCTTTGGATAGCTTTTCATCTAGCATGGTTCTTTTCAAAACTAAATTTTGTTGTGTCAAAGTATTTATAAAACTGATCATTTCTAGAAAAACAAGGCTTTTTCATCATTTAAAAATTTGACTCATTGATGCACTTCTTCAATTTTTGAGAAGAATAAGAATTGACCATGTTTCATATTTATTTAAGTCTAACATAAATTGATGCACTTAATTCATCATGTTAACACAATTAATCATGTTATCACATGCTTTGTTAAGTACATCTAAAACTTAAAACATACTAACACTACATACCCACATGCTTTTTAACATGTTATAAGAACTTATTTAAACACATATACATAACTTACTTAAACACATCATACATACATATATTCAGTCATATATCATTACTTAAGCACGAAACATGTTGCAAAATATAGTGCATACACAAAACACATAGTATTCTCCACTCTCCCCCCCCAACTTAAGTGTGAGCAGTGTCCTCACTGCTCTAAGTTGAGTAAACAGGAAAAACAAAAACATGGGAGATATATGTTACCAAGTGGCTTCAGTCTCAAGAGGGGGGGGGGGGGTGAATTGAGATTTAAAACTTTTCAGATCTTTCGAAAACGTTTTTCCCCTTTTCAATGACTTAGATCAATTTTTCGCGCAGGTTAAGTGGAAGCGAAGGAATTAGAATATAAAGCAGTAAAGCGGTATAACAGTAAAGCAGGAAAGCAGTAAAGCACGCAGAGATTTATCCTGGTTCGGTCACTTCCTAGTGACCTACGTCCAGTCCTCACACCCTTGTGAGATTTTCCACTAACCAAAACAACAAGGCTTACAGGTGCCTTGGAAAACCTTTACAGGCTCAGGCACTCTCCTCCTAGTATACCCCACCTAAGGAGAGCCCTCAAATCTAATATAACAATAATAAGAGATACCCTACCCCTGTTACAATCAGCTGCCCCAGAAAGATACCCCACTTCCTAGTACAAACAGCTACCTAGAAGTAAAAGCGTGAAGAGTTTTTGTCAAAAGTTTTCTGATTCGTGAAATGGGTTGTTGTGAAAATGAACGTGAAGCAGTGCCTATTTATAGGCTATGAAAAAATCAAGTTTACGTTAAAAATAGTGTAGGAATCGATTCTTTGTTGAAAGCATTTGATCTAGAAATCGATTTATTTAAGTGAGGAATCGATTTTGATTTGTTTGAAAAATAGGGACAATCGATACTTGAGAACCATGGAGGGCTAGGAATCGATTCTGGGCTTAGTGAAAACTTGTATGAATCGATTCTCAGCTTGCTTGAGACATGTAGGAATCGATTCATAATTAAGTGCAAAAGAGTGGGAATCGATTCTTCCTTTAAAAAAGTTTGGCTCAGGAATCGATTCTTCCTTTTTTGATTGGCCTGAAAATCAATTTTGATGAAATTATATGTAAGATAAAAATCGATTTTTATGTTTTAAAGATGATAAGTATGTTTACGTAAGTATGCATGCATCTTTAAAAAACTTGTGAGTGTGTGAGACTTTGAGATACGAGCTGACCTTCGAAAGAGCTTACACTTTTTCCTAAGACACACCCAATGTAACACCCCCTCTCTAATTTATAATTAAATGAACAAATATCAGAGTCACCTCAGAAGGGCGCTACATTTTTCTCACCAAAAAAAAAAAACAAATAACAAATGATTTAAAATCCTCAAACACACTTAATCTCAGAATAACATTAAACAGCGGAATCTCAAACTCGTGCAAACATCGCCATGAATAATTAAGACATCAGTCTCCAGCAGTAAACAACATAATAAAACATAAACGACCCCTAAAACCCCTCCCCGGTGCTACGCATCAGAGCCGACACAGACCCAACGAGAAAGAGACTACACCTAGCAATCCTCCACGAGTGCTAACGATCACCTGCAGCGTTGCCACACAAGAGCAACATTCCAAGCAGAAGGGGTGAGTTTAACAGAAATAATAAGCACATGACAGCAGTACATAAGCAGCAGGCATAACACGGCAAACACGTTTATACCTTATCACACAACAGCACAAGATTCATATCTCTATCAGACATAAAACGCCAACCACAATAGTTATGTACACATGGACCATGAAGGAATGTATGAAATGCAACCCCTCCGGGCGTATGCATGCGGTACCGATCTCGTAAAGGCCACGACGGGCGCAACTCGTAATAAACCTCGTGTTGTAGCATCACAGCTACCTCGTAAGAATGCATATGACAATGCGACTCATGGCTCATGCAACAATTACACCAACTCAAAGCATTCAATTTAATAAATAATATACCACATTAACAACTATCTCGTGTTGTAGCATCACAGCTACCTCGTAATTTCTCACCAATAAATATTTCAGCTCATCAATAAATATTCAGCTCACCAAAAATTATTCAGCTCATCAAAAATTATTCAGCTCATCAAATAATTATTTCACATTACAGTAGCATACACATATAGAGGACTGAACGAGCTTCGAAACGCATTTTGAAGCACTTAAAACGGACATCCGAGTCAAAAGATATGTCAAAAACAAATTTGGGACAAAACCGAGACACGTGCTGAAAATGACTCGGAACAGCAGAAAATTCAGAGGCTTCGCGCGCGGGGCGCGACTTAGGCGCAACTGGAGCGCGAAACGGCAGAAATGCCCAGTGACTTGCGCTTGAAGCGCGACTGGCGCGCATGTGAGGCGCAAATTGGCAGAATTGGCAACAGGCGCCCAGACAGCAGCAACAAAGCACAGATTGACAACAACAATGGCGCCTAAGGCGCCTAGGGTCCTTCAAACTCAATTTTCTTCCAAATTTCATATGCTCAATCATTCAATAATTATTTCAAACACCTCAAATTCACTCTCATATCTTCAATTACACATTTTATCAATTATTTGGCATACAATACAAATTTTACTCACATCTCAATCAAAATTGTATCACACAATAATTCACATCTCAATCAAAATTGTATCACACAATAATTCACATCTCAATCAAAATTGTATCACACAATAATCCACATCTCAATCACTCAATTTCATATCTACTTTAATCATGCAAATACACAACACCTAACTACCCATAAACCACCATCATAACCCATTATAACCGTTAAACCCACCCTTACCTCGAAAACGTGAGCTCCGGATTAACGGGAAGGTGATCACGATCAGAACCACAGCAACACACGAACTGGTCCTTGAAGATATGCGAACCTCTTCTTCTTTCCCTCTTCTCCTTCGCGAGTCTTTTCCCTCTTCTCCTTTCCTCTTCTTCGCGTTTCTGCTCCCTCCTTCAGCCGTGTGCTTCCTTTCCTTTTTCCCTTCTCACTCTCGTGTTCTCTCCTTCTCTCTCTCTCTCTAGGTTTTTCTCTTCTCTTTCTCGGTCACGCTTCTCTCTTTCTCTGTCACGATTTCTTCTTCTTTCTTTTTGTGTCTTACGTTTCTTTTCTTCTCTCACTCTCGGCTGCTCCTTTCTTTTAATTCTTCTCTCTAATTCATTTAACCCTAGGCCCAACTAATGGCTTTTGGGCCATTGACCTTATTCACACTCCTCCTCGATTAATTCACCACTCCCTAATTTAATTAGCACCATATCATTATTTCTAATATTTCTCCACAACTAATTCCCCTTAATTAATTAAATAATTAACCAATTATTTTTGGGGCGTTACACCCAAACCCTAAGGACTACCCTTATATTTAAGGACTACCCTTAAACTTGAATCTTCAATTCTTATCCTGGAATATTAGTTTGCCTGCAATACAAGGTATCCACATTCTCCCCCTTTTTGATGATGACAAAACATTAACTCATCTCAAGGTGGGAGGTTAGTTCAAACCGATAACGTATATGTGATACTCCCCCTATCATGATGCTCTCCCTGTTTTATTGACTATATGCAAGGTGGTATGAATGAATGAATGCAAATGCATGCATGGTGAATATTAAAAACTTTACTCTAATCTTCTCCCCCTTTTTGTCATGATCAAAGAGGGCAACATGTAATAAACTTGCGAATCTAACAGCATGAAGAGGAATCAATGATTCCAAGTTCTCTTCGAATGAAGAAGAAGTTTTCTTTCTGTAAAGGTTTTGTAAAAATATCAGCCAGCTGTTTTGCGGATTCAACAAATTCAATTACACAATCCCCTTTTTGGACATGATCTCTAAGAAAATGGTGTCTTATCTCTATATGCTTGGTCCTAGAGTGTTGGACGGGGTTCTTTGTAAGATTGATAGCGCTGGTATTGTCGCATTTTATAGGGATATGATCTAGATCTATACCATAGTCAAGAAGTTGTTGCTTCATCCAGAGGATTTGTGCACAACAACTCCCTGCTGCAACATATTCTGCGTCAGCAGTTGACAGTGCGACACTGACTTGTTTCTTACTGTGCTATGAGACTAATGCACTACCTAGTATGTGACATGTTCCACTAGTGCTTTTTCTATCCAACTTACATCCTGCAAAGTCAGAATCTGAATATCCAATAAGGCTACATGTGGCGCCTTTTGGGTACCACAGACCAACATTTTGAGTGCCTACCAGATATCTCATTATTCTTTTGACAGCTACTAAATGTGACTCTTTTGGATTTGCTTGATACCTAGCACATATGCAAACACTAAACATGATGTCTGGTCTACTAGCAGTTAAGTAGAGAAGAGAGCCAATTATACCTCGATATTTGCTTAGTTCTACCGGTTTACCTTCTTCATCTTTGTCTAAGTAGCATGAGGTGGTCATTGGTGTGGACATTTCTTTTGCTTTGTCCATTTCGAATCTTTTGAGTATTTCTTTGCAGTACTTTGATTGAGATATGAAGATGCCGTTGTTTGTTTGTTTTATTTGAAGCCCAAGGAAGAAGTTGAGTTCTCCCATCATTGACATTTCAAATTCACTCTGCATAATACTTGAAAACTCTTTGCAAAGCAATTCATTAGTAGCACCGAAAATGATATCATCCACATAAATTTGCACGAGTAAGATGTCATCTTTTGACCTTTTTATAAAAAGTGTAGTGTTAACTTTTCCTCTTTGAAAATCATGATTGAGTAGGAATTTGCTCAATCTTTCGTACCAAGCTCTGGGAGCTTGCTTCAGACCATATAGAGCCTTTTTGAGTTTAAAAACATGGTCTGGTTTTTCAAAATTTTCAAAGCCAGGTGAGTGTTTAACATATACTTCTTCTTGGATAAAACCATTTAAGAAAGCGCTCTTAACATCCATTTGATACAATTTAAAATCCATGATTGATGCAAAAGCAAGTAGCATGCGAATAGCTTCTAATCTAGCTACAGGAGCATATGTTTCATCATAGTCTAATCCTTCTTCTTGATTATAACCTTTAGCAACTAGTCTAGCTTTGTTCCTAATTATTATACCTGATTCGTCTAGCTTGTTTTTGAACACCCATTTTGTGCCTATTATCTGATGTTTATCAGGGCTAGGAACTAGATCCCACACTTCGTTTCTTTCAAACTGATTTAACTCTTCTTGCATAGCAATAGTCCAATGTTCATCAACTACGGCTTCATCTATATTTCTAGGTTCAATTTGAGATACGAAAGCCATATGATTACATGCATTTCTAAGAGAGTTACGAGTAGTTACCCCTTTAGTTACATCACCTATGACATTTTCAAGCGAGTGGTCCCTTGGGATTCTCCATTCCTTGGGAAGTTCACTGCTTGATCCTTCTTCTGATTTCTCTTGAGAGGTGGTTTTTGTTTCTTCTTCTTTATCTTTCTTCTTCTCACCTATCTGTAACTCTTCAGGTTCATCTGCAATATCATCAATAACCTTTCCCAGCTTTTTGGGTTTAGTTTCATCAAATGTAACATGTACAGATTCCTCAATTACCTTATTTCTTTTATAGAAAATTCTAAAGGCCTTGCTAGATAAAGAGTAACCAAGAAAAATTCCTTTATCAGCTTTAGCATCGAATTTACCTAGGTTATCCTTTCCATTATTCAATACAAAACATTTGCAACCAAAAGTGTGAAGGTGTGAAATATTTGGTTTTCTCCCCTTGTAAAGTTTATAGGGGGTTTTCTTTAAAATAGGCCTAATCAGAACTCTATTCATAACATAACAAGCAGTACTTACAGCATCCGCCCAAAAGTATTTTGGGATGTCGTGATCATTTAGCATCGTTCTGGCAAGTTCCTCCAATGATCGATTTTTCCTTTCAACAACTCCATTTTGTTGAGGAGTTCTAGGTGCTGAGAAGTTGTGATTTATACCAAGTTCTTCACATAGGATTTCAAATTTTTCATTTTCAAATTCTCCACCGTGATCAGATCGAATTGATACAATCTTCAATTCTTTCTCATTTTGAATGATGCGAGCAAGCTTTTTGAATGCTCCAAAAGCTTCGCTCTTATTTGCCAGAAAGAGGGTCCAGGTATACCTTGAATAATCATCTACTATAACTAGAGCATAGTAATTTCCACCATAACTTTTTGTCCTTGAGGGACCAAATAGATCCATGTGTAACAGCTGCAAAGGTTTGTTAGTAGACACAATATTCTTTGATTTAAAGGATACTTTTACCTGTTTACCCTTTTGGCATGCATCACACAATTTATCTTTTTTCAAACTTGATATTCGGCAAACCATTAACTAGATCTTTAGACACTAGCTTGTTAAGATGATCCATATGAATATGAGCTGTCCTACGGTGCCATAACCAAGAGTTTTCTTCCTTACTAATGAGGCAACATGCATTATGTGATGAAACACTATCTAAACTCATCATGTATATGTTTTCTACTCTATTTCCTATCATTCTAACTTGTTTACTTTGTTTATCGTCAATGATGCATGAACCTGAGTCAAATATTACCCTATTTCCTTTATCACAAAGTTGGCTAATGCCTAATAAATTATGTTTAAGACCTTCAACATAGAGCACATTATCAATAGCAGTAGATAAATCTTTACCAACTTTACCTTCACCAAGGATTCTTCCTCTGTTGTTGTCACCATAAGTCACATGACTGCTTGATCTGGGGGTAAGAGTTAGGAACTTTGTGATATCTCCAGTCATGTGCTTTGAGCATCCGCTGTCAAGGTACCAATCTGACCCCCGTACCTTGAAGCACACCTGCATTGATTCAAAACAAGGTTTTAGGTACCCAAATCTCTTTGGGTCCTTGTGGGTTAGTGTTTGGCATGGTCCTTTTGGGAACCCATACCTTTTTCATAGTTTGTTTACTTATTGTCCTGCAAATAGAAGCTGTATGTCCAGGTTTATCACAATAGTAACATCTAATATAAGGTTTAGTGGAAAACTTAGGTCTATGATGCATATTGCTTTTCACAAAATTATTTCTCTGAATCCTAGGATGCACATGTTGTAATTTGGACATTTTGCCTATAGTACATTCAAGCTCATTGATTTTCTTTTCATGTTCTACACATTTATCACATGCATAATTTTCTTTGAAACAGACAAGATCATCATTTTCTTTCCTAAGCTCTAATTTTTCTTTAGTTAAAGCATTAACTTCATTTTGAAGATTAGCAATGGTTTTCTTTGATTTACTTAATGCCTTAGCTAATTTCATTGAATCATCATGCAATTCAGTGAAAGCTTCATATAAATCATCATATGCATTTTGTAAAGAGTCAGGGTTAGATATTACCTCGTTTTCATTCTCGCTTTCATGATCAGCCATTAATGCAACTTGAGCTTCTTCATCCTCTGATTCATCTGAAGAATCCATGCAGTTGTCTTCCCATGCAATGTAGGCTTTTCTTCCTTTGTTATCCCTGAATGCCTTCTTTTCAAATTTGGAGTCCTTTTTCTGTAGATTAGGACATTCCATTTTCATGTGCCCGGATTTCCCGCATTCATAACAAATAGGAGGACCGGATGAACTTTCTTTGCTAGAGAACCTTTTTGATTTGAAGTTCTTCCTTGGATAGTTGTTGTCTTTCATGAACCTTTTGAACTTCCGAACCATAAGAGCCATATTCTCTTCACTTTCATCAATTTCATCATCTGAGTTGTCACTATCATCAAACCGACTAGAACTAGATGCTTTTAGAGCCAAGCTTTTCTTTTTCTTATTTGTACTTTCATACTCAGCTAGACGGGTGAGTTCTAGTTCATGCTCTTGAAGTTTACCGAACAGAGTAGCCAGAGTCATAGTAGCTAAATTTCTTGATTCAGCTATAGCAGTAACCTTGGGTTGCCATTCTCTATTCAGACATCTTAGAACTTTGTTGATTAGATCCTCTGCAGGAAATGACTTTCCCAACAAGCTTAACTGATTCACTATGTGAGTGAACCTTTTCTGCATTTCTGGTATTGTTTCACCTGTATTCATTCTAAATAGTTCGTACTCTCTGATAAGAGTATTTGTTCTTGCCCTTTTCACTTCATTTGTACCCTCATGAGTAACTTGGAGATTATCCCACATTTCTTGGGCAGATTTACAGTTTGAAACTCGAAAGAATTCATCAGGACTTAAAGCAGAAGTAATAATATTTTTGGCACGCAAATTATGTTGCACTTTTCTTTTCTCATCATCAGACCATTCATTTCTACTTTTAATTGTAAGAATACCGTCTACTATGTGCGTGGGGACATAGGGTCCTTTTTCCACAGCATCCCAAACATCTAAGTCTACCCCTTCAATAAAAATTCTCATTCTTTCTTTCCAATATGCATAATCTTTCCCGTTGAATCCCGGAGGACGGGTAAGAGAAGCACCCTCTTGCGTAGACAAACCTGAAGCCATTTCTCTTGAAGCTGCTAGGCCCTTTATACAAGAGTCTAGCTCTGATACCACTTGTTACCAAGTGGCTTCAGTCTCAAGAGGGGGGGTGAATTGAGATTTAAAACTTTTCAGATCTTTCGAAAACGTTTTTCCTCTTTTCAATGACTTAGATCAATTTTTCGCGCAGGTTAAGTGGAAGCGAAGGAATTAGAATATAACGCAGTAAAGCGGTATAACTGTAACACCCCGTTAGTTTCTATCTTGTAGAAATTACCGAAGCGCACTACTGGCATACATCAGAGTGACTTCCTTTTTAAATACTGAACACATACTAATACTCGATGCTAAAAACCCATAAAGTTCGCTTACATAACTTAATATAAAATGTGGATACCTTGTGTTGCAGGTAACCTGATATTGCAGGATGTGTTTTGATGATGAAAAAGACAAAGGTAAGATTGACGGTCAAAGTCAATAAAAGTGACTAAACGTCAAAGTCACAATCCAAGAAAAGTAAGCCAAGAACTGAAGATTCAAGTTTAAGGGTAGTCCTTAAAAATAAGGGTAGTCCTTAGGGTTTGGGTGTGTCTTAGGAAAAAGTGTAAGCTCTTTCAAAGGTCAGCTCGTATCTCAAAGTCTCACACACTCACAAAGTTTTTTAAAGTTGCATGCATATTTACGTAAACATTCTTATCACCTTTTAAAATAACAAAATCGATTTCCTCATGCATAAACAAATATCAAAATCGATTTTCAGGTAAAATAGAAAAGATAGAATCGATTGTTAGGCCATGTTTTTCAATACACAAATCGATTTCTGAGCCAAATAATTTTTAAGGGAAGAATCGATTCCCAATCTTTTGCAAACAACTGAGAATCGATTCCCACTTGTCTCAGGCAAGCTGAAAATCGATTCCTACATATTTTCACTAAGTATAGAATCGATTCCTAGCTTTCCATGGCACTCAAGAATGGATTTCCCATATTTTCCAAACAAAGATAAATCGATTCCTCACCTAAATAAATCGATTCCTAGATCAAATACATTTTAACAAAGAATCGATTCCTACACTATTTTCAACGTAAAAATGAATTCCTCATAGCCTATAAATAGGCAGTGCTTCACGATTCATTTCACACAACACACAACTCAACCCACTTGCATGAAACAGAAAACTTTTGAGAAAACTCTTCACGCTTATACTTTTGCTCGTCACGCACCGTTGGTCTGTCTGAGCTGGTCTGTTGCTAAGAGTTAGTTGGGGTTGTATTCTTCAAGTTGTAATATCTGCCTACACTAGTGGTATTTCTGCATTTACAATTGTTTATTATTTAATTGTTGTGTTTTGTTCTAGGGAGTGGGGTATCTCTCTAGGGTAGCTGCATGTACTAGGAAGTGGGGTATCTTTCTAGGGCAGTTGATTGTAACAGGGGTGGGGTATCTCTTGTTTTTGTTATATTAGATCTGAGGGCTCTCTATAGGTGGGGTATCCTAGGAGGAGAGTGCCTGAGTCTGTAAAGGTTTTCCAAGGCACTTGTAAGCCTTGTTGTTTTAGTGGAAAATCTCACAAGGGTGTGAGGACTGGACGTAGGTCACTAGGAGGTGACCGAACCAGGATAAATCTCTGCGTGCTTTACTGCTTTCCTGCTTTACTGTATACCGCTTTACTGCTTTATATTCTAATTCCTTCGCTTCCACTTAACCTGCGCGAAAATTGATCTAAGTCATTGAAAAGGGGAAAAACATTTTCAAAAGATCTGAAAAGTTTTTAAATCTCAATTCACCCCCCCTCTTGAGACTGAAGCCACTTGGTAACAAGTGGTATCAAAGCTAGACTCTTTTATAAAGGGCCTAGCAGCTTCAAGAGAAATGGCTTCAGGTTGGTCTACGCAAGAGGGTGCTTCTCTTACCCGTCCTCCGGGATTCAACGGGAAAGATTATGCATATTGGAAAGAAAGAATGAGAATCTTTATTGAAGGGGTAGACTAAGATGTTTGGGATGCTGTGGAGAAAGGACCCTATGTCCCCACACACTTAGTAGATGGTATTCTTACTATTAAGAGTAGAAATGAATGGTCTGATGATGAGAAAAGAAAAGTGCAACATAATTTACGTGCCAAAAATATTATTACTTCTGCTTTAAGTCCTGATGAATTTTTTCGAGTTTCAAACTGTAAATCTGCCCAAGAAATGTGGGATAATCTCCAAGTTACTCATGAGGGTACAAATGAAGTGAAAAGGGCAAGAACAAATACTCTTATCAGAGAGTACGAATTATTTAGAATGAATACAGGTGAAACAATACTAGAAATGCAGAAAAGGTTCACTCACATAGTGAATCAGTTAAGCTTGTTGGGTAAGTCATTTCCTGCAGAGGATCTAATCAACAAAGTTCTGAGATGTCTGAATAGAGAATGGCAACCCAAGGTTACTGCTATAGCTGAATCAAGAAATTTAGCTACTATGGCTCTGGCTACTCTGTTCGGTAAACTTCAAGAGCACGAACTAGAACTCACTCGTCTAGCTGAGTACGAAAATACAGATAAGAAAGAGAAAAGCTTGGCTCTAAAAGCATCTTGTTCTAGTCAATTTGATGATAGTGACAACTCAGATGATGAAATTGATGAAAATGAAGAGAATATGGCTCTTATGGTTCGGAAGTTCAAAAGGTTCATGAAAGGCAACAACTATCCAAAGAAGAACTTCAAATCAAAAAGGTTCTCTAGCAAAGAAAGTACATCCGGTCCTCCTACTTGTTATGAATGCGGGAAACCCGGGCACATGAAAATGGAATGTCCTAATCTACAGAAAAAGGACTCCAAATCTGAAAAGAAGGCATTCAAAAATAACAAAGGAAGAAAAGCCTACATCGCATGGGAAGACAACTGCATGGATTCATCAGATGAATCAGAAGATGAAGAAGCTCAAGTTGCATTAATGGCTGATCATGAAAGCGAAAATGAAAACGAGGTAATTTCTAACCCTGACTCTTTACAAAATGCATATGATGATTTATATGAAGCTTTCACTGAGTTGCATGATGATTCTATGAAATTAGCTAAGGCTTTAGATAAATCAAAGAAAACCATTGCTAATCTTCAAGATGAAGTTAATGTGTTAACTAAAGAAAAATTAGAACTTAGGAAAGAAAATGATAAACTTGTGTATGTTAAAGAAAATTATGCGTGTGATAAATGTATAGAACATGAAAAGAAAATCAATAAGCTTGAATGTACAATAGACAAAATGCCCAAATTACATCTTAGGATTCAGAGAAATAATTTTGTGAAAAGCAATATGCATCATAGACCTAAGTTTTCCACTAAACCTTATATTAGATGTTACTATTGTGATAAACCTGGACATACAGCTTCTGTTTGCAGGGCAAGAGGTAAGCAAACTATGAAAAAGGTATGGGTTCCCAAAAGGACCATACCAAACACTAACCCACAAGGACCCAAAGAGATTTGGGTACCTAAAACCTTGTTTTGAACCAATGCAGGTATGCTTCAAGGTACAGGGGTCAGATTGGTACCTTGACAGCGGATGCTCAAAGCACATGACTGGAGATATTACAAAGTTCCTAACTCTTACCCCCAGATCAAGCGGTCATGTGACTTATGGTGACAATAACAGAGGAAGAATCCTTGGTGAAGGTAAAGTTGGTAAAGACTTATCTACTGCTATTGATAATGTGCTCTATGTTGAAGGTCTTAAACATAATCTTTTAAGCATTAGCCAACTTTGTGATAAAGGAAATAGGGTAATATTTGACTCAGGTTCATGCATCATTGAGGATAAACAAAGTAAACCAGTTAGAATGATAGGAAATAGAGTAGAAAACATATACATGATGAGTTTAGATAGTGTTTCGTCACATAATGCATGTTGCCTCATTAGTAAGGAAGAAAACTCTTGGTTATGGCACCGTAGGACAGCTCATATTCATATGGATCATCTTAACAAGCTAGTGTCTAAAGATCTAGTTAGTGGTTTGCCTAATATCAAGTTTGAAAAAGATAAATTGTGTGATGCATGCCAAAAGGGTAAACAGGTAAAAGTGTCCTTTAAATCAAAGAATATTGTGTCTACTAACAAAACTTTGCAGCTGTTACACATGGATCTATTTGGTCCCTCAAGGACAAAAAGTTATGGTGGAAATTACTATGCTCTAGTTATAGTAGATGATTATTCAAGGTATACCTGGACTCTCTTTCTGGCAAATCAGAGCGAAGCTTTTGGAGCATTCAAAAAGCTTGCTCGCAGCATTCAAAATGAGAAAGAATTGAAGATTGTCTCAATTCGATCTGATCACGGTGGAGAATTTGAAAATGAAAAATTCGAAATCCTATGTGAAGAACTTGGTATAAATCACAACTTCTCAGCACCTAGAACTCCTCAACAAAATGGAGTTGTTGAAAGGAAAAATCGATCATTGGAGGAACTTGCCAGAACAATGCTAAATGATCATGACATCCCAAAATACTTTTGGGCGGATGCTGTAAGTACTGCTTGTTATGTTATGAATAGAGTTCTAATTAGGCCTATTTTAAATAAAACCCCCTATGAACTTTACAAGGGGAGAAAAGCAAATATTTCACACCTTCACACCTTTGGTTGCAAATGTTTTGTATTGAATAATGGAAAAGACAACCTAGGTAAATTCGATGCTAAAGCTGATGAAGGAATTTTTCTTGGTTACTCTTTATCTAGCAAGGCCTTTAGAATTTTTAATAAAAGAAATAAGGTAATTGAGGAATCTGTACATGTTACATTTGATGAAACTAACCCCAAAAGGCTGGTGTTCTGGACTGGGCCGCAGCCCACATCGAGAGCCGGTCGGAGCGAACCGAGAAAACCGGGTCGGACCGACCCAGCAAGATTGGGCTCTACTACGTACTGGATCGGGTCGCAACCCGCCAAGAAGAATGGGCCGGTGCGAGCGGCCCAACAGTAACCAGTGCACACTGAGGCCCACGACTGGGAGATCAACGGTGCAGCGAATCCCACGCATGATCTGACGGTCGCGTGGCACCCCCCTGTCACTATATATGGGGGCTCAGGCATCATTCGAGAGGTACGTTTTGTCTCATACCGTTACTATACGCTAATATCACCCCACTGACTTGGGCGTTGGAGTGCCATCGCAGGTACACCCCGCGGAGCTTTGGACGCGACCAGCTGCAGACCAGAGAACGACTTCAGCAACAAGCCAACGTCAGCATACAATCGTCTATCGCATTAGAGGAACCAATCTGTCAGGTGTACACTAGCCGCCCGAGCCTACAGGCAGTATCCGCCCGGACACATTCACTACACTTGAAGAACCGACCGCTCATAGCTCGAGTCCGGTTCATTGGCAACCACTGTGGGAGCGAGAACGTCCCCACCTTGACTGTTATGCCTCCACGAGGAAGACCTCGCGGCGCCCCACGCCCGCGAAACATGACTACAATCCCCCGTCAACCGCAGACGCCAGAGGGCGACGTTGCCGATTTAGGCGACGCAGCATCCAGTGCACAAGCGGCTCCTCCCGGCCACACTAGCGTCATGCTGCCGAACGAGATCTTGCAGGAATTACGCGACCTGCTGAGAGCGAGAGACAGGAACGTTGTGGATCAGGCCGCGTCCGGAAGAGCGTTTACCGCGCCGGAGCAACGTCGCCGCCACGACGAATCATCTAGGCCTAGAGGGAATCCTTCGAGGAGACATCGATCTCCCCCGAGGAGGTTACTGGTACATCGATCGCCCCCAAGGAGGCGAGGATTGGCCCAGCCACGACCTCGAACTCCACCCTCCTCGACCGACCCCATCTACTGGCTAGAAGAACCCTCCTACCAGGAATCGCCGTTTGATTCTCTAGAATCGCCCACCCGATCAAGGTGTAGAACGGGCGATCGTCACCCTCGTTCGAGATATGAAGACGGATCACCAGAGCGACGGGGTCATCGAGGCCGACGCTTCGAGGACCGACCACCTCGCAGAGAAAGAAGAAGTGGAGAGATGGGACCGTTTACCCGGGAGATAGACGAGTACCCCATACCCCGTGCGCTGGAAAAACCGCCATCGGATCTAAGAATGTACAACGGCGTGAAGGACCCAGATGCACACCTAAGGTATTTCGACCTGATAATGCGATACCGGGGGGCATACGGGCCAGTGAAATGCAAGATATTCCCCCTCACTTTGGAAGGACCCGCCTTGGAATGGTTTACCGAGTTGAGGTCCAACAGTATCTCGTCCTGGGAACGGCTAGCCCGAGTTTTCTGTGCCCGCTTTACCGCATCCAGGATCAAGCCCAAATCACATGCCATTCTGAAGGCGATCAGACAAGGATCGGACGAGACCCTCCGCGAGTACGTCGAGCGGTTCAACAAAGAAGCCCCCAACGTGAGAGGACTGGAGGACGACATGCGTTTGTGGTTCCTGCGGGATGGTCTTAGGACCGGTAGCTTATTCGAAGTTGAAGTCGGCGTAAACAAACCCCCAGACCTGGCCGCATTCCTCCGCCGTTCACAAAGGTTCATGAACTACGAAGAGAGGGCGGTGGCCACACGAGCAGTCGGAAGGGGAACTACTGAGAGACAACCCCAAGAGGAGGGAATGTCATGAAAAAGATTGAATTGTAATAACTGGGCGGGCCACTCTTTTTCCCACAGGGTTTTTTACCGAGGCCCGCCCGTCTATCAGTAATAAGACAAGGCATTTTTTCATTACGTTGTGTTGAAAGTTATTTCCCTGTTCTTAATTCTTAAATTCATTTGGACGAACCTGTGTGGCGAGTCAAACTGGACTGTGCTTTAGTAAACTGCCTGTCAGGTCGCATGAGCCTATGGGGCGAGGTGAGGCGAGCCGCGACTCGGCGGACCACCCAGGGCGATCCATGCACAAAGAGCGGGCTACGATTAAGCCCCGCATGAGAAAGAACCAGCGTCGTTACGCGTATATCACATCAAAAGGTCTCGTTGATCGGGCGTACGCAGAAGTCGCCTCAGCGCAGGCGATCAAAGAGAGGCAGCTTGCCCCACCAAAAGAAAGGTAACTCTTAGGCCTGAACCCTTTCCTGCTCAACAGGATTAACATACGTGAACGAACGAATTCGCAAACGAAGCGACCAACCGAGTCGCACCCCCTTTGGGCGAGTTCAATTCGGACCGAGATCCGATAAACTGCCCATGGACGAACGCATTTGCAAACGAAGCGACCAACCGAGTCGCACCCCCTTTGGGCGAGTTCAATTCGGACCGAGATCCGATAAACTGCCCAGGGACGAACGCATTCGCAAACGAAGTGACCAACCGAGTCGCACCCCCTTTGGGCGAGTTCAATTCGGACCGAGATCCGATAAACTGCCCAGGGACGAACGCATTCGCAAACGAAGTGACCAACCGAGTCGCACCCCCTTTTGGGCAAGTTCAATTCGGACCGAGATCCGATAAACTGCCCAGAGGGTACGATTAAAGAAATTGATGTCAGAAACGCGGTGTCACAACACCAGGAGGTATGATTACCAGTTGCAGCGCGAACTGCGAGACTGCCCCTAACCCGTTCACGATAGTTGGTCAGCCGATCTCCACTAGACCGAGCTAAACGATCTGAGGCACAAGCACGCCCGCGCGCCGATCATCCAGCCCACACCCGTTCAGAGAACGGCCTTGGCTTGGGGGGCAACTGTTCTGGACTGGGCCGCAGCCCACATCGAGAGCCGGTCGGAGCGAACCGAGAAAACCGGGTCGGACCGACCCAACAAGATTGGGCTCTGCTACGTACTGGATCGGGTCGCAACCCGCCAAGAAGAATGGGCCGGTGCGAGCGGCCCAACAGTAACCAGTGCACACTGAGGCCCACGACTGGGAGATCAACGGTGCAGCGAATCCCACGCATGATCTGACGGTCGCGTGGCACCCCCTGTCACTATATATGGGGGCTCAGGCATCATTCGAGAGGTACGTTTTGTCTCATACCGTTACTATACGCTAATATCACCCCACTGACTTGGGCGTTGGAGTGCCATCGCAGGTACACCCCGCGGAGCTTTGGACGCGACCAGCTGCAGACCAGAGAACGACTTCAGCAACAAGCCAACGTCAGCATACAATCGTCTATCGCATTAGAGGAACCAATCTATCAGGTGTACACTAGCCGCCCGAGCCTACAGGCAGTATCCGCCCGGACACATTCACTACACTTGAAGAACCGACCGCTCATAGCTCGAGTCCGGTTCAGCTGGGAAAGGTTATTGATATTGCAGATGAACCTGAAGAGTTAGAGATAGGTGAGAAGAAGAAAGAAGAAGAAACAAAAACCACCCCTCAAGAGAAGTCAGAAGAAGGATCAAGCAGTGAACTTCCCAAGGAATGGAGAATCCCAAGGGATCACTCGCTTGAAAATGTCATAGGTGATGTAACAAAAGGGGTAACTACTCGTAACTCTCTTCGAAATGCATGTAATCATATGGCTTTCGTATCTCAAATTGAACCTAGAAATATAGATGAAGCCGTAGTTGATGAACATTGGACTATTGCTATGCAAGAAGAGTTAAATCAGTTTGAAAGAAACGAAGTGTGGGATCTAGTTCCTAGACCTGATAAACACCAGATAATAGGCACAAAATGGGTGTTTAAAAACAAGCTAGACGAATCAGGTATAATAATTAGGAACAAAGCTAGACTAGTTGCTAAAGGTTATAATCAAGAAGAAGGAATAGACTATGATGAAACGTATGCTCCTGTAGCTAGATTAGAAGCTATTCGCATGTTACTTGCTTTTGCATCAATCATGGATTTTAAATTGTATCAAATGGATGTTAAGAGCGCTTTCTTAAATGGTTTTATCCAAGAAGAAGTATATGTTGAACAACCTCCTGGTTTTGAAAATTTTGAAAAACCAGACCATGTTTTTAAACTCAAAAAGGCTCTAAATGGTCTGAAGCAAGCTCCCAGAGCTTGGTACGAAAGATTGAGCAAATTCCTACTCAATCATGATTTTCAAAGAGGAAAAGTTGACACTACACTTTTTATAAAAAGGTCAAAATATGACATCTTACTCGTGCAAATTTATGTGGACGATATTATTTTCGGTGCTACTAATGAATTGCTTTGCAAAGAATTTTCAAGTATTATGCAGAATGAATTTGAAATGTCAATGATGGGAGAACTCAACTTCTTCCTTGGGCTTCAAATAAAACAAACAAACAACGGCATCTTCATATCTCAATCAAAGTACTGCAAAGAACTACTCAAAAGATTCGAAATGGACAAAGCAAAAGAAATGTCCACACCAATGAGCACCTCATGCTACTTAGACAAAGATGAAGAAGGTAAACCGGTAGAACTAAGCAAATATCGAGGTATGATTGGCTCTCTTCTCTACTTAACTGCTAGTAGACCGGACATCATGTTTAGTGTTTGCATGTGTGCTAGGTATCAAGCAAATCCAAAAGAGTCACATTTAGTAGCTGTCAAAAGAATAATGAGATATCTGGTAGGCACTCAAAATGTTGGTCTATGGTACCCAAAAGGCGCCACATGTAGTCTTATTGGATATTCAGATTCTGACTTTGCAGGATGTAAGTTGGACAGAAAAAGCACTAGTGGAACATGTCACATACTAGGTAGTGCATTAGTCTCATGGCACAGTAAGAAACAAGTCAGTGTCGCACTGTCAACTGCTGAAGCAGAATATGTTGCAGCAGGGAGTTGTTGTGCACAAATCCTCTAGATGAAGCAACAACTTCTTGACTATGGTATAGATCTAGATCATATCCCTATAAAATGCGACAATACCAGCGCTATCAATCTTACAAAGAACCCCGTCCAACACTCTAGGACCAAGCATATAGAGATAAGACACCATTTTCTTAGAGATCATGTCCAAAAAGGGGATTGTGTAATCGAATTTGTGGAATCGGCAAAATAGCTAGCTGATATTTTTACAAAACCTTTACAAAAAGAAAACTTCTTCTTCATTCGAAGAGAACTTGGAATCATTGATTCCTCTTCATGCTGTTAGATTCACATTTTATTACATGTTGCCCTCTTTGATCATGACAAAAAGGGGGAGAAGAATAGAGTTGTTTATATTTAGAATAAAGTTTTAATATTCAGCATGCATTTGCATTTACTTGCATACAGTCAATAAAACAGGGGGAGCATCATGATAGGGTAAGTATCATATACATTATCTGTTTGAACTAACCTCCCACCTTGAGATGAGTTAATGTTTTGTCATCATCAAAAAGGGGGAGAATGTGGATACCTTGTGTTGCAGGTAACCTCATATTGCAGGATGTGTTTTGATGATGAAAAAGACAAATGTAAGATTGACGGTCAAAGTCAATAAAAGTGACTAAACGTCAAAGTCACAATCCAAGACAAGCAAGCTAAGAACTGAAGATTCAAGTTTAAGGGTAGTCCTTAAAAATAAGGGTAGTCCTTAGGGTTTGGGTGTGTCTTAGGGAAAAGTGTAAGCTCTTTCAAAGGTCAGCTCGTATCTCAAAGTCTCACACACTCACAAAGTTTTTTAAAGTTGCATGCATATTTACGTAAACATTCTTATCACCTTTTAAAATAACAAAATCGATTTCCTCATGCATAAACAAATATCAAAATCGATTTTCAGGTAAAATAGAAAAGATAGAATCGATTGTCAGGCCATGTTTTTCAATACACAAATCGATTTATGAGCCAAATAATTCTTAAGGGAAGAATCGATTCCCAATCTTTTGCAAACAACTGAGAATCGATTCCCACTTGTCTCAGGCAAGCTGAAAATCGATTCCTACATATTTTCACTAAGTATAGAACCGATTCCTAGCTTTCCATGGCACTCAAGAATCGATTTCCCATATTTTCCAAACAAAGATAAATCGATTCCTCACCTAAATAAATCGATTCCTAGATCAAATACATTTTAACAAAGAATCGATTCCTACACTATTTTCAACGTAAAAATGAATTCCTCATAGCCTATAAATAGGCAGTGCTTCACGATTCATTTCACACAACACACAACTCAACCCACTTGCATGAAACAGAAAACTTTTGAGAAAACTCTTCACGCTTATACTTTTGCTCGTCACGCACCGTTGGTCTGTCTGAGCTGATCTGTTGCTAAGAGGTAGTTGGGGTTGTATTCTTCAAGTTGTAATATCTGCCTACACTAGAGGTATTTCTGCATTTACAATTGTTTATTATTTAATTGTTGTGTTTTGTTCTAGGGAGTGGGGTATCTCTCTAGGGTAGCTGCATGTACTAGGAAGTGTGGTATCTTTCTAGGGCAGTTGATTGTAACAGGGGTGGGGTATCTCTTGTTATTGTTATATTAGATCTGAGGGCTCTCTATAGGTGGGGTATCCTAGGAGGAGAGTGCCTGAGTCTGTAAAGGTTTTCCAAGGCACCTGTAAGCCTTGTTGTTTTAGTGGAAAATCTCACAAGGGTGTGAGGACTGGACGTAGGTCACTAGGAGGTGACCGAACCAAGATAAATCTCTGCGTGCTTTACTGCTTTCCTGCTTTACTGTTATACCGCTTTACTGCTTTATATTCTAATTCCTTCGCTTCCACTTAACCAACGCGAAAATTGATCTAAGTCATTGAAAAGGGGAAACACATTTTCAAAAGATCTGAAAAGTTTTTAAATCTCAATTCACCCCCCCTCTTGAGACTGAAGCCACTTGGTAACATAAAATACATAAAGTCGGTCCTTACACCACTCAACTAGTGTTCAGTACCAAAACCGAAAGTCTGCGGAAGCGATTTACAACTTAAAAACATAATTCGTACCATCGTACATCTTAAGAAACTGAATAACAATACCGAAATACAAATGAAACTGAATAACAAGACATAATGAAATAAAGATAGCGGCAGCTCCTCAAGCGTCTCCATAGCCGTGCCTTACTGTCTTCAACTTTCCCTGCTTAACTGAAAAACAACAACAATGGATTGGGTGAGACAACTTGTCTCAGTGAGTTCTATCGCGACCCCTTACTAATCCTCTCGGTTCAATTATGCTTGATTCATTATTCTGATTCTAACTCATAGTCCTCTAAATTGACTACGTGGCTAACTAACTGAAGTTGTCCTTATAACCCTTAAGCCGGTTACAAGACGCAACTCATAAACCGAACTAAACGTTGTCCTCATAACCCTTAAGCCGGTTACAAGAAACAACACATAAACTGAACTGATATTTTAGCGTGTCACCGGTCACTTGGCATAATAAGCTTCCGGTGAACCCGTCCCCACTAATCGGCTGGGTCTCTGATGGGGCCTAGGTTCATAGGGCTCATGACTTCCCCTCCCCTAGCACACTAAACTGAAATAGGGTCGTCACCCTAACTGAACTGATGTATATATTTTAATATACCTGAACTGAACTGAACAATGAACTTAACATAACAATAACTTAACTTAACAATAAACTGAACATAATCATGAACTTAACTTAACATGAACTGATCCTAACATAAACTTATTACTAACGTGATCTAATTACTAACTTAGTCTAATTAAAAAGGGATCTCTCATGGATTACTAAGGTTTTCTAACTTAACTTATCAATCTTACTAAACCAGTCAGTCAAGCACAATACATCAATCACACTTAGCATAATCATAACATAATAATCGGTCTCATAACATGAGCTTAGCTTAGACATTACAATCTCATAATCAGGGTTATATCCTCAAGAGCGAGTTAGAATCAATCAAACAATGGTATTAATAGGGTCACATCATCACAGTTGGTTGAGAAGGAGATCGGAAGAGGTTTGGAACCGAAAGGAGCGACAAAACGGAATTTAGGAGTACGGTACCAGAAGGGGGCGCACGATCCGTGCGTCCTATTACTTTTCTCAAGTTGGCAACCCGAAGGGGGCGCACGATCCGTGCCCAGGGGCGCACGGTCTGTGCTTCCTGGGAACTCAGAATAATGTCCTCTTTCGTTCCGTTTCGCTTTCCGATCGTTTCTAATTCGTAACCCGATCGACATCCAACCTTCAAACAGAGTTTATACACATAATTCCAGACATAATCCAATCATCACAATCCACATATCAATCATGCAATTTTAATCACAATTTCAGTCCAACGATCAAACGACTCCATGTCTTAGAACGATATTTTCGAAATCAATTCGACACCGGTTTTTCATAAAACGCGTGACTCGTTTCAGAATACACGACACATCAATTTTATTCCCTAGTGAGTATAGAACTCACCTTTTGGCGATGACAATCGCTCCCAACGCTGAAGCTTCGCGAACTCGGACGAACGGCGATCCCACGAATCCGCTCCAGCTACTTCCAGCAACAAACCGCCAATTTGCAACAAGCGTAACTCACTCAAATCTCAACCAAACTTAGCAAAACGAGGGTCTACGGTGAAGGGAATTTTCTCTACTCTCTGATGGAGAAAGACTCACTTACATGAAACCAGTGGTTTGGGAGATATTAACAAAACAAGAGGACTGCTCCGGAACAGTGGCTGATTCTTAATCCGAAAGTTGTGAGTGTGATATCTCTCTCATTTCTCAATGAAATCATGCGGTTCTTGTGCCCAAAATGAAGATCTTTGTGTCTAATTTCCAGAGGGACAACAATCACGATGATCGGAGTCGTGCTCAGGGAGATACGACGTAATTACTGAAGGTGGTATCAACAGTTTTCCTGCAGAACTTATTTCTTCATGAATGGAGGTGGGTGCGAAAATGGTAACTCAAAGGAGGTGATGATTTAGTGTTTCATATGAGCATGAATGGAAAGGTGAAGGAAAAAGGAATGATGTTCAGGTCTTGGATGAAACATGCATGAGGGTTTCCATGGTGCTCTCTCCCTCTTTTCTTCCTCCTCCCTTGTGAACTCTCTCCCCCTTCTCTCTATCCTATTCTGATTTCAGTTTCTGGTTTGTGACAAAATGAAGGGGTAGGGGGGTATTGGGGGTGGGGCTTCAGCTGCCCACTTAACTTAGGGTGCAAAGACTGAATTACCCTCCACTTATCATGCGTAAAGACCACAATGCCCCCCCTCACTAATGTCCACTTAAATCTCTCCTAATTAACTCAACTTGATGCTAATTAATTTTAATTAAACACGTGATGCTCATAATAATTTAATCAAGCAATTCACTTTCAAATCAATGTATTTCCTACTGAGTCAATAAATCACTAAATAATAATTCACGAGAAATAATTTAAATAGCGAAAATTGGGGGTATTACAATCACCCCAACTTTAAAAAAATTTTGTCCTCAAAATTGGACCAATCAAAACAAACAACACACAATATACCTTTCTTCGAGACGACATCAACTTCGCCTTCCTGAGCGTCCATTACAAAGACCTTTCCGCTTGCGGAGTTATAATTCCCTTCTCGATTCCTCTTCTTCACCGGGCATTCGTTAGCATAATGCCCTTCTTCCTTGCAGTAGTAACACACAGTGGATCCCAAACGGCACTCTCCGGTGTGAGGCCTCCCGCATTTCGGACACTTACCGGACCTTAGTAGTTCGGATGCTGTAGGTTGCTTTCCTTTGTTATAGATACTCCTCAGTTCATCACGTGGGGTTGGCAATTCCAATGCTTTCTTCTTCTCTTTCCGATACGCTTTCCTTTCCTCATACATCCTGTTGAGATCTGCCTCTGCAACATAAGCTTGCTGCACCAATCCAGCATAACTGGTCATAGTATAAGAGCTAAGACCTTGGGCCACATCTGCACGAAGACCTGCCTTGTACATCTGCATCTTCCCCTCATCATTCGGAGCATGTTTTGCCAACTGATAAAACTGCGACAACCTTTCGAACTTGGCGGTGAACTCACCCACCGACATCTCTCCTTGCCTCAGATTGATAAACTCGGCTTGCTTGCTTAACTTCATCACCGGAGGGAAAAAGTGACCAATAAACATCTCCTTGAAGTTAACCCAGGTAACAGGAGTTCCCTGGTTCACCATCAAATCATGAGCATTTGTCCACCAGGTTTGAGCATCTTCCTCGAGCATATGGGCGGCAAAGAGAACCTTCTATTCTTCGCTGCATTGAAGAGTCCTAAAAATCTTCTCCATCGAATCCAACCAGAAATGTGATACCATTACCTCAGGTCCTCCTTTGAAACTTTGAGGATTCATCTTCTGAAAGCGAAAGTAAGCCCTATTCGGATCTTCCAGAGGAGGTTGTTGAACATTCGGTTGTTGCTGATTCATCCTCTCATGATGCATCTGGGCCATTTGAGCCATCTGCTACTGCTGCATTTGCATCATGTCATTCATCATCTTCTGTTGCGTCTCGATGACATTCTGCATCCATTCGGTATTTGGATCAACAAGGACGCTTCTCCTACTTCCACCAGCCATGATTCTGCAAAATATGCACAAAGTGTTTAGTTGATCAGGCTAAACGTCTAATAGCATACTAAGAGGAATCACACTTAGAGGACTTAAGAGACTCATGATTCTAAGTCCGACTAGGTCGAACTGCTCTGATACCAATTGTAACACCTCGTTAGTTTCTATCTTGTAGAAATTACCGAAGCGCACTACTGGCATACATCAGAGTGACTTCCTTTTTAAATACTGAACACATACTAATACTCGATGCTAAAAATCCATCAAGTTCGCTTACATAACTTAATATAAAATACATAAAGTCGGTCCTTACACCACTCAACTAGTGTTCAGTACCAAAACCGAAAGTCTGCGGAAGCGATTTACAACTTAAAAACATAAGTCGTACCATCGTACATCTTAAGAAACTGAATAACAATACCGAAATACAAATGAAACTGAATAACAAGACATAATGAAATAAAGATAGCGGCAGCTCCTCAAGCGTCTCCATAGCTGTGCCTTACTGTCTTCAACTTTCCCTGCTTAACTGAAAAACAACAACAATGGATTGGGTGAGACAACTTGTCTCAGTGACTTCTATCGCGACCCCTTACTAATCCTCTCGGTTCAATTATGCTTGATTCATTACTCTGATTCTAACTCATAGTCCTCTAAATTGACTATGTGGCTAACTAACTGAAGTTGTCCTTATAACCCTTAAGCCGGTTACAAGACGCAACTCATAAACTGAACTAAACGTTGTCCTCATAACCCTTAAGCCGGTTACAAGAAACAACACATAAACTGAACTTATATTTTAGCGTGTCACCGGTCACTTGGCATAATAAGCTTCCGGTGAACCCGTCCCCACTAATCGACTGGGTCCCTGATGGGGCCTAGGTTCATAGGGCTCATGACTTCCCCTCCCCTAGCACACTAAGCTGAAATAGGGTCGTCACCCTAACTGAACTGATGTATATATTTTAATATACCTGAACTGAACTGAACAATGAACTTAACATAACAATAACTTAACTTAACAATAAACTGAACATAATCATGAACTTAACTTAACATGAACTGATCCTAACGTAAACTTATTACTAACGTGATCTAATTACTAACTTAGTCTAATTATTAAGTGATCTCTCATGGATTACTAAGGTTCGCTAACTTAACTTATCAATCTTACTAAACCAGTCAGTCCAGCACAATACATCAATCACACTTTGCATAATCATAACATAATAATCGGTCTCATAACATGAGCTTAGCTTAGACATAACAATCTCATAATCAGGGTTATATCCTCAAGAGCGAGTTAGAATCAATCAAACAATGGTATTAATAGGGTCACATCATCACAGTTGGTTGAGATCGAGATCGGAAGAGGTTTGGAGCCGAAAGGAGCGACGAAACGGAATTTAGGAGTACGGTACCAGAAGGGGGCGCACGATCCGTGCCCAGGGGCGCACGATCCGTGCCCAGGGGCGCACGATCCGTGCCCAGGGGCGGACGATCCGTGCCCAGGGGCGCACGATCCGTGCGTCCTATTACTTTTCTCAAATTGGCAACCCGAAGGGGGCGCACGATCCGTGCCCATGGGCGCACGGTCCATGCGTCCTGTGTACTCAGAATAATGTCCTCTTTCGTTCCGTTTCGCTTTCCGATCGTTTCTAATCCGTAACCCGATCGACATCCAACCTTGAAACAGAGTTTATACACATAATTCCAGACATAATCCAATCATCACAATCCACATATCAATCATGCAATTTTAATCACAATTTCAGTCCAACGATCAAATGACTCCATGACTTAGAACGATATTTTCGAAATCAATTCGACACCGGTTTTTCATAAAACGCGTGACTCGTTTCAGAATACATGACACATCAATTTTATTCCCTAGTGAGTATAGAACTCACCTTTTGGCGATGACAATCGCTCCCAACGCCGAAGCTTCGCGAACTCGGACGAACGGCGATCCCACGAATCCGCTCCAGCTACTTCCAGCAACAAACCGCCAATTTGCAACGAGCGTAACTCACTCAAATCTCAACCAAACTTAGCAAAACGAGGGTCTACGGTGAAGGGAATTTTCTCTACTCTCTGATGGAGAAAGATTCACTTACATGCAACCAGTGGTTTGGGAGATATTAACAAAACAAGAGGACTGCTTCGGAACAGTGGCTGATTCTTAATCCGAAAGTTGTGAGTGTGATATCTCTCTCATTTCTCAATGAAATCATGCGGTTCTTGTGCCCAATATGAAGAGCGTTTTGTCTAGTTTCCAGAGGGACAAGAATCACGATGATCGGAGTCGTGCTCAGGGAGATACGACGTAATTACTGAAGGTGGTATCAACAGTTTTCCTGCAGAACTTATTTCTTCATGAATGGAGGTGGGTGCGAAAATGGTAACTCAAAGGAGGTGATGATTTAGTTTTTCATATGAGCATGAATGGAAAGGTGAAGGAAAAAGGAATGATGTTCAGGTCTTGGATGAAACATGCATGAGGGTTTCCATGGTGCTCTCTCCCTCTTTTCTTCCTCCTCCCTTGTGAACTCTCTCCCCCTTCTCTCTATCCTATTCTGATTTCAGTTTCTGGTTTGTGACAAAATGAAGGGGTAGGGGGGTATTGGGGGTGGGGCTTCAGCTGCCCACTTAACTTAGGGTGCAAAGACTGAATTACCCTCCACTTATCATGCGTAAAGACCACAATGCCCCCCTCACTAATGTCCACTTAAATCTCTCCTAATTAACTCAACTTGATGCTAATTAATTTTAATTAAACACGTGATGCTCATAATAATTCAATCAAGCAATTCACTTTCAAATCAATGTATTTCCTACTGAGTCAATAAATCACTAAACAATAATTCACGAGAAATAATTTAAATAGCGAAAATTGGGGGTATTACAATAACAGTAAAGCACGCAAAGATTTATCCTAGTTCGGTCACCTCCTAGTGACTTACGTCCAGTCCTCACACCCTTGTGAGATTTTCCACTAACCAAAACAACAAGGCTTACAGGTGCCTTGGGAAACCTTTACAGACTCAAGCACTCTCCTCCTCGGATACCCCACCTAAGGAGAGCCCTCAAATCTAATATAACAATAACAAGAGATACCCCACCCCTGTTACAATCAGCTGCCCCAGAAAGATACCCCACTTCCTAGTACAAACAGCTACCCTAGAGAGATACCCCACTCCCTAGTACAAATCACAAACGATTAAATAATAAACAATTGTAAAGACAGAAATACCTCTAATGAAGGCAGATATTACAACTTGAAGAATGCAACCCCAACTAACTCTTAGCAACAGATCAGCTCAGACGGACCAACGGTGCGTGACGAGCAAAAGTAAAAGCGTGAAGAGTTTTTCTCAAAAGTTTTCTGACTCGTGAAATGGGTTGTTGTGAAAATGAACGTGAAGCAGTGCCTATTTATAGGCTATGAAAAAATCAAGTTTACGTTAAAAATAGTGTAGGAATCGATTCTTTGTTGAAAGCATTTGATCTAGAAATCGATTTATTTAAGTGAGGAATCGATTTTGATTTGTTTGAAAAATAGGGACAATTGATTCTTGAGAACCATGGAGGGCTAGGAATCGATTCTGTGCTTAGTGAAAACTTGTATGAATCGATTCTCAGCTTGCCTGAGACATGTAGGAATCGATTCTTAATTAAGTGCAAAAGAGTGGGAATCGATTCTTCCTTTAAAAAAGTTTGGCTCAGGAATCGATTTATGCATTGAGAATACATGAAGTGAAAATCGATTCTTCCTTTTCTGATTGGCCTGAAAATCGATTTTGATGAAATTATATGTAAGATAAAAATCGATTTTTATGTTTTAAAGATGATAAGTATGTTTACGTAAGTATGCATGCATCTTTGAAAAACTTGTGAGTGTGTGAGACTTTGAGATACGAGCTGACCTTCGAAAGAGCTTACACTTTTTCCTAAGACACACCCAAACCCTAAGGACTACCCTTATATTTAAGGACTACCCTTAAACTTGAATCTTCAATTCTTGAGCTTGTTTGTCTTGGGTTGTGACTTTAATGTTTAGTCACTTTTGTCAACTTTGGCCATCAACTTTACCTTTGTCTTTTTCATCATCAAAACTTATCCTGCAATATTAGTTTGCCTGCAATACAAGGTATCCACAATATAATCAAAAGTATTTAGCACATAGCAGCAAGTTAACATATAATATTTAACACTTTTTTTTTAAAACAAAAGGAAAGGAGCCTCGTTAAAACCTTCTGATGCAAAACCCTCCTTAGGGATAAAAACATCTAGAAGGAAAGAGTACTCCCCCCTATTTCATTAAAAAACAAAAAATCAAAAATACAAAAAGCACGGGGGGACATAAACCAAAACCCATGCAAACAAACATTACTGCCTGAAACGAAAATAAGGAAGACCAACCCTATTACGGATAAAATCATCCTTAATAAAAGTAGGAATAGAATTCCACCATTGGAAACCAGACAGGTTGGTCCCATGAGACGCAAGCTTATCGGCGCAGTGATTCCCTTCCCTAAAAATATGAGTGCAAGTGACAGTCATTGATTTGAGAAGACCCATGCAATTAAGCCAACGATTGCGGAGATTCCAAGATCAATGGAGTGAGACGAGAAGGCCATAACAGCAAGCTGAGAGTCACTCTCAATCCATAAACGATGCCAACCTTTGCGGAAAGCCACTTCAATGGTGACCATGACACCGACAAGCTCAGCATGAAGCACGTAATTTGTACCAAGAGGGAGCATAAAACATCCATGAGACTCAGCATTAGTGTCGCGAAAGATACCCCCACAGGCAGCTAAACCAGGAGAACCCCTCGCAGCGCCATCAGTATTACACTTAACCCAAAAGCAAGGAGGAGACTTCCAGATAACCTCTATAGTTGTAGGAGACTTACGAGGCTTGCAATCAACCAAAAAACCCTTAAGAATCAAAAAGTCCTGCATAGAGTTAGACGTGGAGCCCTTGCTGAGAATACCAGAAATATTCACATTTGCCGTGATCAAGTTTTTCAGGTAAGTGGGCAAGATCTTCTTGTTGTCAAAACGAATCTGATTCTGAGAATGCCAAATAGCCCAAAAAAAGTTAATAACAGCAGCGGAAACCACATCCTGCACTTGGTCAGACCAGGGGCACAGACCGACCTCAATAATCGTCTCTGGGGAGGAAACATCGATATTAAGAGAAAGCTTACCACTAAGCCAGTCCCAGAGCTGCTTAGCGAAAGAACACTCACAGAAAAGGTGCAAGGGGGACTCATAATCCGTTTCACAGAGACTACACATGGAAACAGTGCCACAACCACGGCTTCTGAGTTGCTCATCAGTTGGCATACTGTTATGGAGGATGCGCCACATAAGAAGAGACTTGTATGGAGGGATAACACTTCTCCAAATATTTTTGAACCACCTACTAGGTTGCCCAATAGGCCTGAAGTAATGATAAGCAGTTTTAAAAGTAAGCATACCATCAGTAGAGTTTTTCCAAATCAGCTGATCCCGAGCGTCAAATGAAGGCAGATCTTTTTCATGAAGGAGCGAAGCCAGCTGAGGAAAGATATTGGAAAGAGAAGCTGGAATACACCAGTGACCATTCTGAATGAAGTCCCAAACACGGGCCTTGAGAGAGTGCTGACGATGCTCAGGGACATTAAGAAGATTAACTAGAGGAGCCGACATCCAGGGATCAATCCAAAGGTTGATACAGTCACCTTTCCTATTTAGTAAAGAAATTGAGAAGATTATGGAGATTTCTCTGCGAAGCTCTGCAAAAATCTGCGTACCTCTAGGACCATTGATTAACTGGAGGTCCCCATCCTGCACCAGCTTGGAGATGCCTCTGCTCAAAACCTCCTCATCCAAGTTGAAAAGAAGGGGGAGAGGGGGTCCCCTTGACGCACACCCCGCTTGCAGCTAAATAACCCAGAAGGCTTGCCATTGACTGATATCGAAAGGTTTGCAGAGTGCAAAAGAGCATTAACCCAATCGCAGAATTTACTATCAAAACCAAAAGCCTTGAGGTCTCTCAGAAGGAAATTCCAATCCAAAGTGTCAAAAGCTTTCGTGACATCAACCTTTAGAGCCATATTACCACCAAAGGACCTATTATGCAGCATATTAATGGCTTCAGAGGTTAAGCAGATGCAATCCGAAATGTTTCTCCCTTGAGTAAAGCCACGTTGTTGAGATGAAACGATACGGGGAGCAATTTTGGAGAGACGGTCAGCAAGCACCTTAGTGATAATCTTAAACTTGAAGTTAGCAAGGGCTATAGGCCGGAACTTCTCAATACTGTCAGCACCGTTGACTTTAGGAATAAGGACTACCAAATTAGAGTTGAAATTCGGAAGCATCCAACCATGCTTGAAGAATTGCTGAACCGCGCTCACCATGTCCTCAGCGATGATGTCCCAGTAATGTTGAAAAAAGAAAGCACCAAAGTCATCCGGGCCAGGGGCACCGTTAGAGTTCATAGCAAAGATGGCCTGCTTGATCTCTTGCCTATTAGGAACGTTGGTGAGCATAGTTTTCTCCTCACCTATAACAAGATTAGGGATAATCTCCTCCATCATAACATTATCAAGACACTGATTATTAGAGGCGAAGATATTCTCAAAATAATTAACAACATGAGATTCAATATCATTAGGAGAAGTAAGAAGAACATCACCATGCTTTAGGGCAGTGATTTGCTTGGTAATATGTCTAATCCTGACCAAAGACATCTTTATTCCAAGCCTTAAGCTTTAACTTAAGATTTTTGAGCTTTTGATTGAGGACCACCATCGGGCAGCCAACAACATGAGATTGCCAAGCCTCCTTAATCACATTCAGGCAGTCAGGGTGATTCGCCCAGGTGCGAAGGAATTTAAAAGAAGAGGGATGTGCAGCATCTGTAGTCTGAAGATCAAGCAGTAAAGGGAAATGATCAGATTTAGATTTAGTAAGAGTATAGCAGGAGATACCTGTATAAAAAGGAAAGCAGACGTCATTGCAAATAGCCCGATCAAGCCTTTTCTCCGTGAAAGCCCTGCCTTTACGGCCATTAGACCAAGTGTACTGAACACCCCTAGTCGGCAGGTGAATCAAGTTATTCAGATTGGTGCAGTTCTGAAAATCTTCACAAGTGGTTTTAGAAGGGGTGCCACTTCCCCTATATTCATGGCTGCCCAAAATAGCGTTCCAACCCCCATTAAAGCACCAAGGGATTTTATAAGTTTGCTGGAGAAGAGAAAGATCCTGCCAAAGAGATCGCCTACCCAGATAGCTACAAGAAGCATAGATTGCAGAAATACCAACTGTAGTATTAATAACCTCCACTGTAAAGGAAACATGCTGATCTGAGCAAGCGATAACAGTAGGATTGAAGTTGTCCGTACAGACACACCAGAGGTTAGGAGTTAAAGTATTCCTGTCAATAGTAGCAAAGACCTGTGCGGGAAATCATCAAGAGAACACCAAGGTTCAGAAATAAAAACAAAATCAGGCTTGTTAGAAGAACAAAGCTGTTTAAGAGCTAATCTTGTGGGGGGATTAGCAAGGCCCCATGTATTCCAACATAAGCACTTCATTGAGCAAGACTTTGAGATCCCGCCCTTGAACGGGTTGTAATATGGGTGATAGCTTTCTTTTTCTGTCGCTTCTTTTGTTTTTTCTTCATCAGACTGCGCATTTTCCTTATCCAAGTTACCCTCCTCCTCAACTAAATCAGCCCAAGGCTGCTGAAAGATGTTTAAATCATCAATCACAACTTGAGCAACTTCTTGGTCAGCAACCACTTGGACCCGATTTCTATCAACCTCAAAGGCTGCTTCCATTTGTGAGTCACCAACTAAAACTTGATCAGGGGAATTCCCGATTTGCGTTATTGATGGAGCTCTGCCACTTGGGGATCCTGTTTCAAAAGGGTTAGAGATAAATCCATGGAGGGGGTTAATATCATCATGAGGGATATTATTAGGGCCTCCAAACTGATTTGGGATTGTTATCTCTTCAATAGAGATGAGATCTCCGGGACGATCCGAGTGATTATCTTTTTCCACAATATCTGCTGTGGTGGCTGCATTACCATCAACAGTATCCTTTTGAATATCACTACCTGCACCATTATCAATAGTGTTAGCAATAACAACATTAGCACTAGATGTATCCATACCTTTAACCTCAGTTTCTTTCTCGGCATCAGGCGTTTGCATGTCACGAACATTAATGGCATCAAGGACGTTCTTTCTCTTTGGCTCCCAAACTTGCCTATTGACTGGGGGCTGCGCACGAGGTTCCTGCTTACTTTGAGCTTGCTTACAATTTGAATAATTATGCCCAATAATATGACAATAGGAGCAGAAAAGTGGCAGCCTTTCATAAACAACTTCAACGTAAAATGCGTAACCTTCACGCTCAACCGTAATACGCTCAGGAAGATCTCCATTCAAATCAATATCAACAAGAACTCTTGCGAAGTGGCCAAAAGTACGATTCTTTGTGGCATCATCCAAAGCAATAGGACCACCGATTGCCCCAGGAATCTCAAAAAGCGTAATTGGACGCCAGTATTCACGGGCCAATCCATGGATACGAACCCAACATTGAACATTGGTGTTGCGGATACTGTTTGGATCAAAGTCTGGCGTCCATGCAAAGAGCCGAAGAAAGTCCGGGTGCAACGACCATCTCCCAATTGCTTGAAGGCTCCGCATCTCTTCAAATGATTGAAAACAAAATTCATAGTAGCCTTTCCCCAAGGAGACCATTGTCCAAGAGCCAATGGATTTCCATTCTTGCAAAAGTTTTGCCCTTAAATCATTAATCTTTAGAGGAGAATCCCCCTTAGAAAGGGTAAGGCGGCCATGCAATACATTCTTGCACCCTTTGACTCCTTCTTGATATTCTGTTTCAGTGATCTTGATAGTGAGACCATCGCCTTTAATGCAAGGCTTTGGCAACTGATTTGGAGGAATCACGCATGAGTTTGTTAGCGCAGCAACAATGGACTTTGTTGCGGTCACTGACTGAGGCTGAACCTGTAACACCCCATTTCTACCCGGCAAAATAATACGAAAATATCAGAGTTCATAAAAATCTTTTTCAACAAACAATGGAGTGCCACATTTGCTTCGTGAGAACAATAAACAATATTAATTCGCTTTTGAAAACGGTTATATAACACTTTTGGATGAACCGATAAAACAACGTTTTAGTCCTCCAATTAATTCATCTCCGTAATTACGCAGCGGATTCACAACAAGTCAATTAAAATCATCGTTGCGTCTTAACAACTCAAGACAGCTCGGAAAACATCAAAATAGCAATAAACAGCTTAAAGCTCCAACAACGAAATAACAAAGCAAATAACATTAAAACTTGTGTTCATTCCCCCCGAGTGTTACATATCAGAGAGACGACACCGACTCGATCAAACGAAGGTGAACTGCCTTCCTTCGGGATTACCTGCACGTTACCAACATTGGGGTAACATTCAAACAGAAGGGGTGAGATATCGCACTATATAATCGGATACATGAAAAGCAATATGTAATTCAGGTCATGGCATCAATTCATCATTTAACAACAGTCAACATCATCTCAATCAAATAAATATGCATATAATGCGAAATGTGACTCAACTCAGGGCCACCGCCCTATAATGCATGTGGTACCATAATCCAAAACCCGTAAATAGGGGCACCAACATCGCAACATCGTCGTCGTTGTTTGAGCATAGCTCCATCGTAAAAATATGATATGCATGCGACGTTATGTAAATGTACAAACAAACAACAACAGGTTACATAGCAACGCACAACATCGGAAAACAACATTGGCCGTAGGCCTACAACACATCACCTGCCAATAAATAGAGGCAAATTCGTCTTCGTACAACCTTCGTCGTCAACAAGTTATAACTTAGCAAGTTTCAACATTTTGGCAACATCGCAATAATTTAGCAACTTTCAACATTTTGGCACTTTGGGCCTAACCACATGTTCAACCTCATTCTAAACAACAATCGGGAAATTCACATTTGGGCATGGCGCCCCTGCGCCAGACACAACATGCAACAACAGCAACCGGGCAGCCAATCTTGGCGCCCTTGGCGCCCATGCGCCAGGACAGCACAGCCACAGCAACAGGGCAGCCACAACCTTGGCGCCCTTGGCGCCCATGCGCCAGAACAACACTTGAAACAGCAATTGGGCAGCCACCACCTTGGTGCCCATGCGCCAGAAAAACTTAGAAAACAGCAATTGGGCAGCCACCATCTTGGCGCCCATGCGCCAGAACAACCTAGAAAACCACAATTGGGCAGCCACCAACTTGGCGCCCTATGCGCCAGGTACCTGCAAGACAGCAACGCAACACACCTGGATGGCGCCCTTGGCGCCCAGGCAACAGGAACAGATACAGGATTTGGCGCCCAGGAAGGCGCCCAGTCACACAGCACAGGATGGGGCCCATGGCGCCCAGCACAGTTTCAGGAATGGCGTTGTTGTGTGAAAACTTAGTGCAAGTATACACTGTCTTAACAAGTAATAAAGGGTAAATGAGATCGTTCCCACGAGGAATTTAGTTAAATACAAGAGTTTAATTTTGCTAACAAATTAGTGAATAAAGTAAATGACACACAAATTTTGGGTAACATAAACAGTAAGAATAAATGGAAATGGTAATTAAGAATCAGTGATGAGAACAAGCTGAGATGCATTCACTTCAGTAACTTCATTAATATGCTATTAAGGGTATATTCAATGCTGCAGCATTAGGTGCTGCAGCAAGAAGACGTTATTCTCTCGAATACTTCACACTAGGTTTTCCTTGCAAGAGTTTATTTCTAAACCCTAAAGAAGTACCTCCTAGGCTGCTTGAGCACCGGCACTGATCACCTTATGGGCTATACCTTCCTATCTCTAGGGTTAAGCATGGAACATCAAGATCTCTCATTAATGCCCACTACCCATATTACCTTGTGAGATTAATTTACAAACCATCTCTGAATTTATAAATGCTATTTAGAATAGACGGCCAATCCTACTCTAAAATGGAAATATTATCACGCACAAGGTAAAATGCACAACATTAAATATACTTCATAAATAGCATAAAAAATCTAGTTACTTCAGATCCAGCATCTCAACTATGAAAAATTAGCTCATATTGAGCTTACAAAACATGGAAAACAACTTAAACAAAAGAGTAGAAGTCAGATTACAAATTTCAAGAGAAGAAATGATACTATCAAGATGAAACAGTGAAAGAACTCCAGTAGTAGTGATGGAGATCTGCTCCAGCTCTTCTAGTGAAGATCTTCCAAGAGAAATGTAATTCCAAGTAATGCTGTCGCAATGGTCTCAGCAATGAAGCTTGTGGGTAACAATGGTGAGCTAAGCACACTATGAGGAGCTATCTCTAAACTTCCCCTTGACGCAGAGCATCCATATGAAGAAGGGGAAACGTCCTTATATAGTATCTCCTTGCACGCAACCCTAGAATGAGGGCCCTTTAAGGAAATGCGTCCTAGGATCGAGGTCAATCATGGGAATTCCTCAATAGGAAATATCTTTCCGTGTCATACAGCTCTGACACCTGTCCTTGCCTTAATTTCCTGTGCTTTCCGCACTCTCCTTGAGCTTTCTCTCTCATCTTTCGCAATTCCACTATTGCGCTCGCACCTGTTGCTGCAGCACTGACACTAAACACAATTAAATGCAGTAAGGGCATCAGAATGCCCAAATTAAACCATTTCATTCCCTCACCATTATTTCTACCCTACACACATAATTACATCATAATTGACACAACAAGTTTATTAAATTACTAAAATTCAAGCTAAAAAGGCAAGTAATAACCATCTTAAAGGATGGTTGTCACACCCCCAAACTTGAATCGTTGCTTGTCCTCAAGCAATGACACTTGACACAGGCAAGCACATCTGCTACTAAGCAGCACAGCAAATGAGTTAATTCAATTATGAAGCATCAAGAAGAATCAAATTGAGCATCAACTTTCAGACTATCACTCAGTTGCAACCCGTCTGAATACTGAGTTCCCTAGCTTATTCCTGCTCAATAGTGTGTGTGTGTGTGACACTCAATTTAGTTCAGAACATAGCAAGGTTCAAGATTTCACTTAGCTAAGACATAGAGAGGTTTTCTTTTGGGAATGCTAAAATAATTTTCAAAAAGGAGGGCAGACTAACAATTCATGCTCAGCAAGGGGGGTTGAGCTTGATTAAGGGCTTTGATGTAGCAATCCAGAACTTTTAAGATAGTACACTTATTCAATCCTAACATTATCATGGCTGCAGCATCAGTTGCTGCAGCATTACTGACTCAGAATTGTACTTTGTTCAGACTTTTGCTTTGATTTGGCACTGCAATGTTTTTTTTTTAATAACAGGCAATTGCAGCACATTACATATTTACAGACTTTGATGCTTTGCATCCTCATTCAGATTCAGATTTACATGCCCTAACACTATGTGCACATAACTCAGCAATGCTGCAGCAAGGGTTGCTGCAGCACTGCATTCCTTCATGCTTTGCCTTAATATATCTCAGAGAACCCCCAAACTTAGTTTCTTATGCTGCCCTAGGTTTTTAGTAACAGTTTAGCAATTCCCTAGGTCTACCAACACTAGCCTAGTTTCAGATCATCTTTAATTCACTAAGTTCCTACCTAAGCTCAAGTTCAAGTGTAGGAGCAGAAGTTAACTAGTTCACTCACTAAACAGGGGTGTAATCACTCATTTATCACCATATCATCACCTAGTTTTTGCTCAACTCTTCCTCTAAAATTTTAAAATTCATTAACTTTTATTTGCACTAACAGAGTACAGGCCAAGTGTGTAGCTCCGCCCCACTTAAGACTGGGCAGTGTCCTCACTGCAAACTAAAGGGAGAGAGATACTGGACAGCAAATAAAACACAACAGGAACAGACTAAACATACGATGGACCACAATAAAACAGAAACAGGTTTATTTGAACAGCACATACTAACACAGAAACAGAAATTAAAAGCATACTAAAACAATACTAAAATTGGAACATATGAGATTAGGGTGCAGGAGTTCCTGGTTTAGTTCTGGGGCTGGTACGCACTGGAGTACTCTTTCCTTGCTTCTTGGATGCAGGCCTGGAAGATTTAGCCCCAGATAGCTTCGGGACAGTCGTGGTTTCTGTTGCTGCAGCAATGGAATGCTGCGGCACTGATCCTGTATCTGCAACAAGAGGACCAGCGTCAGAAACACTTGCCTTCTTCAGGGCAAGCACGAATTCCCTGGCCTCTTTGGCTTTCTTGGCAGCTTCAGCCTTCATCCTATCAGCAGATGCCTTTGTTATGGCCTCATTTGCTGCAGCAGTAGCTATTCCTTGCATGATTGCAGCAATTACGGAGTTATCTTCTCTCACCATCATCTCAGGTCTTGCTTCCTCATTGATCTTAGCTTCCTCAGGTACCCGCTCAGTCTTCCTTTTCTTTGTAAAGCGCTTTGACCTTTTCTGCTTAGGTGATACCAGCATTTCAGAACCTGTTGCAGCATCAACTGTTGCTGCAGCATCAATTGTTGCTGCAGCATCAGGAGTAGCAGTGACAGATGGCACATCAGGGGTGGTCTGGGTGGCAGGTGTTTGTGGTGGAGGGGTAGGTGCTTTGGGTTGAGGTTGGGTTTTAGGAATGGGTGATTTTTTTGGTGAGGGAACTGGGTCAGACTGTAGGGCTGGTGGTGGTTGGCTTTGTGCGGTGGTGGATGTAGGTAGGGGGTCATCAAGTGGAGCATTGGGGTCTTCCTCAGGCTTAGAAGAAGCATCACTGCCATCAACTTTTGCACTTTCTTGACCCTTCTCTTCTTCTTTACCTTCAATTTCATCATGCTCCTCCTCCTCTTCAGACGTATCAGGGTCCTCCTCATCACTTTCCTTATTCAACTCCTCCATGATCTCCTTGTACTGGTCTTTCTCCTCTTCACTCAGTGATTCATCATCTGATTCTAGCATGTCCTCTTCTTCCACCGGCTCATTCTGTTTCTTCTTTCCTTTCTTTATTTCCTGTCTCTTCCTCTTCTTTTCAACTACCACTTCTGGTTCAGTTTCCACATTTACTTCTTTTCCACAGCTTCTGGTTCCATAATGTCCTCCTCAAGCACCCATTCTGGGAATGCTGGTGCTTCCACAGCAGATATATCCTTCAAGTTAGCAGCTAGTACAACACCTATCCAATTCTGCTGTTTCTTCATAAATTCCCAAACAGCCCGTTGCTGCAGCATGAATTGCGGCAGCATAGTGGGATCTCCAGATGCTGCAGCAATATTCTTCTCTCTTAACACTGTAGGAAATGCAGCCATGGGGAAACTTTTCTGCTCTCCCAGAACTTCAACACCAGCATTTATACACAGAGAAGTTATCAGGCAAGGGAAAAACAAATAACCCGCAGTTTTACCTTTGCAAATCATGATTTCCCTACAAATCAACCTTCCAATATCAGCATTCTTTTTGCTCAGAATAGCATCCAGCAGCATCATCCTTTCTTTCTCTAAGTTGGTGGCATGAGAGGTAGGCAATAGGGACTGTTTGATGAAGTTGAACCAGACCTTTGCATCATGAGTCAAGTATTGCCTCTTGATCTTGAATTCATTAGCACTGCATGGCTCCCATGGTGTTCCGGGCATAGAAATGGTTCTCTTCACTCCTTCCATCTCTTTCTTTCTCCAATTAGCAACAGCATTCCCGAAGGCAGGACTATGAAAATCCAACCCATAGCTTGCTTTGATTGCTAGGGAGTCAAAATCCACAGCCACCCCGCGCACCTTAGACACAAATCGTTGCTTTCCAATCTTCGGTGGTAGAAGAACTTAGGATGCTGCACCAATTTTTCCCAGCCTAATGCGTTCACAATGGATGTGAACGCATCAGAAGCTCCTTTCAATTCGAGGCCTCGTTCTGCCCAGAAATTCATGTTCTGGAACTTCTCAGATTCGCTCACTTCTTGATTCTTGAGGCTTCTTCTTCGCATTTGGCTCGATTCACCACAGCCAGGGTTTGATTGGTGTTTACCAGAGGATTTGGAAGCACTAGCCTTAGTTCTAGTCATGGTGGTTTCGGTGAGAGTAGGGAAGAATTTGTGAAGAGGTTCGGAGACTGTTACGATGGGGGCTTTGAGAGAAAAGAGGTGGTTTCGGTGAGGAGAGTGAATGGGAGTGGGTGGTTATAAGTAATGGGATGGGACAGTTTTATTGGGAAAGGGTGTTGCACGTTTGCTTTCGCAAATAGCCGTTGGGTCATGGGGTATGTGGATGGTTAGGATTGAGCGATGGGACGGTTTTCTGACTTGATTTGACCACTCGCTGATGACTCATCAGATCTTGGTACCATAACTTCAATTATTTTACTATCGCATGACTGCTACTCACTGCTGCAGCAACATTGCTTTAAGCATTGCTGCAGCACTGATTGCTGCCACACCCTCAAACTTCAAATTTCCAGACTATTAACCTGCAAAATAAACACAAGACAACAACACACTGGTTTATTAGATTAAAACTCTGGGCTGCCTCCCAGTAGCGCTTGGTTTAAGAGTCCTCAGCCTGACTTCCTTTCCAGATTAAAGGTTTTGCAGTTCAGTGGTGATTTTACTTCTCATCACTGGTTCACCATAATATTTCTTTACCCTCTGACCATTTACTTTGAAGTGTTGCTTCCTCTCTTCGCAATACAAATCTACAGCACCATGGGGGTACACCTTCTCAATTTTGAAAGGTCCTGACCATCTTGACTTGAGTTTACCAGGGAACAACTTGAGTCTTGAGTTAAATAGAAAAACTTGGTCACCCTCCTTAAGCTCCCTTTTTTGAATCCTCTTGTCATGCCAAGCCTTGGTCTTAGCTTTGTTTAATTCAGAGTTCTCATAAGCAAAATGCCCCATTTCTTCTAATTCATTCAGTTGCAATAGCCTAGCTTCCCCTGCCTTAGTGTGATCAAAATTGAGCTTTTTTATGGCCCAGTGAGATTTATATTGCAGCTCAAAAGGCAGGTGGCAAGCTTTGCCATAAACCAATCTGTATGGAGACATTCCCAAAGGGGTCTTAAAAGCAGTTCTGTATGCCCACAGGGCATCATCTAAATGATTAGACCACTCCTTTCTTGTAGGTCCTACCATCTTTTCAAGTATTCTCTTGATTTCTCTATTGGATAACTCAGCTTGGCCACTGGTCTGGGGATGATATGCTGTAGCAATTCTGTGCTTGACCCCATACCTGGCTAGAAGAGCTTCAATCAATTTGTTGCAGAAGTGAGTTCCTTCATCACTGATTATGGCCCTTGGAGTACCAAACCTTGTGAAAATATTCTTTTGCAAAAACTTGCTAACAGACTTAGCATCATTGTTAGGAAGAGCCACTGCTTCAACCCACTTTAATACATAGTCCACAGCCACAAGGATGTAAACATTGCCAAATGAAGGGGGAAAAGGTCCCATAAAGTCCATGCCCCAAACATCAAAGAGTTCAATCTCTAGGATGTTGGTTAGAGGCATTTCTTGTTTGTTGGAGATGTTCCCACTCCTTTGGCAATTGTCACATTTTTTTACTAACTCATGGGCATCCTTGAAAATGGTAGGCCAGTAGTAACCAGATTGCAGCACCTTTGCTGCTGTTCTTATACCTCCGAAGTGTCCTCCATATGCTGCAGCATGACATTGCTGCAGCACTGGCTGCTGTTCTTCCTCTGCTATACATCTTCTAAACAACTGATCAGGGCATCTCTTGTAGAGGAAGGGTTCATCCCAGTAATATTGCTTGACAATGTGAAAGAACCTCTTCCTTTGTTGGTGATTCATGTCACATGGTACCACCTTGCTCACCAAGAAGTTGACTATGTCAGCATACCATGGTGCTGCAGCACTTATAGCCAATAAGTGCTCATCAGGAAAATGCTCTTTGATTTCACCAAATGTACCTGCACTTTCGTTTTCCAATCTAGACAGATGATCAGCAACTTGGTTCTCTACCCCCTTTTTATCTTTAATTTCAAGATCAAATTCTTGGAGGAGGAGAACCCATCTTATTAGCCTAGGTTTTGCATCTTTCTTAGTAATCAAATACTTAATGGCTGAGTGATCAGTGTAAACAATCACTTTTGTGCCAACTAAGTATGATCTAAATTTATCAAATGCGAAAACCACAGCTAAGAATTCTTTTTCAGTAGTGGTGTAGTTTAATTGAGCATCTACAAGTGTTTTGCTAGCATAGTAAATTAAATGAAAGACTTTTCCATACCTTTGGCCAAGGACAGCACCTATGGCATAATCACTAGCATCGCACATGAGCTCCAACGGCTTGCTCCAGTCTGGAGTAACAATAACAGGTGCAGTCACCAGGGCATTCTGCAATTTCTGGAATGCTGCAGCACAGGCCTCATCAAAAACAAATGGAGTGTCATGCTGCAGCAATTGACACAGAGGCTTAGAAATTTTGGAGAAGTCCTTGATGAATCTTCTATAAAACCCAGCATGCCCAAGGAAACTTCTGACACCTTTCACATTGGTTGGAGGATGCATCTTTTCAATCACTTCCACCTTAGCTTTATCAACCTCAATACCTTTCTTGGAAATCTTGTGACCCAATACAATACCCTCTTGGACCATGAAATGGCATTTTTCCCAATTAAGCACCAAATTGGTCTCTTCACATCTGTCCAGAATTTTCTCTAAGTTATCAAGGCATAATTGAAATGTTTCCCCAAAAACAGAGAAGTCATCCAAAAACACTTCCATTGACTTCTCAATAAACTTAGAGAAAATTGACATCATACACCTTTGAAAAGTTGCTGGCGCATTGCACAGCCCAAATGGCATTCTCCTAAAAGCAAAAGTACCATAGGGGCAGGTGAAAGTAGTCTTTTGTTGATCTTCAGGTACTATGGCTATTTGATTTTAGCCAGAGTAACCATCCAAAAAGCAATAAAACTCCTTCCCAGCCAGTCTATCCAACATTTGATCAATGAAAGGCAAGGGAAAATGATCCTTTCTTGTGGCTTTGTTGAGCTTCCTATAATCCATACAGATCCTCCAACCAGTTACAGTTCTTGTAGGAATAAGCTCATTCCTCTCATTGGCTACCACTGTGACCCCTCCTTTCTTAGGAACACACTGCACAGGGCTCACCCATGCACTGTCAGAGATAGGATACACAATGCCAGCATCCAGCCACTTGATAATCTCTTTCTTCACAACTTCTTTCATAATGGGATTTAGCCTCCTCTGTCCTTCAATACTGTTTTTAGCACCTTCTTCAAGAATGATTCTGTGCATGCAGATGGTAGGGCTAATTCCCTTTATATCAGACATTTGCCACCCAATTGCTTTCTTATGCCTCTTTAGGGTAGTAATGAGATCATGTTCTTGATTCTTAGAGAGATCAGAAGCAATGATCACAGGCAATGTATCATTTTCCCCTAAATAGGCATATTTGAGATGCTGTGGCAATTCCTTCAGTTCAAGAGTAGGAGGCTTTTCTATAGAAGGCACATTCTTTTTGAGATTAGAATCTCCCAGTTCAAGAGACTCATATTGCTTAGTCCAAACCTCCTTGACAGTGACCTCTTCATTTAGCAGCCCTTCTTCCAGTAATTCACTCTTATCCACACTTGCAAAGGCTTGCACCAGGTGGTCACTTTGCTTGTTGAATTGCTTCTGAACTACAGAATCTAGAGATACCACAAAGGAGCACTCCTCAATTCCCTTTTCAGGTAGCTTCAGGGCATTCATGACATTAAACTTGATCTCCTGGTCATTAACCCTCATAGTTAACCCTCCCTTCTGCACATCAATTAGAGTCTTGCCAGTAGCTAAGAAGGGTTTTGCTAGTATGATAGGCACCTCCTTATCTGCATCAAAATCAAAAATCACAAAGTCAGCTGGAAAAACAAATTTAGCTACCTTTATCAACACATCCTCAATGATTCCTTCAGGGTAGGCAATAGATCTATCTGCTAGTTGGAGTGTGACAGTTGTAGGCCTGGCAACTCCAATACCCAACTGAGTAAAGACAGACTTAGGCATCAAATTGATGCTTGCACCTAAGTCACAAAGAGCTCTACCAGTATAAGTTTCACCAATAGAACATGGGATAGTGAAACTGCCTGGATCCTTCAGCTTGCTTTGCATAATCATACTACATTCTTCTGTCATGGCCACTGTTTCAAATTCACCTAGCCTCCTCCTTTTGGTTAAGACATCCTTCATGAACTTTGCATAGTTGGGCATTTGTTGAAGAGCCTCAACCAGAGGGACATTAATGTGCAGTTGTTTCAACACCTCAAGAAACATGCCATATTGCTTGTCTTGCTGTGCCTTCTTCAATCTCTGAGGAAATGGTGGAGGTGGCACATCCTCGTCAAGCACAAGTGGTGGCACAGGTGTTGCATCAGATGCTACAGCATCAGTTGCTGTCGCATCTGGCTTACTCTTTTTTTCATTTTTTTCAACTTTTTCATTTTTTTCAGAATCTTTTTCTTTTCTTTTGTCACCACCACCTGTGTCAACTGATGGCCCATTCAAATCCTTCCCACTTCTTAGAGATATAGCCTTGCATGTTTCCTTAGCCTTGGATGATGAAGCTTCAGTAGTAGAAGGCAATGCTCCACTAGGTCTTTGGGTTAGAGCAGAAGGTATTTGGCCTATTTGATTCTCAAGATTTTTAATTGCAGCACCTTGTGTCTGATATTGAGTCTTTGTTTCATTCATGAAAGCCTTAAGCATAGCCTCCATGGAGTTATCAGTTGCAGGTGCAGCTTGCCTTGCTTGAGCAGGAAATCCGGGTGGTACAGCAGGTGCTGGAGTAGCTGTTGCAGCAGGTGTTGCTGCAGCATTGTTGCTCCACCTAAAATTTGGATGATCTCTCCACCCAGGACTGTAGGTATTTGAATATGGATTATTACCCTTGTTGTACCCAACATAATTGACTGAGATAGGATTCGCAGGACATTCCTCATAAAGATGACCTCCTCCACAATAAACACAACTTGGAGAGGAACCGCATGGAGCTGGTTCAATTACTGCTACAGTTGCTTCAGTTGCTGCAGCAGGTGTTGCTGCAGGACTAGGTGAACCCATGTTTTTGATCATATTAGATAGTGAAGCCACTTGAGCAGACAAGGCAGTGATCTCACTTACTTCATGTACACCAGCCACCTTCTTTTGAGCACTTAACCTAGCAGTAGGCCATTGATAGCTATTTGCAGCAATATCCTCAATAAGATTATAAGCATCATTGTAAGATCCTTTGAGTAGAACTCCTCCAGATGAAGCATCAAGCATGAGCCTTGTTTGGGGTTCCAATCCATTGTAGAAGGTTTCCATTTGAATGATGACAGGAATACCATGGTGTGGGCACTTTCTCAACAGGTCTTTGTATCTTTCCCATGCTTCAAACAAGGTTTCAAATTCAGTTTGCTTAAAAGAGGTAATTTCATTTCTCATCCTGGCATTCTTTATTGGGGGAAAATATTTTGTCATAAATTTTTCAGCCATCTCATTCCAAGTAGTGATAGAGTTAGGCTCTAGTGAGTTGATCCAGGCCTTTGCTCTATCCTTCAAGGAATAAGGAAACAATTTCAGCTTGAAAGCATCATCTGTAACACCAGGGAGAATGAAATTACTGCAAACCTCAACAAATTGTTTCAAATGCAGATGTGGGTCTTCCAGGGGACCACCACCAAACTGCCCAATTGTTTGAAGCATTTGGAACATCATAGGTTTGAACTCAAAATAGGTTGTAGCAATTTCTGGCCTCACTATGCCTGTTTGCATAGTTTGAGGGTCAAAAATTGCATAATCTCTCATGGGTCTGTCCCTGTCATTTGCCATTCCTATGACATTCATATCAATGATCTGTCTTCTGTACCCTCCATCACCATCACCTTGAATTGTGTGAGGTGGTGAAGGTGGTGGACTGATATCACCATCAACAGTAGGAGTAGGACTAGCCATAGCAGCAGCTCGCCCTAATTCAATAAGTCCTGGAGTGCTGTGAACTCTTCTCAGATTTCTAAAATGTCTTTCTATCTCTGGGTGCAACTGGAATTCTGGAGTGTTGCGTCTATACTTGTGCATATGCTGCAGCAACAGATGTAGAAGCAACTAACGCTGGAGCAACAGAAACAACACAAACAGAATTAGTAACAAAAGGCACTAAGTTGCTAACTAAATAAACATTTAATTTAACTAAAGTTCCCCGGCAACGGCGCCAAAAACTTGTTATGTGAAAACTTAGTGCAAGTATACACTGTCTTAACAAGTAATAAAGGGTAAATGAGATCGTTCCCACGAGGAATTTAGTTAAATACAAGAGTTTAATTTTGCTAACAAATTAGTGAATAAAGTAAATGACACACAAATTTTGGGTAACATAAACAGTAAGAATAATTGGAAATGGTAATTAAGAATCAGTGATGAGAACAAGCTGAGATGCATTCACTTCAGTAACTTCATCAATATGCTATTAAGGGTATATTCAATGCTGCAGCATTAGGTGCTGCAGCAAGAAGACGTTATTCTCTCGAATACTTCACACTAGGTTTTCCTTGCAAGAGTTTATCTCTAAACTCTAAAGAAGTACCTCCTAGGCTGCTTGAGCACCAGCAGTGATCACCTTATGGGCTATACCTTCCTATCTCTAGGGTTAAGCATGGAACATCAAGATCTCTCATTAATGCCCACTACCCATATTACCTTGTGAGATTAATTTACAAACCATCTCTGAATTTATAAATGCTATTTAGAATAGATGGCCAATCTACTCTAAAATGGAAATATTATCACGCACAAGGTAAAATTCACAACATTAAATATACTTCATAAATAGCATAAAAAATCTAGTTACTTCAGATCCAGCATCTCAACTATGAGAAATTAGCTCATATTGAGCTTACAAAACATGGAAAACAACTTAAACAAAAGAGTAGAAGTCATATTACAAATTTCAAGAGAAGAAATGATACTATCAAGATGAAACAGTGAAGGAACTCCAGTAGTAGTGATGGAGATCTGCTCCAGCTCTTCTAGTGAAGATCTTCCAAGAGAAATGTAATTCCAAGTAATGCTGTCGCAATGGTCTCAGCAATGAAGCTTGTGGGTAACAATGGTGAGCTAAGCACGCTATGAGGAGCTATCTCTAAACTTCCCCTTGACGGCAGAGCATCCATAAGAAGAAGGGGAAACGTCCTTATATAGTGTCTCCTTGCACGCAACCCTAGAATGAGGGCCCTTTAAGGAAATGCGTCCTAGGATCGAGGGCAATCATGGGAATTCCTCAATAGGAAATATCTTTCTGTGTCATACAGCTCTGAAAATTAAAAGGGTCATCATGTTGCAAAAGCATACACATTGGTTTTGAAATCTTTGAAAAGTCTTTGATGAATCTCCTATAAAAACCTGCATGACCTAAAAAACTTCTAATCCCTTTGATTGTTGATGGAGGTGGTAGTTTGTCAATGACCTCTATTTTGGCTCTATCCACTTCTAAACCTTTTTTAGATATTTTATGACCAAGCACAATGCCTTCCTTCACCATGAAATGACATTTCTCCCAGTTGAGCACTAAATTGGTGTCTTCACACCTTTGGAGAATTTTCTCTAAGCTGGATAGACACAATGAAAAGGTTTCTCCAAAAATTGAGAAGTCATCCATGAAGACTTCCATTGATTGCTTAATGAAGTCAGAAAAAATGGACATCAGGCATCTCTCAAAGGTGGCAGGTGCATTACAAAGTCCAAAAGGCATTCTCCTAAAAGCAAAAGTGCCATAAGGACAAGTAAAGGTAGTTTTTTTGTTGATCTTCTGGTTCAATGGCTATTTGGTTGTATCCTGAATAACCATCTAAAAAACAATAGAACTCCTTGCCTACTAGCCTATCTAGCATTTGATCTATGAATGGTAGAGGGAAATGGTCTTTCTTTGTGGCCTTATTGAGTTTTCTGTAATCCATACAGATTCTCCATCCTGTGACAGTTCTTGTTGGGATTAATTCATTATTCTCATTGGCTATAACTGTTACACCCCCTTCTTTGGAACACATTGCACAGGACTAACCCATGAACTATCAGAAATAGGGTAGATAATACCAGCATCTAGCCATTTTATTATTTCTTTCTTAACAACCTCTTTCATTATGGGATTCAATCTTCTTTGCCCTTCTATGCTGTTTTTAGAGTTTTCTTCTAAAATTATCCTATGCATGCATATGGAGGGGCTAATCCCTTTAATATCTGCCATTTGCCAGCCTATGGCCTTCTTATGCTCTTTTAAGGTGTTAATAAGATCAATTTCCCGTTCTATAAATAATTCAGATGCCATAATTACAGGAAGTGTATTATCTTCACCTAAGAAAGCATAATTTAAGTGTTTAGGCAGTTCTTTTAATTCAAGCTTAGGAGGTTGCTCTATAGAAGGTAAATTCTTTCTAAGATTGGGATCTTCTAGATTAAGAGATTCATAAGTTCTAGCCCATGCCTTAGGTGTTGCTTCTTTCTCTGTTAGCATTCCATTCTCAATGATGTCCCCTGCAGGCAGTGTAGCTGCATCTGGTGCTAGTACTCTGGCAAGGTGATCATATTGCTTGTGGAAATGCTTCTCCACCAAATGGTCAAGAGAAATTGCTGAACACTCTTCACTCTCCTCTGTAGGATACTTCAAAGCATTCAATACATTAAATTTCACCTCTTGATCATTTACTCTCATGGTCAATTCTCCTCTTTGCACATCTATCAATGTCTTTCCTGTTGCTAAGAATGGCCTTCCAAGTATAACAGGCACTTCCTCATCTGCAATAAAATCAAGGATAACAAAATCTGCAGGAAACACAAATTTGTCAACCTCTACCAAGATATCCTCAATGATTCCTTCTGGATATGCTACTGATCTATCAGCTAGAGAGAGTGTTAAGGTAGTTGGCTTAGCATTTCCAATTCCTAATTTGGTAAAGATGGACTTAGGCATCAAGTTGATACTTGCACCTAAGTCACACAATGCTCTACCAGTGTAGAACTTACCTATAGAAAAAGGAATTGTCAAGCTACCTGGATCTTTTAATTTTCTTGGAATCTTGTTATGCAAGATTAAGCTGCATTCTTTTGACATTACAACAGTTTCAAATTCTCCTAATCTCCTTCTCTTAGAAAGCACATCTTTCATAAATTTAGCATAATTAGGCATTTGTTGTAGTGCTTCTATTAAAGGAACATTGATATGCAATTGTTTTAAAACATCTAAGAACTTACTGAACTGCTTCTCCTCATGTACTTTTTTCAATCTTTGAGGAAAGGGAGGAGGAGGATATTCAGGAACTAACCTTGGAGTTGGAGTTGTATGAGATGCAGTTGCATCAGGTGTTTTTGCATCTTGAGAATTTTTTTCATTTTTATTTTGTTCTCCCTTATCTTTACCTTCAATCTCATCTGTTCCAGTTAAATCTTTACCATTTCTTAAAGAAAAGGCTTTTACCTGTTCCTTACCTTGCCTTTGTGAAATTGATGCTTCTGTATTTGAGGGCAATGCACCTGCAGGTCTTTGATACAATGCAGTTGCTAATTGTCCTACTTGGTTCTCTAGATTCTTAATGGGTTAAATATGTTTTTAGTCCCTACAAAATCGGCTCCTTCTAAGTTTAGTCCTTATATTAACGAAATAGGCGTTTTGGTCCCCATCTTATTTTGCCGTTTTCAATTTTAGTCCATCGTGACTTTTAATAGCGCTTCAACACTTTGAAAACGGAAAAATAAGATGAGGACCAAAACGCCTATTTCGTTAATGTAGGGACTAAACTTAAAAGGAGCCGATTTTGTAGGGACTAAAAACATATTTTACCCATTCTTAATTGATGCATCTTGGGCTTGCCAAGCAGTTCTAGTTTCACTAATGAATTATTTAAGCAAACCTTCTAGAGAGTTATCAGTGGCAGGTGGATTTGGTTTTTGTTGATTCTGAGATTGAAAATCAGGAGGAGTAGCTGGTGCAGGTGTACTTGGTGCAGGAGCACTGGCATTGTTCCATCTAAAATTTGGGTGGTTTTTCCATCCTGGATTGTAGGTATTAGAGTAAGGGTTGTTATTCCTATTGTAACCAACATAATTGACAGAGATTGGGTTGCTAGGACACTCTTCATACACATGGCCTCCCCCACAATAAACACAACTTGTAGTTCCTGGAGGGGTTTGTTCTATGGCTGCTGCAGTGTTTTCCTTAGGAGTGGCTACACTAGATGTAGGTGCACTAGTGAACTGTTTGATCATATTAGTTAAAGAGGCTACTTGAGCAGATATGGCTGATATGTCACTAATCTCATGTACCCCAGAAGTTTTCTTTTGGGCACTTGCCCTCTCAGTGGGCCAACGAGAACTATTTGTAGCTATCCTATCAATTAGATCACATGCTTCATTATAAGACATATTCAAGAGAACACCACCAGCTGATGCATCAAGCATCACTCTGGTTTTTGGTTCTAGACCATTGTAAAATGTTTCCATTTGTATAATGACAGGTAAACCATGATGTGGACACTTTCTTAACAGCTCTTTCCATCTTTCCCATGCATCAAACAATGATTCAAATTCTTTTTGCTTAAAAGATGTAATATCATGTCTCATCCTAGCATTTTTAATTGGAGGAAAATATTTGCTTAAGAATTTTTCAGCTAATTCAGTCCATGTATGAATAGAATTGGGCTCTAAAGAATTTAACCATGATTTAGCCCTATCTTTCAGAGAGTATGGAAATAACTTATGCCTAAACGCATCCTCACTAATACCAGGAATGATAAAGTTACTACAAACTTCTATGAATTGCTTTAAATGCTCATGGGGATCTTCATGAGGAGATCCACCAAATTGACCAATTGTTTGTAACATTTGGAACATCATGGGGTCTAGCTATACTAGTTTGCATATGTTGATGATTAATTTGAGCATAGTCTCTCATAGGTCTATCCCTATCATTAATCATACCTATTGGTCCCATTTGAATGAATTGTTGTCTGTGATCTGCTTCACCTTCAGGTTGCTGCTGTGAATTTGGTCCCCCTCTCACTGAGGCATCTTCACTGTGGTGAGACATACTTCTGCACCCTTGTTGTCTTTGTCTTTGTTGTCTTAGCAATCTCCTAAATCTTCTTTCAATTTCTGGATCACAATCAAATTTTGGTGGTCTATCTCTGGGCATAAACTAGTGCTTCTGCACTAAGTGTATCTGCACTAGATGCTCTGCACAGAAAACAGAATACCAGCAGTACTAAAAATAAAAACACTAAATTAACATAAACAACTAAAATTTTACAATAATCCCCGGCAACGGTGCCAAAAACTTGGTGTGGAAAATAGTATGCAAGTATACATAGTCACACAAGTAATATAATGATAAGAAAAGGTCGAACCCACAGGGATTATGAAAACTCTATGTTGCTTAGAGTGTATACTTAGTGTGTCTACACTATTCACAATTGGTTGGAGTTTATGAATTGTATTTAAACAATATAAACAGTAAATATGTGAAGGAAATCAGTTAGATAAAGTAGTTGAGATGTTTTCACCAAGTAACTTACTTCTAAGAGTTTTAGTGGTGTAGGAAGTGTAGGTACACTGAGTGCAGCTGCATGAGTGTGTGCTTTTCAGTCACTTTCTTCAGAGTTTCATTACAAGCTTCCTATGTCTAGGCATGCTAAATAGGTTCACTCTTGTCTCTTAAGCCCCCACTGTATCACCCTAAGAACTATGTTATCCTATGTCTAGGACTTAACATGGTTTTAACAAGCAATTCTTTATTAAAGCTAGTTTAACAAATATGATGTTACAAACGCTTATTCTTATCAACTCTTGATGTCTTAAATGTAACCCATGTCAGCTGTTACAAGTTTACCTATTCTAAGGTGATCAAATTCAGAATAAGTTTTGAAAGAAGTATTGCACAAGAGTTAAAATGCATACACTACTTGAACCACATATACTTACTTAGAAGTTCATTACACGGTTTACAGCATCTCAACTTAAGGAAATTAGCTCATATTACTCATTATAAAATAGAAAGAATCTGTAAGGAACATAACAAGATGAGTAATATTGCAAAAGAACTAAAAGAGATAGAGATTACTCAAGTAGAAGAACTTTTGCATGAGATTTCCAAGTTGAAGTGCAAGATGATATCCTTACACAAGTTTCCTCCAAGTAGAAGTGAAGGGAGTGGTTGTCAAGCACCTCCTTACCTTCCTTCTTTCAGAAAACGTAAATAAAACTAAACTAAACTTAAGTGATCTTTTAAGAAATGGATGATTTCTAAGTAAAGATATGGCTTCTATTTATAGGCATGAGAGCTTGCCTCCCTTGGAGGGTTTCCTTTGGCGCGAAATTGTAACTGAGATAATTAACCATGGTTAGTTGCAGACCTCCCATCAAGCAAGTTGTTCAAATTGGTCGCTTTGCATGAAGCACACATGGGGTGGTTCAATGAATGAGTGCCACATGGCCTTGAGTGAGTGAGCTTCTCAACTAGTCTTTGATAGTAGGCGCCGAATTCTGCAAGTGGATCTGCTCCATATGACTAGGCATGACATCACATATCAAGTGTTGAAGCATTGGAATGGTCTTTGGATGTTTTGGTCCAAAGTGCTGGTTTAGCAGGTGTACGCAGTGTGGGCACTCCTAGTGTAGGCAGTGTGGGCACACCTGAAGTAGCTGCACTGAACAGAAACATCAAACCTAACAAGATATATGCATTTTGCCTAATTCGTTGTCCTTATTCATTTGAATCTTTAAAATGTTGTTTCTTAATAAATAAGCTATATTTATATATTAATGTTCTTGAAGATAAACAATAATCCAAGTTTAATTGTATGAATAACTCTATATAAAATAGAGTTATCACATACCAATCGCCGCTGTAACACCCCTTTTCTACCCGTTAATTTAATTGGAAAAATTATCAGAGTTTTCAAAATTTATTTCGCATGTGGAATGTTACACATACTTCAATAAAACACATTAATCATGCATCACGTAGCACGTCACTAAAAGGAGAGCCTCAACCCACGGTTATCATCGCAAATTAAAACTTAACGACAAAGAAAAACAACTACGCAGCGGAATAACAAAATAAAACAGAATTGTCAACAAAGACATAACAACCGAAATCATTCATAAACATCAAGTTCGCCCCCCCCCCCGAGTGCTACGTATCAGAGCGTGACGACTCGACTCGAAGTAGTGAAGGTACCTAGTCCTTCACTCGTGATCACCTGCACGTTACCGCGTAGGGGTAACATTCAAACAGAAGGGTGAGTCCAATTCAATCCATATAATAAATCGCATGAAAAGCAATAAGTCAAGTCACAGCTCTAAATTAATCACATCACAGTCATCAATTACATCACTACAATAACTCATCACTATGTCATGTAGGCATATGAAATGCAACCCACTCGCGGGCATATGCATGAGGTACCTTTTCACAAACGTCGCTTAGCCTTTATGGCTTCATCGTCACTTAGCCTCTTGGGCCTCAAAACGTCACTGGGTTTATGCATATGGGAGGCATGAGACACTATGACATGCACCACGCACAAACACACAATCACGGTCAACTATATGACCCGTCACTTACCAATTTGCCAAATAAGAGGCACAGCACCTGTCAATTCACAATTTACACACAACAACGTCACTTAGCCTTTATGGCCTTATCATCACTTAGCCTTTTAGGCCTCAACGTCACTTATTTTCATCGTCACTTATTCATAAACATCATCAACTCAAACAATAGCCACTGAGGGCAAACACGTCATTTACTAGCCACCAAGGGCATCATCGTCATTTACACGTCATTATCAACAACATTGGCCACTAAGGGCAAAAAGGTCATTTCACTAGCCACTAAGGGCATCATCGTCATTTACACATCATTATCAACAACATTGGCCACTAAGGGCAAAAAGGTCATTTAACTAGCCACTAAGGGCATCATCGTCAAAATCATTACTTTTGACACTAAAACGTTAAAAACCACTGGTTATACGCAAAAGAGGATTTTTAAAGACACCAAAACGATTTTTCAATGTCACGGCAACGACCTCCGAGAACAGCCACTTGGGGCGCCCAGCAACCTTCCGAAATTATAAGTTTTTATTTTTAAAAATGGGACACACAGATAGACAACTGAAAAAGCTTCCCAACACTTTTTCAAACGTTCAAAACGGATGCCCGAGTCAAAAGATATAGCGAAAACAGTTTTCATAAAAATTTGGGAACATCCTGAAAACTGGCGCCCTGGGCGCCCAGCGCCTGGCACCTGGCGCCCAGCAACACGCAACACACACACACTGGCGCCCAGCGCAACACACACACACACACGGGCGCCCAGCGCCCAGCGCCTGGCGCCCAGCGCAACACACACACACACACACACGGGCGCCCAGCGCCTGGCACCCAGCGCCCAGCGCTCCACACACACACGCGTACAGTAACACGGCGCCCAGCGCCCATGGGCGCCCAGCGCCTGCACACTTTCAGCAACACAATTTCAGCACAATTTCAACATATACATTTTTTTTCTTCAAATTTTCACATGACCAATCACAACACCAATTTACAACAATTCATGAGCACATATAAAATCATCAAAAACCTCCATCAAACATCAAAATTCAGCAACATTACTAGCACACACATGGCGCCCTAGGCGCCCATAGTACCAAATACGGATCTTTGAGCAACAATTTGCCAAACAACATGCCAATCGAAAATAACAACATGGAATCGTACATAATCATGCTCATGGATTAAATCTAGGCCACCTCTACTTAAAACCTATCATAGGACCTATTATATAAATTGATAGGACATCCCCTTACCTCGAATTTGAAGAATAGAAGCCCTAGAGACAGTCACGAACGGAACCACGGCAACAGAATCACGTCCCTTGGCCCTTGGAGCTTGCGACTTCTTCTCTCTTCTTCTCCTCCCCTACGGCGCTCTTCTCTTCTCCTTTCTCTCTTCTCAATTTCGCAAAAGCCAACCCAAAACCCTAACTCACAAGACCCTTGTGTATTCGCATATTACTTGGGTCATGGGCTTGGGCTTTTCACTTAAGCCCAAGTCTAGCTAATTGGCGCCTTCATCTCCTAATACCACCTACACATTTTAATATAATTTTCAAATAATTAAATTATATCCAATTAATTAATTTAAATTCCTAAATACTTAATTAAATAAATTAATTAAATATTTTGGGTGTTACAACTCTCCCCCACTTACAATATTTCGTCCTCGAAATTTACCTGATCAAACAACTCTGGGTAGGACTCTCGCATCTTGCTCTCTAGCTCCCAAGTCATACTCTCACCGGCAGCTCCTAGCCAAACCACTTTCACTAATGCAATCTCTTTGCCTCTAAGTACTTTCACTTCACGATCCTCAATCCGTACGGGCATCGTCTCCACAGTGAGATTATCCCGCACCTCCACATCATCCATATGGATCACATGAGATGGATCCGAAACATACTTCCGAAGCTGCGACACATGAAACACGTCGTGCAAATTCGAAAGATTCGACGGTGAAGCCACTCTATAAGCCACATTTCCGATTCTCTCAGAAATCTGATAAGGACCAACAAAGCGAGGAGTGAGCTTCTTCGATTTCAACGCTCGACCAACACCGATAATAGGAGAAACCCTCAAGAACACATGCTCACCCTCCTGAAACTCTAAATCTTTCCTCCGCTTGTCATGATAACTCTTCTGACGACTCTGCGAAGCCTTCATCTTTTCACGGATCACCTTGATTTTCTCTGTAGTCTCCCGGACAATCTCCGGTCCCAACACTACACTCTCTCCCGACTCATACCAACACAATGGCGTTCTACACTTTCGACCGTACAATGCTTCAAACGGTGCCATCCCGATACTGGAATGGTATCTGTTGTTATAGGTAAACTCAATCAACGCAAGTTAGGAATCCCATGAACCCCGTTGTTCCAATACACAAGCCCTCAACAAATCTTCTAACGACTGAATTGTCCTCTCCGACAGACCATCTGTCTGAGGATGATACGCCGAACTCATTTTTAACTTCGAACCCAATTCCTTCTGCAAACCCGTCCAAAACTCAGAGGTGAACCTCGGATCCCTATCTGACACAATACTCTTCGGAACACCGTGCAACTTCACGATTTCTTTGACATAAACCTCTGCCAACCTCGCCACCGGATAAGTGATATTAATAGGAACAAAGTGAGCAGACTTCGTTAACCTATCAACGATCACCCAAATAGCGTCATGACCCTTAACTGTATTCGGCAATCCCGTCACAAAGTCCATCGCAATGCTATCCCACTTCCACTCTGGAACTTCCAACGGTTGCATCAACCCCGCAGGCTTCTGATGTTCGACCTTCGACTTTTGACAGGTCAAACAGGCATACACAAACTGTGCCACATCTCTCTTCATACCATACCACCAAAACATCTTTTTCAGATCTTGATACATTTTCGTCGCTCCAGGATGGATACTCAACTTGCTACGGTGACCCTCCTCTAAAATAGCCTTTCTCATCTCCGCATCATCCGGAACACAGATCCTACCTCGAAACCTCAACACACCACGGGAATCTAACTTGATATCTTCATCTTCAGATTGACCAACCCCATTAATTAAATCTACTAACTTGACATCTGACTTCTGAGCCTCTCTGATGCTGCCCAGGAAATCATTATCGATCTTTAACATTCCCAGCTTGACACTGCGAGGTGTCATTTTACAAACCAAACTCAAATCTCTGAATTCCTCAATCAACTCTAATTCTTTCACCATCATTGCCGACATATGCAAAGACTTTCTGCTTAAAGCATCAGCCACGACATTAGCTTTGCCGGGATGATAATTCAAACCAAAGTCATAATCCTTCAAGAGCTCCAACCACCGACGCTGTCTCATATTCAACTCTTTCTGATCGAACAGATACTTTAGACTCTTATGATCACTGAACACTTCAAACCTCGAACCATAAAGGTAGTGCCTCCAAATCTTAAGCACAAATACCACAGCAGCCAATTCCAAATCATGCGTAGGGTAACTTTTCTCATGAACCCGCAATTGCCTCGACGCATACGCAACGACTTTTCCATCTTGCATCAGCACACCACCAAGACCCATCTTCGAAGCGTCACAATATACAACAAACGGTTCCTCCGGATTAGGCAACGTCAAGACAGGCGACGTTGTCAATCTCTTTTTCAGTTCCATAAAACTTTCCTCACACCGAGCATCCCAAACAAAAACTTTACCCTTACAAGTCAACTGAGTCAACGGAAGGGCCAACTTGGAAAAAACCTCGATGAACCTCTTGTAGTACCCAGCCAAACCCAAAAAGCTTCTAACCTCTGTTGCGGACTTCGGAGCCTCCCACTCCAATACTGCTTCCACTTTTGCCGGATCAACCGCAATACCATTACCAGAAATCACGTGCCCAAGGAAACTCACCTCTTTCAGCCAGAACTCACACTTTGATAACTTAGCATACAACTTTTTCTCTTTAAGAACTTCCAATACTGTCTTCAGGTGCTCAGCATGCTCTTCCTCCGACTTAGAATAAACTAGAATGTCATCTATGAAGATCACCACAAACCGATCTAGGTAATTATGGAAAATATGATTCATATATTCCATAAATACACCAGGTGCATTGGTCACACCGAACGGCATCACTGAATATTCATAATGCCCATACCTTGTCCTGAACGCTGTCTTCTGAACATCTTCATCCTTTACTTTAATCTGATGATATCCGGACCTCAAATCAATTTTGCTGAAAACACGGGCACCCACTAACTGATCCATCAAATCGTCGATCCTCGGAAGCGGATACTTATTCTTGATAGTTACCTTATTCAACTGACGATAGTCCACACATAACCTCATACTCCCATCCTTCTTCTTTACCAGAATTTCATCAGGAAAAACCTCAGGGAACTCGCGTACCACCTGCAGTTCTTCAATAACAGCCTGACTCTCAGCAGACAACGATGCCATCAACGCAAATAGCTGAACTCCTTATTTCTTCAACTTCTTCAACTGACCAGCAGATACCAAAACAGAATCTTCTTCCCCGAAACTGACCGACTTGCTATGACAGTTGATATGAACGTGGTTATTCTCTAACCAGTCCATGCCCAAGATTACATCCAGACCTCTCAACGGCAAGCAAACAAAATTCACAACAAAGTCCCTGCCGAAGATCGACACGGGACACTGAGAACACACCTGGGAAGTAATCACCGACCCCTTCGCAGGAGTATCGACAACCATATCCCCACACATAGCAGATAAAACAAGACCCAATCTTTTACAACAATCAACAGATATAAAGCAATGGGTAGCACCAGTATCAATAAGAGATTTCAGAGAAATACCGTTAATAAAACACGTACCTCTAATCAGACCATCCTTCTCATCAGGCTCCTCTCCTGCCAATGCGAACACTTTCCCACTAGACCTTTCCTTCTTCGGCTTTGTACATTTTGTACTGATATGCCCAGACTCACCACAGTTGAAGCACACCACATCCTTGACCTTACACTCGGCTGCCATATGACCCTTTTTACCACAACGATAGAAAACTCTCTCATCAGACCTGCATGTAGTACTCTTGTGGCCAGGCTTGCCACACTTATAACAGACAATGCTAGCAGGAGCATCTCCCCCAATAGAATTCTTACCTCCAGCAGCCTTCTGATAATTCTTACCCGCAGGAACCTCATACGGCTTGCTTCGACTCTGAAACTTACCCTTTTTCTCAGACGTAGCTTTGTAATGAGCAGTACTGTCCTCCTCAAAGATTCTACAACTGTCAACCAGATCAGCGATCACACGGATCTTTTGGTAACCAATGGCCTTTTTGATATCAGGCCTCAACCCATTCTCGAACTTGATGCATTTTGAGAACTCAGCTGTCGCCTCACTGTAGTGCGGATAGAATTTTGCCAATTCCACAAACTTCGCCGCATATGCAGTAACAGACATACCACCCTGCTTCAGTTCCAGGAACTCTATCTCTTTCTTTCCTCGGACGTCTTCAGGAAAATATTTTCTCAGAAATTCCCTGCTAAATACCTCCCAAGTAATCTCTTCCTGCACAGCCTCTAACCTCTGCCTAGTAGCCAACCACCAATCGTCAACCTCCTCGGCTAACATGTGGGTACCAAAACGGACCTTCTGCTCAACAGTGCAGTCCATCACCCTGAAAATCCTCTCGATCTCCTTCAACCAAGCCATAGCACCATCTGGATCATATTTGCCCTTAAGTGTGGGCGGATTCTCTCTCTGGAAAGTAGTCAGACTCCGAAAACCAGCGTTCTCCCCAGCATTATGCTGATTCTGCACAGCCTGAGCCATAGCTTGCAATGCAGCAGCAAGAGCAGCGTCGTTTCTCCCAGCCATTTCGAACTATCACTGCAGCACAAACCAAAAATTCAGAACTAATTTATTGTCATAAGACACTATGACAGGACGACATTGGCCGGACAGACTGAACTGCTCTAATACCACTAATGTAACACCCCTTTTCTATCCGTTAATTTAATTGGAAAAATTATCAGAGTTTTCAAAATTTATTTCGCATGTGGAATGTTACACATACTTCAATAAAACAACGCTTCTCAATAAAACAACTCAAACACATTAATCATGCATCACGTAGCACGTCACTAAAAGGAGAGCCTCAACCCACGGTTATCATCGCAAATTAAAACTTAACGACAAAGAAAAAGAACTACGCAGCGGAATAACAAAATAAAACAGAATTGTCAACAAAGACATAACAACCGAAATCATTCATAAACATCAAGTTCGACCCCCCCCCCCCCCCCTGAGTGCTACGTATCAGAGCGTGACGACTCGACTCGAAGTAGTGAAGGTACCTAGTCCTTCACTCGTGATCACCTGCACGTTACCGCGTAGGGGTAACATTCAAACAGAAGGGTGAGTCCAATTCAATCCATATAATAAATCGCATGAAAAGCAATAAGTCAAGCCACAGCTCTAAATTAATCACATCACAGTCATCAATTACATCACTACAATAACTCATCACTATGTCATGTAGGCATATGAAATGCAACCCACTCGCGGGCATATGCATGAGGTACCTTTTCACAAACGTCGCTTAGCCTTTATGGCCTCATCGTCACTTAGCCTCTTGGGCCTCAAAACGTCATTGGGTTTATGCATATGGGAGGCATGAGACACTATGACATGCACCACGCACAAACACACAATCACGGTCAACTATATGACCCGTCACTTACCAATTTGCCAAATAAGAGGCACAGCACCTGTCAATTCACAATTTACACACAACAACGTCACTTAGCCTTTATGGCCTTATCATCACTTAGCCTTTTGGGTCTCAACGTCACTTATTTTCATCGTCACTTATTCATAAACATCATCAACTCAAACAATAGCCACTGAGGGCAAACACGTCATTTACTAGCCACCAAGGGCATCATCGTCATTTACACGTCATTATCAACAACATTGGCCACTAAGGGCAAAAAGGTCATTTCACTAGCCACTAAGGGCATCATCGTCATTTACACATCATTATCAACAACATTGGCCACTAAGGGCAAAAAGGTCATTTAACTAGCCACTAAGGGCATCATCGTCAAAATCATCACTTTTGACACTAAAACGTTAAAAACCACTGGTTATACGCAAAAGAGGATTTTGAAAGACACCAAAACGATTTTTCAATGTCACAGCAACGACCTCCGGGAACAGCCACTTGGGGCGCCCAGCAACCTTCATAAATTATAAGTTTTTATTTTTAAAACTGGGACACACACATAGACAACTGAAAAATCTTCCCAACACTTTTTGAAACGTTCAAAACGGATGCCCGAGTCAAAAGATATAGCGAAAACAGTTTTCATAAAAATTTGGGAACATCCTGAAAACTGGCGCCCTGGGCGCCCAGCGCCTGGCACCTGGCGCCCGGCGCCCAGCAACACGCAACACACACACACACTGGCGCCCAGCGCAACACACACACACACACGGGCGCCCAGCGCCCAGCGCCTGGCGCCCAGCGCAACACACACACACACACACACACACGGGCGCCCAGCGCCCAGCGCCTGGCACCCAGCGCCCAGCGCTCCACACACACACGCGCACAGCAACACGGCGCCCAGCGCCCATTGGCGCCCAGCGCCTGCACACTTTCAGCAACACAATTTCAGCACAATTTCAACATATACATTTTTTTTCTTCAAATTTTCACATGACCAATCACAACACCAATTTACAACAATTCATGAGCACATATAAAATCATCAAAAACCTCCATCAAACATCAAAATTTAGCAACATTACTAGCACACACATGGCGCCCTAGGCGCCCATAGTACCAAATACGGATCTTTGAGCAACAATTTGCCAAACAACATGCCAATCGAAAATAACAACATGGAATCGTACATAATCATGCTCATGGATTAAATCTAGGCCACCTCTACTTAAAACCTATCATAGGACCTATTATATAAATTGATAGGACATCCCCTTACCTCGAATTTGAAGAATAGAAGCCCTAGAGACAGTCACGATCGGAACCACGGCAACAGAATCACGTCCCTTGGCCCTTGGAGCTTGCGACTTACTTGGCCCTTCGCAAAAGCCAACCCAAAACCCTATCTCACAAGACCCTTGTGTATTCGCATATTACTTGGGTCATGGGCTTGGGCTTTTCACTTAAGCCCAAGTCTAGCTAATTGGCGCCTTCATCTCCTAATACCACCTACACATTTTAATATAATTTTCAAATAATTAAATTATATCCAATTAATTAATTTAAATTCCTAAATACTTAATTAAATATTTAGGGTGTTACAGCCGCTAACTCTAAATCATGAGTAGGGTAGTTTTCTTCGTGAGTTTTCAACTGTCGGGAGGAATAAGCTACAACTTGATGGTTTTTCATAAGGACACATCCTAAACCCTTCCCAGAGGCGTCACTGTAAATCTGAAATTCCAGGGACGGATTTGGAAGAGTTAGAATTGGTGCAGAAGTTAAACGAGCTTTTAACTCTAAGAAACATTATTCACAATCAGCGTCCCGCACAAATGGTTGACCCTTACGAGTTAATCGAGTGAGTGGAAAAACCAACTGGGAGAATCCTTGGATAAATCTCCGATAATACACTGCTAGCCCCACGAAACTCCTAACTTCTGTGACCGTAGATGGTCGTTCCCAATTTATCATTGCTCCCACTTTGCTAGGATCCGTAGAAACTCCTAATTGAGATATAACATACCCGAGGAATATCACTTCTAGCATCCAGAAGTCACACTTGGTCGGTTTAGCATTCAACTGCTTCTCCTGGAGTAAATGAAGAACAACTTCGAGATGTTGCACATGCTCCTCAATGGTCTTAGAGTACACCAAAATATCGTCAATAAATACCACTACAAACGGGTCAAGGTAGGGATGAAAGACTCGGTTTCTGCAATCCATGAATAGAGCATGAGCATTAGTTAGTCCGAAGGACATCACCACAAACTCGTAGTGTCCATATCTTGTACGGAAATACCGTGGCTCCCCGAAGTTGGAAAATACTGTGGTGTCTATAACTTGTCTTTAATCTGATGATAACCCTACCTCAAATTGATCTTGGAGAATACCGTGGCTCCTCGAAGTTGATCTAACAGAACGTCTATCCTTAGAAACAAGTACTTGTTCTTAATAATCACTTTATTCAGCTGTCGATAATCAATGCACAACCTCATACTCCCATCTTTCTTCTTGACGAGTAACACCAGAACACCCCATGGCGAAGCACTCGGTAAGGAGCAATGGAAATTGGTCCTATGCCCGGAACCAATTCTATTGAGAACTCTACGTCACGATCTGGAGGTAAAGAAGTCACTTCATCAGGAAAACCATAAAGAAATTCATTAACTACTTGAACAGAGGTTAAATCTAAACCTATTTCAGTAGCCGATGACAGCATCATAACATAAGCTTCAGCTCCTTGGAACAAGCACTGACTGGCAGAACTGAAGGAAATAACAGCTTCAGAGGAAGTCTTCTGTAATTCTACCAACTCAGGAGCAAAACCAATTGTGCGGTTGAAGCAGTCTATCGTAACATGATTAGCAGACATCCAACTCATACCCAATACTACGTCCATTCCCCTCATAGGTAAACATATGAAATCCACTACAAAATTTCTATCTCCTATAGCGAGCAGGCAATTTTCACAGAAAGCTTGGCTTTGAGCACTGCCCTCAGTAGCAGTGAAAATAGTAATCGGGTGGGGTAGCAGAGTTAAAGCTAAACCCAACCGATCGACACACACTTGTGATATAAAACAATGGGTGGTACCCGAATCATATAAAATACTTATAGGTTTGTTAAAGAGAAATCCCATACCCCTCAGCAGGTTATCAGAAGTCTTGGCCTTCTGTGCATCTAAGGTGTAAACCCTTCCATGGGTTGTAGTGGTGTATCCTGCTTCGTTCTTGTTCTTTTCTGGGTAATCAGTTATGCCAGGAACCTTCCCTCCTACAATAGTAACTCTTGAGTTGATCCACGACAACACTCAAATTTGTGGAGGCTTCTACACTTAGCATACATCCTAGATTTGTGGGTTTCAAACTTGTGGATCCATTTGCTGTAACACCTTATATTTCACCTCATAGCGGTCGAAAAGGTATTAACCAAATCATAAACATCAGAGTATAACCTGCTCATAAACAATGGACCAAATAAAAACTAAAGCGGATTACAACCACTTACATGACTTTGAGATAAAACATTTCTCAAATACAATTTCCGAATAATTACTCAGAAGGTACATATTCGATAACATAACATAGCTATGGTCCATCTACGAGACAAAGTTATAAAATGCTACATGACCATGATACAATTCAAGGATTTAACTTAACTAATACATATGAAGGGAAATAAGCAAAGTACATAATGAAGATCTCCAATAAATCTTCCCTCAAACTAAGCAACTACAGCATACGCCACTTCACCTCAATCTGCTTTGCTTTCCCTGCACATCTGAAAACACCACAACATATACAGTGAGATTATAAATCTCAGTGAGTTCTTTCGCACCCCTCTCATATCCTCTCTCGGTGTTTTCCTTTTTCCTTATGAGCCGTTCTCGCTCATACTTGTCTTATCTGTGGATCAACCTCATCTTATGAAACATTATTGTTCATACCTGTCTTTTAATCTTTTCTTTGGCTTAGCGCAATCCGAGATATAATGCCAGACACTCTAGAATGCCCAATACCAACGGAAACTCCAATTTGTATAGCTATACGAATATTGCCAGGGCCCTAGCTTTGGATTCATGACTCCCCTCAGCTAGGTATGCTACATAACTCGGGATCGTCATCCCCCTCAATATATTTTATTATTAACTCGGACATTAAGTCCGTTACTCGACACGAAGTCGTGATCTTTTCCTTAACTCGGACACTAGGTCTGTCACTCAACACAAGGTCGTATTCTAATCTTCTTATTACATGAACTTAGACCTTTAGGTCTATTCTTGATACTTTGATTGTATTCCCTCTCGATACAACAATTACTCAGTTTTATAATTAAACCATAACATGAACATACTTATGTTGCAACATCAATATACGTTGCATGCTTGAAAATCAATTCATCTCATTCAAACATAAACAAAACAACATTTTAACCAACCTATAACTGAAATCGACACTTATTTACATGGTTTTAACCAATCTATGGATTTCTTATAGCTTATGCTTGCATGACAATCATTGGGAATGGGTAAAAAGGGTGTTAGGGAAGGATTGAACCATTTAGCTTGAAAATCATGAAAAATGTCAGCTTTGGACACGGGCACCCGTGTCATTTGGACACGGGCAGTGTCCCAGTCTTAAAAAAATTTGGCCAGAAATAGAAAAGGACACGGGTACCCGTGTCATATGGACACGGGCGTGTCCTGATGACAGTGGCAAAATCCTCATTTTCCAAAACTCGGTTTCGGGTCTTTTCACGTTCTAAATGGTTCCAGTACCGAATTCCTACCATTCCTAACTTAACAACAATCCAAAACAACATCAAAACACATTCAATCAACAACAATCAATCAATCATATCAATAAAAAACAAGTTTGACATAATATACGTTTTTAACGGTTCTTCTTCTTCTTCTTCTTCTTCTTCTTCTTCTTCTTCTTCTTCTTCTTCTTCTTCTTCTTCTTCTTCTTCTTCTTCTTCTTCTCCTCCTTCTTCTTCTTCGTCCTTCGACTTTCTCTTTTTCTCTTCTCACTTTCTTTCTATTCTTTTTCTTTCATAATAACACTTAAGTGATTTGGACTCCCTTTCAAAAGATGAAACAAAAATGCTCGCACGGACCTAATTCGGGTAACAATCACAGGCAATCATTCAAACCTCAAAATTGGAAAACCAATTCAATCAATCATTACAATCACATGGATTTCCAAAAGTGACATTAGCATGCGGATTTTCAAAAATGATTTTTAAAACAAAGCCGCACGCCAATCTTTACCTTCGAAATTTCAGTCACAATCACTTTTCCTCAGATATGATGCAATATCACAAAAGCATATATCTCATGACATCACTTAAATTACCGTCAACAATCACCTCACCTTTCATAACTAAATTCACGATTGACTTGCCAAACGGAATTCACATAATGCAACCTGATTGTTAACCTTCCCAAAGGAGAGGTTAACAAACCAAAACCTCGCCACCGAAGTGGAAACTTATGGACGCTCCATGACTTAGGGCTAATGCCCACTCAATGCTTAACCTCTACTTTCCCTTATTAGTCAATGCACTAACAAAATTTTCTTCGCAACGGAAGAAAATTTTGGGACCTAACCTTTCGATCCTTTTGGAGATACATCTAGTTCTTTGGGTTAAACTCGGGAACCACCTCTGTTCTCAGTGACTCTTGTATTGATAGGATTTTTATAAAATAATCTTTTCATCACCTATCAGGATCGACTATATTGTCTCTATGATCCGCATAATGATAGGATTTTATAAAAATACTTTTTCCTCAACCTATCGGAGTCAACTATAATGTCTCTATGACTCATATATTGAAAGGATTTTAAAAATACTTTTCCTCTGCCTATCGGAGTCGACTATTTTGTCTCAATGACTCACATAATGATAAGACATTAAAAATAAGTTTTCCTTTACCTATCAAAGTCACTCTACCGACTAACACAAATTTACTAGGGGGAGTGAATCTCCATAACTCGTGAATTGAACTTTAAACTCAATGACTATTGATGGCCGAAATTGGCAAGTGTCGCAAGTAATAATAAAAAGATAAGACCGAGTGTCGAACTCAAGGATCGAATGCAAATACCAATAAACGTTAACAACAACTAAACGAACAAAAATGACCCGAAGTTTGAGTGAAATTTTAAAGTAACGAGAACTTTTATAGTAAAGACAATAAACTGTTTTTGTATTTTTTAATAAAGAACGAAGAACACGAAGTTTACGAAATGATAAAATAAGATAGGGATGAACTTCCATTGGTTTCACACTATTGCAAACTGATTTAATAGAGACAATAATCCCCTCTTTCACTTTGTTATCAAACCCACAACATTAATTAATCCCTAATTCCTTAGGCAACTAATCCTTTGTTGACAACTAAAAACCCTAATTCCTTAGGTGATTATAGATGACAAGAAGCATTAGAATCAAGGGTTTGCAAGATACAACAACTAAAAGGTTATTCCTAAGCTAAGATTTGAAGGTATTCAATCTCAAGCATTCAAGTATAAAATCTTCATTCCGTAAATGAACCATATATCATTCCATGGTTGATCAAGTCATGAAAAGCATTAAAAACAGAGATTAAACACACAAAGTAGGAGAGAATATGACATTAAGAACAAACAAAATAAGTTACAATAATGATTCACCAATACTCATTCATCCCTAACCCAAAGAGGTTTAGCTAGACATAGTAAAAGGGGAAAAATAGAGGTTACAGCAAATTGAAGAAGATGAACTCATTTGAAACTCCAAATCTTGTTCCCAAGTCTTGAATCTTCAATAGAGGATGAATGGAGAGAGTATTTTCGAATTCTAGGGTTTCCAGCCGTCTAAAAGTCTGTTCTGCAGAATGAAAACATGCTATTTATAGAGTCCAGCGCAGCAGACACTGTTCACTTTCGCCCATAGAACCACGTGGATCGCTTTCGCTCATAGAACCACGTGGATCGCTAGCGCTCATAGAACCACGTGGATCTATAGTCATTCCTTTTAACAGATCAAATATCCCTTTTTGCTGCATTATTGCCTTTCTTAAATCGCTCCAAACTTCACCCCTTGCCTTCACACTTTGTTCTACAACTCGATCTAGTTCTTGTGCACATAAAAACAAAGAAAAACCGGCATAACGACTACACAAAAACTAGATTTACAAATTCACAAAATCTACTCAAACTTTACTAGTTTTCATTAAAATCTTCATTCAAAACACAGTTTTCAACATTCGAAACAAGCATGTGATATGGATTCATCACAACCCCAAACTTAAATATTTGCTTGTCCGCAAGCAAACTCAATGCAAAACAAGGGTTGGAGAAAGATTACTAGATGTGACTCCAATGTCCAAAATCATACCTAGCTCAAAATCAATTAGCTTTTCACAGTTATCAATGAGTGACCTAGCATGCATTCTTGTATCCTAAAATCAGCAATTCAAACTTCCCAAATTAGAATCTCAAGCAACACATCATACAATCATCAGTTGTGCTCAATTTCACTCAAGTTCCTCACCTTTAAGTGTTTCTCTCTCTCTCGCTCTCTCTCGCTCTCACACAATTGTTTGCAGGGTAATACACTCAATCACATCACAAGCAACACACTACCATAGGCTTCACATAATTCTATAACAAGCAATCGCGCACAAATACCACACACATCATGAGGACTTATTAAAGGTTGTAATGGGGCTTGGGTAAGGAAGGATAAATTTTGGAATCTAGGCTTTCTTGATTGGAATTGAGAGATGCCATTTTCACTTTTGAACATTTCCTACGCTTACCAACTTCAACAAAGAATTTCCCCCAAAACAAAATTGAGCTTGTTATTTCTTCTATATGGTTTGATTTGATTTGATTTTGATCTTTTTCTCTTTTTTTTTCTTTTTTTCTTTTTTTTTCTCTTTTTCTTTCTTTTTTTTGAAAGAAAATAATATACTTTGGAAAGAATATAAGAAAGAACATCATATACTACTTTTGGTATACCACCCCAAACTTAAACAATTGCTTGTCCTCAAGCAACCCGAAACTTAATTTGCAACCCGAAACTTAATTTTGAGCTTCAAGTTCAATTGTGACTATAGATCCCTCAATTCCAAATAAGTGGGACACTTGGTTTTTTAGATAATGGCTTGTAATGAGGGTAATACTCCAAAAAAAAGGTCTAAGGCTCAAATGGGCTATGCAAAGGTCAATAATAAAGGGTAGGCTTTTCGAAGCTCTAGTTGTAGAAAAATAGAAAGTCCTCAATCACGTTTGTGTGAGTATAAGCAACGCAAAAGTAGTCAAGAACTAAGTCAAGTTATGAAAAGTATCACAAGCAATGGAAACACTCAAGAATAAATTTAACTGTTTGGCTCAAATACTCACATGTTAATTATGATAGGGCATTAAGCACAATGAATCAATCAATTAAATGTCACAAGACATCCCTCTAAAGGTTTTCATCCAAGAGATTTAGAACAACAAGATACATGATCAGTCCCATTTAAACTGGTTCATAAAAACTTAAGAGCATGACATTATAGGGTCATTGAAAACACAATCCAATAAAAATTATCCATGAAGGTGCACCACTCACCACAAATAAGAAATAAGATCAAAAACATTTGGAGTAGTGCAACTTTTGCATCACATGCCATGAGCAAAGTTTGTTTTAGAAACAGAACAAGTGCCAGGTAAAGACAGTTCAACAAAATAGTGAGAAAGGTAAAGACAAAACAGAGAAAGAAAAGAGAAGAGATAGAACTCCCTCGCATGGGTTGCCTCCCATGAAGCGCTTCTTTAACGTCACTAGCTTGACGGTTGATTGGTCCTTCAATTTGGCCCAGGTGGAGGACTTTGCTTCTCAGATTCCTCCTTCAGTGCTCATGGGAACGTTTTTTTTTAAGCTTGAGTTCCCATTTCCTAGAAGTTGCATGAGGGAAATAAAATGAAGGATCCCCTGACATAGGCACAACTTCTTTTTCCTTGGTATCACCCCCTTCTTCAACATCTTTTGACACAACATGAGTATTCTCAAGAGGTGAATGGGAAGCTTGATCATGAATTTCTTTTTCAATTGTGGGATCAAGCATCTCCACACGGTAACACCCTTCTTTTCCCTTTTTAGGGTCCATGGCCTTGAGCACGTTGAAAGTCACGAATTCATCTTCGACTTTTAATGTCAAAGTTCCATCCACCACATCAATTACAACTCTACCAGTAGCTAGAAAAGGTCTACCCAAAATCAACGGGATGTCATTGTCTTCTTCCATGTCAATAACTACAAAATCCACCGGAAAGATGAATGTGTCAATTTTCACAAGGACATCTTCAACTACACCATATGGATGCTTCACCGAACGATCAGCTAGATGCAAAGTCATCATGGTGTTCTTTATCTGACCAATCCCCAACTTTTTGAAAATGGAAAGTGGCATTAGACTGATACTCGCCCCAAGATCACACAATGCTTTCCCAAAAGTTCTATCCCCAATAGTACAAGGGATAGAGAAACTCTCGGGATCTTTGAGTTTTTGTGGAAGCTTTCTTTGAAAAATTGTGCTGCATTCCTTAGTAAGCATGACTGTCTCCTCATCTACGATCCTCCTCTTCTTTGAGAGGATTTCTTTCATGAATTTGGCATGTTTGGGCATCTGTTCAAGAGCTTCTGCAAAAGGAATGTTAATTTGTAATTTTTTTAAAATAAAAAAACTTACCAAACTGCTTTTCATCTTACTCCTTCTTCAATCTTTGAGGGTAAGGTAGCTTGATGATTGGCCGTGGAAGCTTAGACTCCTCTTGCACCTTAGAAGGTTCATCAACACCCACAAACTGCTTCTCATTATGCTCCTTCATCAGTCTTTAAGGGAAAGGTAGCTTAATAATTGGTTTGGGCAATTTTGGCTTCTCTTTTACATTAGAACTATTGTCAACACCCACATGAGCTTTGTCACCAGACTCAACCACTTCTTCTGAACTCTTCTTTCCTACAGCTTCAATTGTTTTGCCACTCCGTGTGGTTATAGCATTCATTGTTTCACCACTCCTTGGATTAGCAATAGTGTCACTTGGAAGAGTGCCTATAGGTCTTTGTGCAACTTGCTTGGCCAATTGACCCACTTGAGTCTCTAGATTTCTGATGGATGCCTCTTGATTTTTCGAACTAGCTTCTAGACTTTTGAAACCTGCTCTTGTTTCCTCCATTAATGAAGAAGTTTGTGCAGCTAGTCCCTCAACTGCAATCTCCCAATCTGCTTTCTTTTGAGGAGTGTTTTGGCTTTACCCTTGAGCCTTCCAAGAGAAATTCGGATGACTCCCCCACCCAGGATTGTAAGTGTTGGAAAAACGATTATTCTTGACGAAAAATATCTTCTCTTGGATTGGTAAGGGAAGTCCACAATCTTGATTAAAATATGGACCTTCACAGTAGTCACACTTCAAACTTGTCGCAGTATTTACTTGAGCTGAATGGTGTTGCAAAGAATTCAACTTTAGAGCTTCCATTCCCTTTTTCAGTTCTTCCAACTGTTGGGTGGTTATCTTCTGTTGAGCCGACCCGGCTGTCTGAGCATCTAAGTCAAGAATACCTCTTATATATGTACCTCGTCTATCATGAGCCGTCATGTAATCATTTGAAACCATAGCTTCAATTATTTGTCTTGCTTCTACCGCGGTTTTGAAATTTAGAGAACCACCTGCTGAGGCGTCATGCATCATCCTAGCATTCAGTCTCAACCCAGTACAAAAGATTTGCATTTGTTGATAGAGTGACTCACCCTCTTTTTGCTCAAAACTGTTGATTTCTCCCCTCTTCTTAATGAACATGGAAGGCGGGAAAAATTGTTCAAGGAACTTGTCTTCAATAACATTCCAAGTAGTGTTGCTACCTTCAGGTTGTGAATCAAACCACTCTTTGGCTTCATCCTTTAGAGAGAATGGAAAAAGCCTCAGTTTCTTAGCTTCATCAATATTACCATCCACTTTCACTGTTTCATATAGTTGTGCAAAATTGGTGAGATGCTTGTTTGCATCTTCACATGGTCTTCCACCAAATTGCATCTCCCTCAATTCACGATATAGACCAGGATTGATCTCAAACCTATTAGCAGTCACCGGTTGATGAGCAATCGGTAATCTCTGCCTGTTTCTGTCACGATTTCGATAATCACCAAGAGTGCGTCTAATTGGAGGGTCGGCCATCTCTTCAGTCACAGGAATCTCAGACACAATCTCTTCTTCTCTTGCTGCCTCTCTTTCTCTAAGATGCCTCTCTCTTGCAGCCTTTCGATTGGCCTTAGCAGTCTTTTAAATCTCAGGGTGGAAGAGTAAATCTTTAGGATCAACTGTTCCACGCATACACTGAAAAAACAACAAACTCAACCAAGTGTCAAAGCGAAATGTGTTAAATAGGGTATAAAGTAATAAAAAAAAACTAACAACAAACTAAAATATATACGGGTTCGAATTAGTAGTTGCCTTCGAATTTACTAGTAAATGTAATCTCGATCCCCGGCAACGGCGCCATAAACTTGATGGCCGAAATTGGCAAGTGTACCAAATCGTCGCAAATAATAATAAAACGGTAAGACTGAGTGTCGAACTCAAGGATCGAATGCAAATACCAATAAACGTTAACAGGAACTAAACGAACAAAAATGAACAAAGTTTGAGTGAAGTTGTAAAGTAACGAGAACTTTTATAGTAAAGACAATAAAATGTTTTTGTATTTTTTAATAAAGAATGAAGAACACGAAGTTTACGAGATGATAAAATAAGTTAGGGATGAACTTCCATTAGTTTCACACGATTGCAAACTTATTTAATAGAGACAATAATCCCCTCTTTCACTTTGTTATCAAATCCTAATTCCTAATTCCTTAGGGGATTATAGATAGCAACAAGCATTAGAATCAAGGGTTTACAAGATACAACAACTAAAAGGTTATTCCTAAGCTAAGAGTTGAAGGTATTCAATCTAAAGCATTCAAGTATTAAATTTCCATTCCATAAATGAACCATATATCATTCCATGGTTGATCAAATCATGAAAAGCATTAAAAACAGAGATTAAACACACAAAGTAGGAGAGAATATGACATTAAGAACAAACAAAATCAGTTACAATAGTGATTCATCAATACTCATTCATCCCTAACCCAAAGAGGTTTAGCGAGACATAGTAAAAGGGGGAAAACAGAGGTTACAGCAAAATGAAGAAGATGAACTCATTTGAAGCTCCAAATCTTGTTCCCAAGCCTTGAATCTTCAATAGAGGATGAATGGAGAGAGTATTTTTGAATTCTAGGGTTTCCAGCCGTCTAAAAGTCTGTTCTGCAAAATGAAACCGCGCTATTTATAGAGTCCAGCGCAGCAGACACTGTTCACTTTCGCTCATAAAACCACGTGGATCGCTTTCACTCATAGAACCACGTGGGTCGCTAGCGCTCATAGAACCACGTGGATCTATAGTCATTCCTTTTAACAGATCAAATAGCCCTTTTTGCTGCATTATTCCCTTTCTTAAATCGCTCCAAACTTCACCCCTTGCCTTCACACTTTGTTCTACAACTCGATCTAGTTCTTGTGCACATAAAAACAAAGAAAAACTGGCATAACCACTACACAAAAACTAGATTTACAAATTCACAAAATTTGTTCAAACTTTACTGGTTTTCATTAAAATCTTCATTCAAAACACAGTTTTTAACATTCGAAACAAGCATGTGATATGGATTTATCAACTATAAGATCTGTAATCATAGCACTAGTGCAAAGACCTTTGGGGAAAGCCTTCTAGTCAGATAAAATTCTACAAGACTGCCTATCCTCCTTGATAGAACTTGTCTGAAATTCTATCACTCGTCCTTTCGGACTACTAGCCCTCTTATGGCCTCAACTATCCATACTCTAACGTACGAGAACCTCCATACTATAGGGATCTTATTGATGCGACATAACGGTTTCCCTAAAAATAGGGTTCACTTAAATCCTTTTAGACTTATTCTTATCATGATGGCTGGTTGATCAATCTAGGTATAATCATTTACATTTGGATTACGGACGGTATTGGGATAGGTGTAGTATCAAAGAAACGAGAAAATAGAAGAGTTCCTTTAAGGAATCAAACGAGCGCACCAGTAGTGCATCCATGGTGGATTCGGAAAACGAATCCTCACTATTTTGAACATTCCTTAGATCCTCCATCTTTCCGAATTCCATACATAATACAAATGAAATCATTACAACTGTCGTAATCAATCAAACCTGGAAACTTGACTTACCCGTGGACGATCAACTTCACTTGGGCACTTAGGTAAACTAAACTCTTCCTTTCCTCAACCTTCAACTATGTGCCTAATCGTTTAGGACTTTCACTATGCCTCAATATTTCCTGAAGGGAAAAATATTCTTACTATTAGCCATTTCCAAGAAACGGCCTCTATACGACGCCAAAAGGAATCTTTCTTAATCTGGGTCTTACCTTCTTAGCCTTGCTCATTGGGAATCCGCTACATGCGTCTTATGCCCATCTAGGGTTTCCATTCTACTAGCACTTAGAACCTAAGGCTTGGGTAGAGTAGAAATACTTTTTTGAAGGAGGATAAAACCTAAAACAAATCCATAGGTATGTGTAGACACTTTCGTTATCTTTCCAATGCTTCCCGGAATACCTAAATCGGAATTTCGGATCATAAGTTACGGATAAAACAAGTTGGAAAACTAGCGAAAATTTCTCACAGCTGAAAACTGACATACTCCTAATTGGAGAGTCGTGACATGGTTACTTTCCTCACATGAACTATTAGTCCCTTCTTAATAGGAACCCAACTCAGATTTTTGATAAGGAAACTTGTCTATTAACGTTGGGGTACTACTTGTCAAATTGGCAAGCACAGGTGACGGTTTACAATCTCGGTTTCCTAATTTTGGAAAAAGTATGTTTCCTATATTGCTCACTAGTCCTGAACGAATCTAGGACACTAAACTTTCTTCTACCCCAAGGCTCCTCAACTTATAACTCTCTGGGCGACCCTTTACAACTTACGGGAAGACTCAACGGTCAAACCGGCTCCTCTGACTGATTGGTCGCCCAAACTTCCTGGAACCAACTTCCATACACAATACAGACGAAATCATTACAGCTGTCGTAATCACTCAACCAGAAATTTGTCCTATCCACGGACTATCAACAACATTGGGCACTTAGATAAACCAACTCTTCCCTTTTTCAACATGGAACCGTGTGCCTAATCATATAGGACTTTCTCTAAATCTTAAGATATTCTTACGGGAATATATTCTTGCTACTGGCCATTTCCGAGAAATAGCCTTCCTTAGGATGCCAAAACTAATTGTCCTAATATGGGTCTTACATGCTTAGTCTTACTCGTTGGGGATTCACTACATACTTTTATGCCACTCTAAGGTTTTCATTTTACTAGCACTTAGAGCTTAAGGGCTTAGGTAGGGTAGGAATAACTTCTGGAACTAGGATATAACATAGTCCAAAATCCACTGGAATGTGTAGACAATTTCGTTAGCTTTCCAACGCATCCCAGAATTCCTAAATCGGAGTTCCGGATCAAAAGTTAAGGATAAAACAAGTTGGAAGATGCCCATTACTTCCGCTGACTTCCTCGAACCAACTCGGATGCCCATTACTTCCGCTGCATGCTCTGATGAAACGAGAAGTCCAGGAATCCTAGGGTTAATGGTTTCAGACATTTTCGGAGCCGAGGCAACCAATTGTCATTATTCTCAGTACGTTGCATGAAATATTCAGTGAATCCGGGCTCAATGTCTCACACAAGATACTAAAAGGTTCTGACAGTCAGTTGTCTAAGTCCCTAGCTGACTCAATCTATCTAATCTTGTGACCGTAAGGTCTCTAAGCCCGACAAGGTGGAACTGCTCTGATACCAAAAATGTAACACCTTAAATTCACAACTAGGTGAACCAAAAGTATTAACATAATCATAAACAATCAGAGTATAACCTGCTCATAATAATGGACCAAATAAAAACTAAAGCGGATTAATTCCACTTACATAACATTGAGATAAAAATTTCTCAATTTCACTTCCGAAATAAGTACTCAAAAGGTACATATTCGATAAAATACATATGACTATGGTCTATCTACAAGACAAGGTTATAAAACGCTAGATGACCTTGATTACAATTCAAGGATTTAAATCTAATGATACATGAGAAGGGAAAAGAAGCAAATACAATCTAAAGATCACCAAAGGATCTTCCCTCTAACTGAGTAGTTAAGGTATCCGCTACTCCTCCTCTATCTTCTTTGCTTTACCCTGCACATCTCAAAACACCACATAAAAACAGTGAGATTACAAATCTCAGTGAGTTCTTTCGCACCCCCTCACAATTCCTCTCTCGGTGTTTTCCTTATCTATGAAATGTTCTTGTTCATGTCTACCTTTTAATCTTGTCTATGGCTTAGCATAATCAGAAATAATGCCAGGTATTCTAGAATACCCGATTTCAATGGAAACCCCAATTCATATAGCTATATCGAATAATGCCAGGGCCCTAGCTTTGGGTTCATGACTCCCCTCAGCTAAGTATGCTACATAAACTCGGGATCGTCATCCCCCTCAATATCTTTTATTATTATCTCAGACATTAAGTCCGTTACTCGACACGAAGTCCTATTGTCTCGAACATTCAGCCTGTTACTTGACAGGTCGTATTCTTTCATCTTATTACTTGAACTTAGACACTTGGGTCTTTTACTTGACACTTAGGTCCTTTCTTACTCGATACAACAATTATTCGAGTATAACTTAGTTCATAACAATAGTCTTTCATTGCATATCATTCGTCACTTTGCTCTCTCGTTATAACTATACGGTTTTATATACAATAATAACCATACCCTTGGAGTTATAACAATTTATCTCGAACATGAGTCAAATGATAGTATTAATGTTTAATTATCATTTGGAAAGGTTAAGAAGGGTGTTAGGAAAGGATTGAACCATTTACCTTGAAAAACATGTCAAAAGACAGATTGGGACACGGGCACCCGTGCCAAATGGACACGGGCACCCGTGCCAAATGGACACGGGCCGTGTCCACAGTTTTTAAAAAATTTTACAAAACGCACAGTTGGACACGGGTACCCGTCTCACTTTCACACGGGCCATGTCCTGATGACAGTGGCCATTTTCTCCGTTTTCAAAACTCGGTTTTGTGTCCTCTTTCGACCGGAATGGTTCCAAAACCGAATCTGTTACATTCCTAACTTAACAAAAGTTTCTAACAACACAATTAGGTACTCAATCAATCCATTTTCACGCAATCAAACAATCAACAAGCAATCATATCAATAAATAAGTTGGAGCGAGTTCACACCAAAATCCGTCAATAATTCGGTTTAACCATTTTACAACTAAAACGCTATACGACAACGCACGCCAAACCGAGACAACAACTCAACATATAAAACGAACACTCAATTAATTGAAGAACTCCCCTCAAAATCGTGATCAACACGATGGAAACAAAAGGTGAAAATCCCCAAATTACCCAAATCGAACCCTAAGTCACCAACGACTTCCCAAATTCGAAATCAAGCGTCAATCCTTCGCCAGTCTACCGAGTAGTTGATTCTAAGCCTCTAGGAGTCTTTTAATCTACACAAAACCCTTGATCACTTCAAATCAAACCTTCAACTCACATAACCCTAAAACTTGGAGAAAAGAGATTGAGGGAAAAATACCTACTTTTGATACTATATTCCTCTAGATGATGATGAAAACAAAAAGAGAGTGGGAAGAAAGATGATCTTGAGCTATGTTTTGGGTGTGGGTTCTCTTCCTCTTCTTCTTCTTTCCTTCCTTCTATTTTTCTTCTCTTTTCTTTCTTCTTTCATTTCTTCCTACGACTTCTCTCTTTCTTTCTCTCTTTTATCCTTTTCTTTTTCTTCTAAAACCCATTTAAATGAGGGTGAGGGTGTGGTGGGGGTGTTATACCCTAATTTTGTCCGCCTAGGTCGAAACCCTAATTTTCCACAAAAATAAATAGTTTCAGAGGTGTGGCATTATTTTGAAAGGTGAGAAGTGCTATGGGCATGCATTTTTCAGTCTTGAAAGGCATTCCAAAGTTTTTAAAATCATTTTTAGGGTTGGGATGCACTTCGGGGCAAAATTAGGGTTTTTTGGGCAAAAAGGGTATTTGGTCATTTTACCCAAAAAGGTAATTTCTCAGTAAAAATCACTGTGCAACTTTGGAGGAATTTATTTGGATCAAAATGAGTTGGGTCATATATTTTATGCGCATGCATTGATGAATTTTTGCATAAAAAGTCAAACTTCAAGAAAAAGGGCAAAATGGGAATTTCCTTCAAGGTGAGGTATCAAATCAATTTTGGGAATGGTGATATCATGGAATTTTGGGCCCAATGATTGATTCCTAGGATATGGCCCAAAGTGGCATGAATAATCAGGAATTATCTAGAAAGGAATAATCAATAATCTTTGGAATTTTGAAAGGTCAAGTATAGTACAACATGACAACTTGCAATTCCACTCACTCTCTCTCCTCAATGCCGCAGCCACTCTCTCATTTCCAGCCCATATTTTGTGCTTCTCCATGCCCTTGATCCATGTGAGTTGTATTCCTAGCCATTGATTAAATTCTAGATCAAATCCTAGGCTACAACTTAATGTGAAATGACCTAATTGCCCTCAACAATTTTTGTGCTACAAAAACTCACCCATTTCGCATATGATCATCCCACTCTCACTCATTTGTGATTTCTCATTGTCCCTAATCCATGTGCATTGCAATCTAGACCCTTTATTGAAATTCTATCTCAAATCTCAATGGTTTGCAAAAGCACAAAGTCTATTATACCCTTAATTTTGCATCTGATATAAAACCAAAAATAGGAGACCATCAAGACACATCATTCTCATTTTACCCTAGCACACAATCAGATCACAATTCCTCTCCTCCTCCCCTCTCAAACCCGAGACCACCTCCCACCATTTCCACCACCAATTCTTCAATTTTCAACCATCCAAACTTCATTATTCTTGATTCCTACACTAGATCCACTTCTAATCTTGCATTATCTTCAAAGTTCATCATCAAATCCTTCAAGATCAAGTGATTTTCGTGGGATTCAAGAGGAGGTTCAAGTGTTCTTGGTTTCTATTTTGATCTTCTTCTTCATTTCAAGCAAGATCTAGAGGTAAGCTCACAAACTCTTGCATTTTCTTTAATTTTCATTATGTAATCTCTCTTCTACTCCTCTTTCCTTCTTGAAAGAATCTTTGAGGACTCATTTCAAACATTGTTGGACAAGGACATTGGGAGCCTTGGGTGTTTGAGATGGGTCCTTGGCTTTGAAGGGAAGATTCTTGTGTTTGAATAATTTTCCTTGCATTTCTACACATTTTTCACTAAATTTCATGAAATAAAACCTTGTTTTCCTCTTCTTTTAGCTTCGGCCATGTAGTGTTTTTTTCTTGTTCATGCATTTCTTTGTTCATATCTTGTGTTGAAGTTGAATTTTTGGTGGGTTTATGCCTTACATATTACATAGCCTCGGGTTTGAGGATTAGAGACCTAGGGATTTTTGTTGCTTTTGTTTCTTTGATTTTGTGTTGAAACAAATGATGAAATAACAATTGTTTGAGCATGAAATGTATGCATAGGTCCTAGGGTTTATACTTATGAGCTCATTGATGTGATTTGGTTGCAAGAAATTGATGAAATTGTGCTTGATTTTGCCCATGATTGCATTCGGCCATAGGCCATGTCTTTTGGCTAAATTTTGCACAAAACTTTGTTATTTTGATCTTGCATTTGTGTGTGCATTTGATTCAATTGTGTTTTTCACTTTTACCATTTCACATGTACCATTTCATTATTAATTTACTTTTCACTTTTTACCTTTACTAATTTTCAAAAATTACTTTCTACTCCAAGTAAAATAAATTTACCATTTCACTAACTTTTTACTAAAAGTTTTTACCACTTGCAACTTTGCATAAAAACCCCAAAACATTTTCTCACTTGCATTTCAAACTTTTTCAACTTTATAAAATAAACCCCAAAATACTTTTACCACTTTCAAGACCAAAAACATTTCATCTCATTTCCAAAACACCAAAACCCAAAAACATTTTACCACTTTCTTACCTAAACCTTTTACCAAAACATTTTCACCCTCATGCATCTTCATTCATCCCTATTTAATGCGACACTCTCATGCATCCTCTTGTCTACTCATTCATACATTCATTCTTGTATGCTCATGCATTCACATGCTTGCCTAATCATGCCTCATTGCTCACATGTTCATTCACCTAACTTAGAATACTCTATGCCTATGATCAATTGTATTCCTTTGTTCTTGATGCCATTTGAATGTCTTGACTTAATTGTGCACAAACCCTTCTACACAATCATGTGCCCTTATAAGACTACCAACATGTGTAGGATAGAGGCATATGTGCCCCTCTTGAGATTGCTTCCAACTTGTGTAGCAATTCCCCTTCACACACAAACACAATTGTTTTGAGAATTTTGTCTTGCATCTTTGACAATTGAATTCTTTGATTATATTGGCATGCTTAATCTTAGTTAGTGATCTACATGTTTATGACTGCTTGATTGTTGAGTATGTTTGAGCTTCATTCATTCATTTTGCATATGGTTTTGGACATAGAATTCGATTGAAAATGATTTACCTATTTTCTAAAACTCTTTTCCAAACCAATTAATTTTCAAAGCATTTTCAATAAACAAAAATGAGCAAGTAGTGGAGGTCACCCATAACCTTTGTTAGTTTGATCTCTATGAACGCCCTTCAATTTCACATGAGTACTTAGCGATGATTACCCATAACCTTTGTTAGTTTAATCATTCGCTAATGCTCGTCCTACTTCGAAAACATTTTCGAAAATATAATAAAAGCAAGTTGTTACTAATAGTCAATCAGAGCCTTTGTTCGTCTGACTAGAGGTAACAACTCTTTTTGAGTATTTAGCAGTGATTACCCATAGCCTTTGTTAGTTTAATCACTCGCTAATGCTCGTCCTATTGCGAAAACTCACCAAAAGATAAAAAAACAAAAACCTTTCAGAAAAAGACAAAGGAGAACTACGTAAGCTTTGAGTTTTCCATCGCACCGGGAGATACGTAGGAGCGGGTCGTAACCCCCGTCAAGCACTTTTTCTCTAAAAAACCCTTTTTTTTTTCTCCTTTCTTTCACATAAATAAGATTTTCACCAAGTCTCTTTCAATGCATTTTTTTTCTAATAAGAAGTAGGGAGGCAAGATTAAAGTATTTTCAAACCAACACACTACAACCACACTTTTAATTAAAGGTTCCCTCTCAGTAGAGATGATGTGTGGGGTGCTCGTACCTTCCCCACGCATAACCGACCCCCGAACCCAAATCTTCAGTTTTCAAAGGCCAATCGCTTTCCAAAAAAGGTTTTCCTAATATTTTCCTAAATAAATATTGGTGGCGACTCCGTTGTTTTAAAGAAAGTTGTAAACGAGAACAGTTCTCTCCCAAGGACTTTTTCGGGCGCAACAGCTGGCGACTCCGCTGGGGACAATTTTTTTTTTTTGAATAAAAAACAAACCTTTTTTAAAAAAAAAAAGAGGGTCAAGCCTAATTAATTAAATGTGTGGTTCATGTGATTGATTTGAAAAGCTTTGTTTGTCTCTATTCTTCTTCTTTTTTTTATACGTTCATGTGCATTCACTTCTTCATCTCTTTCTTTGTGTGCTCTTTGTTTAAAATAGTAGATAGTTGCTTCTTTGCTTATACTCTTAGCTCCTTCATGCATTTCCCCTTCTTATTATGCCCCCTTCTTCTTCGCTCCCTTTCTAAGGTAAGTTCATATATTCCCCAATTCCCTCATGATCCCCTCTTCTCAGCTCCCTTTCTGAGGTAAGTAATGTGTTTGTTGTTGGTACCCTAGGCTAGTTGTATTTGAATGATATTGAACCCTAGGGTAGACCACATGCTATTGTCTGGACTGTCTGGATTTTCATTTGCAGGTGGGGTAGTTTTGAGGAAATCCCCTTCACACACACACACTTATACCTTGAGATGATATGTGTTGATAGAAAAAGGCCATAACCCAGGTCTTCTAGGATACCTTAGGATGAGTGGATTCGAGTAGTGGGAGCCCATCAGGACCTTTGTCCGTTTGGCTACTCGCGAAAGTTTCAATCAGAGTTGTGCTCTTCCATGATGCTTCGTACCTAGCAGTTTGCTGCATTTACGGGGATTTTCATGAGAGAGACTGGGGCTCTGATGACCTTTGTGAGGGTGCGAATAGAGCCACATGAAAATTACCTCTAAAGTGCCCTAGATCGTAGGTTCTTGCCCCTTTTAGGTGACAAGGGCTTTCCAAATTGTGTGCTGCATTGTTGCATTCAGTTCAACCAATTTTTCCTCAAAAATTTTCAAAAATGAAAAATATGCTTTTCCTTTTTCAATAAACACCTATACGAGGTGGCATATAGCGTGTAAATTTTCAAACTACCACCTGTGCGAAACCAAAAAGAAAGAACATCATTGCATCAAGCATCATCACATCATTGCATCATTTGCATTTCATAAAAACTCCAATTTTGGAAAATCATTCATCATGCATCTAAGTTGTTTGCCGGAATTGTAAAGTAACTTGGAATCGTCTCATAGGCGTGAAAGAAAAAGTATCAATGGGATCAAAAAGCGAAGTGGTACTTAATTCAAGGTTTCCGACTGTCAAGAGAATAGATATAGAGAGTTTGAAGGGATTTGTTGCCTTGATGGGGCCTGAAGAGAGGGATTTGTTCGGGAAGGCTTATGGTAATCTCCTCAGATTGTTACAATTGGACGTTCAAGAGAGTGCTATCATGGCTCTGAGCCGATTCTATGATCCAGAAATCTGGTGCTTCCTCTTCAAAGATTTTCAGCTATCACCAACCCTTGAGGAATATGAACAGATCCTGGGGTTTTCTAGGCCAAAGTCAGCACCTTACCAGTATCAGAAACATCGGTACACAGATCAGAAGTTTTCTGAGTTTTTGCAAGTCAGTGTGAGGGAATTAGTGCTTCATAAAGAAAGGAAGAATCGTCTCATGGGTTTTCAACTAAGCTATTTCGAGAGTTTATTGACAGCTCATGCTCAAGCTAGCAAATGGGGTCTTTTCAAGCAGTTGTTAGCCCTCATTATTTTCGGGATTGTCCTTTTCCCACAATTCGAGAGCTTCATTGATGAGAATGCCATTGGGCTCTTTTTAGCTTTCATCAGCAAAGATAACCCAATCAATCCCGTGCCAGCAGTCCTTGCAGATACTTACTATTCCTACACTCATCACTATGCGTTAGGGAAGAAGAAAATTGTTTTCTCCCTCCATGTCTTGTACACTTGGCTTCTTAATCATGTCATCACTCACCAGAAGAAAGCTACGGATTTGGTAAACTATGCCTTGAGTTGCGAGGTAGAAGCTAGAAGTGCGCAAGAATGGGTACATGCCTTGGGGGATCTCAATGCTCTCAAAATCAATTGGTTCACTTACTCGTGTTGGAAGGATAGGCCTTCAATACTGTTCCAGTGCGGAAGTTTCCAGAATGTGCCCGTGATGGGAACCCAAGGTTATATCAATTACAATCCTTCTCTCACAATCAGACAACTTGGGTATCCCATGAAGAATGCACCCACTCAGGACATGTTGATCCCTGTCTTTCTTGACAAGGAAGATTCCAAGAACCAAGCTCTGCTTCAGAAAATTGCAAAAGCCTGGGAGAATCCGGTGTATAAGGATAAGGATGAGATCACCAAGAAGACTAGTGAGAGCTCTTTCTATCAATGGCTTCACGAGAGAATGCAAGATGCTAGTATTCCTCATCAGGATGTCCTGTCAGTTGAAAAGGAAGTACCGGAGCCTAATGCCCCAATCGTCAAAGAATTGAGTGAGGTCAAGTCTACCTTGTCTAAGGTAGAAGAAGAAAAGAAAGCCTTGGAAGGCAAGTTGGGGAAAGTAATGGCTGAGAAAAAAAAGCTAGAGGGTGAGAATAAGCGCAGGGCGGAAGCTCTTGAAGAGGCTAACGAGAGACTCAAAAAAGAAGAGGAAAGAAAACAAGAGATGAAGAAATATTGGAAGGGGGCCAAAGACGAATTGAAGAGATCTAATGCAAAGACAGGTGAAGCCATGGCATAAGCAAATGAGTGGAGAGAATTATGCAAGAAGTCTCTGGCAAGTGAGAGAGCTGCAAAGAAGTCCCTGACTGAATCCAGACAAGAATCTCACCTAGTGATGGAATTGAGAAGGAAATTGAGAAGCAGTGAGCAAGAAAGGGTATCCATGGAAGGAATTCTCAAGGAGTATCAGCAAGCTTTGATAGACGAGCGGGAAATATCTGAGGAAGTGAAAAGGGACCTTCACTGTGTAGAAGGAGCTTACAGGCAGGTCCGAGCGGAGAGTCAACACTGGCACGAGCGCTTCATGGCCCTAATTGGAAAGATAGAAGACCAAGAAATTTTCAAGGATCTGAGGGAGGACATCCAATTCTGGAAGAGCAAGTTCTCCAAGTTGGCTTGGTTGGCGAATCAGGCAGTGAAAGATATCCCCAAAAGGTTAAGGAGGGCTGAAGCTGAGATGTTGCCTTTCAATAATCCGGTACAAGTATATGATTTTGTGAAGTTCTGCGAGGCTCTGACAGAGGAACTCATGGACCAGGCAAGAGAAGCAGCTGCAACAGGCAAGGAGAAGAAGAAAGAAGAGAAGTTGAAGGCAATAGGTTTTTAGATTTTCATTGCAATGTATTTTTCCTTCTAGAATATTCTCTAGGAAATTGTAATTTCTCTTTTGAAATATTGTAATTTTCTTAAGGATATTGTAATTGTTCTTCTCAAAAGCTTTGTTTTGAATAATTAATTGTATTGTACCTTTTTATTCTCTTCGAATGATTAAAGTTATGATACTTGAATGAAGTGCTTACTTCGTTTGTTGATCCCAACTTTGCTAATGCTCGTGGAAATGTGTTTAAATATACGCCTATGACAAGAAGCAAGTTATACCACGATTCCCGGCAATTAACATAATAATGTACATATTGCATTGCATTTGCATCCAATCATTTCTTTTGTGCTCATAAAATGTTCCGTCCGCAGAGGTAAGACGAGCTGGTTAATCACAGATACTGGACGCGTTCGCAAGCAAGAAACATGGAAAATCAGCCAGACAATGCCATTCCGGGCAATGCACCGCCGCACCAGAATGACGCAGTTCAGGGTCCAAATGGTCAGGGTCAGCACGATCCAAATCAAGAGAACCAAGCTATCCGGGCTGAAATGGACGTCATAAGGGGTCAGTTAGCTGAAGTCATCAGAGTGATAAGTGCCTTAAGGGATGTTGATCCTACCGAGGGTGCTACTGCTGCAGGAGTGAACCATCCTCCTCCTCCCCCAGGACTCGGGATTTCTCAGGCTATTCAGAATGTGCAGTGGCCTCCCTATGGTCTACCACTAGGCTATACGCCTCCAGCTGCTGATGCTAACCCAAAGGGTGGTCCTTCGGGAACCGCAGGGCAAGCTCAGCCTAATCCAGCTATGAATGATGTCGGGGTAGGCACACCTCAAGTTCAGATCCAGATCCCTATCCCTTCAACTGCTCCAGGAACTCTGGCAGGTTTCAACTCTCCAGCTACTATGCATCCACAGACTCAAGGCCCAGTTCCTCAAAATGTTGCTCACCCACATGTGACTCCAGCTGTTGTATCCGTGAACAATCCTCATTATGGTGGCTTTCCACAGAACTACCCTGAAGAAGCCAGAAACCAACACCAGCTGCTAGAAGAGAGATTGAAAGCCATAGAACGGTCAGGTTCTCAAGCAAGAAATGCCCATGACTCCCATGCTCGCAATGGCAATCTGATGATACATTGTTTCAAATACAGAGGGGCAACCTGTCCTCGGAGCCATGTCACGATGTACTGTCGGAAGATGACTCTCATGCTCGCAACGGCAATCTGATGATACACTGTTTCCAAGAAAGCGTGGCTGGGGCTCCTCTCGAGTGGTACATGAAATTAGAGCCAACTTATATTCGCTGTTGGAAAGATCTGGCGGACGCTTTCATCCGTCAGTACCAGTACAATAGCGACTTAGCTCCAGACCAGAATCAACTTCAATGTATGTCAAAGAGAGATAATGAATCTTTCAAAGAGTATGCTCAACGCTGGAGAGCATTGGCGGCACAGGTCACTCCTCCCCTTCTAGACAAGGAACTGGTATCCATGTATATGGAGACGTTACCACCGTTTTACTATGAACGTCTGATCAGTAGTGCAGCCTCCAGTTTCTCAGATGCAGTGATTACAGGAGAAAGAATAGAGAACGGTTTGCGCAGTGGTAGAATAGCCCAGGGCTCAACACCTCCTCCTAGTCAGAAGAAACATTTTTCCGGACCTCATAAGAAAAAGGAAGGTGAGACCAATGCGATCATCAGTATCAGTGGTCCGTCACATGGCAATTCCCCACAGGCTATTCCAATCCCTGCTCAGGCGCCGCCTGCACAACTATTCCAGTCCAACAACAACAATCAGTTCAGAAATTACAACGAGAGGAAGACAGTGGTCTTTGAGCCAATCCTTATGTCCTATACGGACCTGTTCAATTATCTCCTTGCGAACAATATAATCAGCACCAGACAGATGAAGCCCTACCAACCTCCTTATCCCAGAGGGTATGATGCCAACGCCACTTGTGCTTTCCAAGCTGGGGCAATGGGTCATGTAGTAGAAAATTGCAAAGCCTTCAAGTATGTTGTACAAGATTTACTTGATACTAAGAGTATATCATTCCAGAATCCTAATGTGACCACTAACCCATTACCGGGGCATGGTGGACCTTCTGCAAATGCAATTGACGATCAGGGAGGACAATGCTTGATTGGAAAGGTTGAGGATATCCAGACACCTTTGAAAGTCATTCATGCTGCTTTATGTCACTGTGGCATCATAGAAGAGGGCTGTGCCAGAAAAGAGACCTGTAGTGATCCTTGCTGTGTGGGAGCTTGCGAAGATTTCGAGCTCATTCTACAAGATTTGTTAGACAGATGCGTGGTACAAGTTGGTACCCAAGAGAAAGAAGCTAGTGTGTCTACTTTGCACTCCAGTGAACGAGGTTTCAGAAGGACAATTGAAATTCCTTGCGGTCTCAGCCCAGCTCCGGCTAGACCTTATACCCTTGTTGTTCTAGTGCCGGCAACTACCCCTAGCAGAGAAACTAGGGTAATCCCATGGAGCTGCAACGTGCAGATGAAGGCAGAGATTCCTAAAAGTACTGTGGATGTGACCAACGTAGCCGAGAGCAGTGGTATTACCAGGAGCGGAAGGTTGTATGCTCCCGAGAATCTCAGGAAAGAAACACCAAAGGAAGCTGAGGAGAGAGCCCGCAAGGGTAAAGAAACTGTAGAGGTAAGAGAGGTATCTAACAAAGAAGCCCAAAATTTTTTGAAGGTGATGAGACAGAGCGAATACCGGGTGGTTGATCAGCTAAATCAGACGACGGCCAAAATTTCAATGCTCTCTTTGCTGCTTAGTTCTGAAGCACACCGGGCTGCGTTGTTGAAAATCTTGAACGAAGCTCACGTTTCTCATGATATTACCGTCAACCAGCTGGATGGTATTGTCGGGAATATCGTAGCTTACAACTACCTAACCTTCACAGATGCCGAACTACCTCCTGTAGGGAAGAACCACAATCAGGCCCTCCATATTTCTGTAAAATGTGGGGATTACATGTTAGCAAGGGTACTCATTGATAACGGCTCGTCACTGAATGTGATGCCCAAGTCTACGATGGACCAGCTGGATGTAGACTGTTCTTATCTGAAACCCAGTTCTACCTTGGTGAGAGCATTCGATGGCTCAATAAAAGAAGTATATGGAGAAGTGGAGATGCCTGTGCAAGTAGGACCTGAAGTGTTCTACGTCACCTTCCAAGTAATGGATATCGGTTCTTCTTACAGTTGCCTATTGGGACGTCCATGGATACATGCTGCCGGGGCAGTACCTTCTTCGCTTCACCAAAAACTCAAATTTGTGGCTGAGGGAAAGTTGATAGTGGTATCAGGAGAGGAGGAAACACTCATAAATAGATCACCACCTGAGTACTATGTTGAATCAGCGGAGGAGTCCTTCGAGACTGCCTTCCAAGGGTTGGAAATCTCAAATGCTGTCTTTGTTAGTGAACCTATGCTGAAGCCCAAGTGGTCTAAAGCAGACCTGATGATGGCAAAAGTAATGCTGAGACACGGCTATCAAGTTGGGAAACGCCTGGGGAAAGCTGCCCAAGGGATTGTAGCACCAGTTCAGCTGAATGGGAACTCTGAGAAGTTCAGAATTGGCTACATTCCAACCTTTGCTGACAGGGAGAAGCTGGCAACTGACAGAAGAGAGAAATGGCTGCTCAAACTTAGAGGAAGGACCCCTAGCCAGAGGAGGATGATCATTGGGGATCTCAGTCAGACTTTCTTAAGTGCTGGTGTGCTGTACCCTGACCAGGTCAATGCTGTTGGAGCGGAATCAAGTGCAAGTGGTGGTGCTGCTGGTTTGGTGCGCCGTTGTGCTACAGGAGAAGAACTGCAGAACTGGGAGTCCATGGACTTTCCCGTGATTCTTAATTTAGAGTAATGCTTCATTGTAATGCAAATCCCTCGGCTCTGCCCAAGGCCTTAGGATATTTTCATTCGGGCGTGCATGTTTTATCAAACTTCATCAATCAGCAAAGTTTTATTTTGAATAAAATTCTCTTTGTTCATCTTTCCTTTGCGTGTCTCTGCTTTATTTTTATTCGTCACTTAATTTCGATGTAGATCAAATAAAATTCTTGATGATAACAACGCCCACAATTCATACTTTGATTTTGATTACCCGGTTAACCAAACCGAGGGAGAGGTTGAGAATGATTGGGATACTCCTCCGGAGATTATGAGAATGATAGAACAAGAAGAGAAGATCATTGAGCCGCATGGGGAGCCCACAGAAATGGTTAATTTGGGTACCGAGGAAAACAGGAAAGAAGTCAAAGTTGGTACAGCGATGGAGAACAGTGAGCGAGAGAGGCTAATTCAGCTCTTGCGGGATTATATGGATGTATTCGCTTGGTCGTACCAAGACATGCCAGGGTTGAACATAGACATTGTTGAGCATAGACTGCTGGTAAAACCAGAATGTCCTCCAGTGAAGCAAAAGTTGAGGCGGATGAAGCCTGAGATGTCTCTGAAGATTAGAGATGAAGTCAAGAAACAGTTTGATGTAGGGTTTTTGGCTGTGGCAAAATATCCTGAGTGGGTAGCAAACATTGTTCCGGTCCCCAAGAAAGATGGCAAGGTTCGAATGTGCGTCGACTACCGTGATCTAAACAAAGCAAGCCCTGAAGATGATTTTCCCTTACCTCACATCGACGTTTTGGTGGACAGCACTGCGCAACACTCAATGTTCTCCTTTATGGACGGTTATTCGGGCTATAACCAGATCAAGATGGCTCCAGAGGATATGGAGAAAACCACCTTCATAACCCTTTGGGGTACATTCTGCTACAAGGTCATGCCTTTCAGATTGAAAAATGCCGGGGCAACGTATCAAAGAGCAATGGTAACTTTGTTCCATGACCTGATGCATAAAGAAATTGAGGTGTATGTCGACGATATGATTGCTAAGTCCAAGACCGATGAAGAGCATGTCATTAACCTGCAGAAGCTGTTTGAACGTCTCAGAAAGTATAAACTCAGGCTGAATCCCGCCAAGTGTACATTTGGGGTTAGGTCAGGGAAATTGTTGGGCTTCATGGTTAGCCAAAAGGGAATAGAGGTGGACCCGGACAAGGTGCGAGCCATCCTTGAAATGCCAGCACCAAGAACGGAGAAAGAAGTACGTGGTTTTCTGGGGAGACTGAATTACATCTCTCGATTCATCTTCCAGCTAACCGCATCTTGCGGGCCAATTTTTAAACTGCTGTGCAAGAATCAGGAGGTGGGGTGGAATGATCAATGCCAAGAAGCCTTTGAGAAGATCAAGGTGTACCTACAGAACCCTCCTGTCCTAATGCCACCTGTGCCGGGCAGACCTCTCATTCTATATCTCACAGTGCTGGACAATTCAATGGGTTGTGTGCTGGGGCAACACGACTAGTCAGGAAAGAAAGAACATGTAATATATTACCTGAGCAAGAAGTTCACAGATTGCGAGACCAGGTATTCACCATTAGAAAAGACTTGTTGCGCCTTGGCCTGGGCTGCGCACCGGTTAAGACAATATATGCTGAGTCACACTACATGGTTGGTATCCAAAATGGATCCAATCAAGTACATATTTGAGAAACCTGCGCTCACAGGTAGAATTGCTCGCCGGCAAATGATTTTGTCAGAGTATGACGTCGTGTATGTAACTCAGAAAGCAATCAAAGGTAGCACACTAGCAGACTATCTGGCACAGCAACCAGTTGAAGATTATCAGTCCATGCAATGTGAATTCCCTGATGAGGACATTATGGCTATATTTGACAAAGGCAAATCCCAGGAGGATGAAAGATGGAGAGTGTTGTTTGACGGTGCCTCTAATATGTGGGGACACGGGGCTGGAGCAGTGTTGATCTCTCTTGATAATCGGTTCATACCATTCACTGCAAGGCTAAGTTTCTACGTCACAAATAATATCGCAGAGTATGAAGCGTGTATCTTGGGCATAAAGGCAGCTTTAGATTGGAAAGTCAAAAGGCTCGACGTATATGGGGATTCAGCTCTGGTTATCCATCAAGTGAAAGGTGACTGGGAAACAAGAAACCCTGATTTGATCCCCTACCGTGATTACATTCAAGAGCTAATCAAGCCTTTTGAGGAAATCACCTTCCAGCACATACCTCGCAATGAGAATCAATTGGCTGACCCCTTAGCAACTCTGTCTTCTATGTTCAACGTCAATTGTGATAAGAACTTGACAACTGTCAGAATCCAACACAGAGATCGATCTGCTTATGACTGCTGCCTGGCAATTGAAGAAGAATCCGGCAGTCAACCTTGGTGCCATGAAATTAAGCAATACCTCACCAGCAGAGAATACCCTCCCGGTGCTACGGAAAATGATAAGAGAACACTTCGGAGACTGTCAGCGGGTTTCTTCTTGAGTGGAGACGTCCTTTACAAGAGAAACCATGACTTGGTCCTCCTCAGATGTGTAACAAAAGAGGAATCAGTAAAGATAATGCAAGATGTTCATGAGGGTTCATTCGGAGTTCATGCCAGTGGGCACACAATGGCTAGAAAGATCCTGAGAGCTGGATATTATTGGCTACAGATGGAGTCTGATTGTTACAGTTTTGTCAGAAAATGCCATAAGTGCCAAATTTATGCAGATCACATCCATGTACCGCCGACTTCTCTGAACGTCTTGAGTGCGCCTTGGCCATTCTCTATGTGGGGCATGGACATCATTGGTCCCATTGAACCCAAAGCTTCAAATGGTCACCGTTTCATCCTTGTTGCTATCGACTACTTCACTAAGTGGGTGGAGGCTGCTTCATATCCCAATGTGACGAGTTCAGTGATTGCAAAATTCATCAGGAAAGATCTAATCTGTCGTTATGGTCTGCCAAACAAGATAATTACAGACAACGACAGTAATTTGAACAGCAGAATGATGAAGGACTTATGTAAGGACTTCAAAATCCAGCATCACAACTCTTCTCCCTACCGCCTGAAGATGACTGGGGCAGTTGAAGCAGCTAACAAAAACATTAAGAGAATAGTGAAGAAGGCGGTACTGACTTACAAGGACTGGCATGAGATGCTCCCCTTCGCCTTGCATGGGTACAGGACCTCGGTGCGTACATCTACAGGGGTAACCCCCTACTCACTGGTTTATGGGACAGAAGCTGTACTCCCCATTGAAGTGGAAATACCCTCGTTGCGGGTATTGATGGAGACCAAATTAGAAGAAGCAGAGTGGGTTCGATCCCGTTTTGACCAACTGAATCTCATTGACGAGAAGAGGGTAGCTGCTATGTGCCATGAACAGTTGTATCAACAGAGGATGATGAGGGCTTTCGACAAGAAAATCCGGCCCAGAGAATTCCAAGAAGGAGACCTCGTACTCAAGCAGATCTTGCCAATCCAGACAGATCCCAGGGGCAAGTGGGCTCCCAAGTACGAAGGACCTTATGTGGTGAAGAAGGCATTCTCCGGAGGAGCGTTGATTCTTGCAAACATGGATGGAGATGAAATCCCAAACCCGGTCAACTCGGATGTGGTAAAGAAGTACTATGCCTAGAAAAATAAACAGAAAAAAGAGAAAGATAAGCCAATTAAAAATAAGCTCGCTAGGTTGAAAACCCTTAAAGGGCGGCCTAGGCAAAATCAGAGCGACCCAGTGGATTGAAAACCCGCAAAGGGCAATCCAGGCAAAAATTAGGGTCAGAAAACTTGGGCTTGAAAAAAGAAAAGGCAATCAGCACTCCCGAAGGTTTGGATAAGGGGATGATCAAGATCATGAGTATGAACGGTGGGCGCGTTACTTCAAGGATGGAATCGCAGGATCTGTTCCTTTTTCTTGTATTTTTTTTTAGTTTAAAAGAAAATTGAAATGTACTTTCAATTGGCGTGACATTCTGCACGACCAGTTTCCAATCGATAAAAGTTCAACTTTTTTCATATGCTTGCTTTTCGTGTCTTTGCTTTCATTTATTCAGTTTCTTTCAAAATAATAACTTTTATGATTGATGAAATTGAATTGAAAACATGTGCATACATTCATAGCATCGCAAAGCATTGCGAAATCTTTGAAAATCACAGAAAGAAGTGTTCTCCCCAGTGAATAAAGCTGCAAGAAAAACAAAACAGCCGCATGCACCAGCACTTAAAAGTAACAAAATCATTGCAAGCCAGTGAATAATCATCGCCCCGGAGCGGTCTTCGTATTAAGTGTCACAAGTCCTGCGGATTGATTTAACCAGCAAAAAAAAGGAATGTCAAGAAAAAACAAACGAGCAGAAAAAAGAAGGCTGCTCAGCAAGAAAACAACAAACGAGCAGAAAAAAGAAAGCTGCTCAGAAAAAGAATAAACAAAATGAAAAAACAACGGAAGACGGAATGAAAAGAACACAACATTCCTATACCATTCATCATTCTCATAACATTCATGCCATTCATCATTTCATTATGCTTTCATATTTGCATCTCAGAAGAAAGAAACAAAAAGAGACAGAAGAAGAAAAAGCAAACCCCAAAATCAATCATTGCATTCATGTGCACCCAAATACCCAAGTGCATGCATTTCATGCACCATCCAAGAGAAAAGTTACTTCGGACCAGAGAGTCCCAAAAATCTCATTTTTAGGAAATCACCATGACACTGAGTTAGTAAACTCCATCAACCCCGAGTTAGTAAACTCCATCAGCACTGAGTTAGTAAACTCCATCAACCCCGAGTTAGTAAACTCCATCAGCACAGAGTTAGTGAACTCCCACCGAGTTAGTGAACTTCTTCCATAGATCACAACATCGTGTACGAGCGCGCGATGGATCCATCCGACTTCGTTAAGTCCTTCGGATTAGTTGTGTCAGCCTAAGGCATAGCGTAAATCCATTGATCGAATCAGTTTCGGACCTGATATTGATCGGCCGCTCGAAAAGGCCACCCAAGTGCTCGGACTCGAGGGTCCGTTAGAAGGTTTTAGGCAACCTCCGAATTCCCCTAGAGCTCGTGTAACATCCGCAAAATAATTAACCGAATTAGTGGGATGTTAACCCAATTGAATTAATTTAGTACTTGACTGGTAAATTTATCGAGTGCTAAAATTATTTAATGGTTGTCATCGGATCGTTAACCTGATAATACGGACCAAGGAATTTTTGAAATCGAAATAGGAGATTTCGATCGATATGGTAATTTGACCGCGTTACAACAAATATATTAATAAATATATATATGTATGCGTATGTGAGTGAAGAGAAGAGAAAGAATTAATTAAAAGAAAGAAGAGAAAGAAGAAGGCAGCGAGAGACAGAGAGAAAAGAGAGGAAAAAGAAAAGAAGAGAAAAGAAAGGGGAAGGAGGAAGAAGAGGAAAAAGGGAAGAGTTAGGCTCAACAAAACGACTTCCGTCCAACACGAAAAATGTTCATCGCTACTTCCTCTTCGTTTTGGTACCAATTTCGTGACGATCAGCTCACTCTCTCTCACTTGGCCATTTTCGTTTTTTTTTGGAGCTTTTGTGGGAAATCCGATTTTGGGTTGGTTTTGAAGGTTTAGGTTCGGTTAGGAGCGAACCCAAGGATGATGGATCGTTGATTGAGGTTCGATTCAAAGATTGGAAGCGAGTTGGGTGATTTGGGGTTTTGGTGAATAGTGTCATGGAGGTTAGGGGAGGAAGATGATGAATAGTATCAGTGGAGAATTTTGGGGAAATCGGTATTTCGGTCAAAAAGCGGTTTCGTGATCGAGCGGAAAGTTTTGGAAGCGGATTGGAGCGACGTCGGAACGGAAAGTTTATGCGGGGAATGTTCGTGTGGTTACTCGGCGAATTCGGCTCGATCGTGGTTCACGCTTCAAGGGTGAGTTCTACTCACGTTTAGGATTTTTATGTTTCGAATTATTAATTAACTGTTTTATCGCTTTCGCTGGACTGGAATATTTCTGGATATTGTCTGTTTCGGATTAGGAATCGATCGGAGCGAGTCTCGAGTTATGTCGCGTTGAAACAGAATTTTTGGTGGGTTGATTTCGAAAGATTTTGACTTAAAAACCGTTAATTGGAAAATATGTCGTTTTTGATAAAATCCGTTTTGATTGAGTTTTTGATTGGGTTGATTGATTGTGTGGTTTTAGTTGGGTCTATTTTGTTGGTTGTTTGGTCTGTTTTCGATCGGAACGAGAATCGGAATTGAGCGGAACGAGTATCGGGATCAATCGGAAAGCAATTTTTCATAAAACAGGCCATTTTTGCAATGCTGTCAAATGAGCACGACCCGTGCATCCAGGGGCACGACCCGTGCGCCTTGTTCTGTCCAAAATTTTCAAAGTGCCCAAAATGATTCCGTTTCGATTCCAATCCTCTCCTAATCCTTTCCTAACCCTTCTATAACGATATTAGGCTTATAATGCCATGATTTTGAGTATGTTTCAAAAGAGTTTTATAATATACTTTTGAAGTTGAAATCGTTTCGAAAAATCGAATAATAGCATACGTGTGCGGAGATGTTTTATTGATAACAAAGTGGACTATGAGTCCTACGTGGTAAAGTATAATTTAAATGAACTAAGTGTTCAACTGATTGTCTGAGTTAATGAACCTTGAGTTCATATGATTGTAGATATATGTTTATATATCGAGTTGGGTGACGACCCATGTGTAACATACTAGGCGGGGCAGTCATGATCCCCTTCCCTAGGCTCCATGCCAATAGGAGAATGTACTATTGGTAGGGGGGTTCACCGGGATTAGCGATGTTCCGCAGTCGGTGTTATGTTAAAGATTATTGTACGATACACCGGGATTAGCAATGTTCTGCAGTCGGTGCCGTACTTTGTTTATTGTGCGATACACCGGGATTAGCAATGTTCTGCAGTCGGTGCCGCACTGTGTTGTTGTACGATACACCGGGATTAGCAATGTTCTGCAGTCGGTGCCGTACTTTGTTTATTTTGCGACATACCGGGAGTAGCAATGTTTTGCAGTCGGTGTCGTGTTAATCTATAAAAGAGCTAATAAATGAACCGAGAGTGTTAGTAGGGGTCTCGGTAGAACTCACTGAGATTGTATCTCACTGTTTAAATGTTGTTGTTTTACAGAGACACAGGGACAGCGGAAATCCAAGAGGCACGAGTAGGTTGAGCTCGGACTGGTTGCTGATAGCCTAGCTTTATGTTTAAGCTTATTTCCCTTCTGTTGTCTGTATTCTAAGACATTATGTATTTAAGGTATATCTTTCTTCCGCTTTCTTGTATGATACTGAATACTATAATTGCTGATGGTATATGGTCTGAGAACCATATTGTCTTGTTGTAAATAAGACTGTTTGAGTTATATTCAGCGAAAAATTTATAGTGATATTCAGTGTCTAAGCAGGAAATATATCTCTGATGTGTTACTAATGTGCACCTGGGTATTTTCAGTAGATAGAAATACCGGGGGTGTTACAGTTGGTATCAGAGCAGTTCGACCTAGTCGGACTTAGTTTAGGGTTGAGTCGATTCCTTGTTAGTCCTGGTTGTAATTACACTTGTGATGCTAAGAGACATTGAGCCTGATCAACTTAATACTTAGTGCATCATAAGCGGAATTATGGTAGGGTGATCAAGACGCAGTCCTCGACCAAGACCGGAGTCTCCAACCGGTGCATCCTCAAGAAAGGTGACATGACGGTGGAAGAATACACCGCTAAGTTTGAGAAGTTGTCTCAGTTTTACCAAGTGGTAAAGTAAGCTTCGGATGACGAACGGAGAATGCAGAAATATAAGACGGGCATAAGTGTTTTTATGATTTATGGTCTCAGTTCTTATACTGCTACCAATTATGTTGCCTTAGTGTAATCAGCCTATGTCGCCGAGGATGATCTCATAGGAAATATGGGAAAGGAAAGGAGGTAGTTGAATTATCAGCTCCGAATGGAAAGTCCTAAGATAATTTCATCAAAGGAAAAGCAGGTGCAATTCCTTGATTCTTCAAAGGTTAGAAGATGTTCTAACTGTGGAAAGCCTCACAGTGGTGATTGCAAGTGAAGATCTAATCGGTGCTATTACAGTAATGTAGAGGGTCACTATGGTAAAAAGTGCCCTGCCAGGAAAAGTTCCAAGGAGTCATAAGCAGCTCCAAGGCAAGGACGAGTCAACACTTTGAATGCTTAGACAGTTACGAATGCTGACGGTATACTTAGAAGGATGGGAGTCCTATTCAATGACTCGATCAGTATATTATAAGATTCGGGTGCAACCTATTGCTGTATATCCCGATCGCATGTGAATCGGTTGGGATTAACCTTATCTTCGCTATCCGAGCTGATAACTATCTTAACTGTGGCTAAGGGTCGTGTCCAGACCCAATCTTTGTGTCAGGATTGTCTACGTGTTATAGGAGACAGAACTTTCGTAGAAGGATTATTTGTTTGCCTGCGAGAAGTGTGGACACCATTTTGGGTATGAATTGGATGACTGCAAATCATGTTGCAATCGACTGTATTAATCAGCTATCAGCTTCGCTTCAGAATCAGTTGAATTGTCTAGGACAAATTCTGAAGCGGTTACCTAGTTCACCTTAGACGGTCAACCTTCATTCCAAGGTGCGGGAGCACATGTTAGTATGTTATCTGCATCCGCTGAAACTAGTTTAGATTTGGCGAACGTTCAGGTCGTGAATGACTTTCTGGATGTTTTCACGATGAAGTTTCTTCCGAACCTCCAGAGCGAGAGGTAGAGCTTACTGTAGAATTGGTTCCTGGCACGGGATCAATATCTATTGTTGCTCATTGAATGTTTCTTCAGAACTAAAGGAAATGGAGTCTCAACTTGAAGAGTCGATGCTAAAGAAATTCATTCGACCGAGTACTTCGCTAAGGAGTGCTCTGGTGTGGTTAGTCAAAAGGAAAAATGGTAGCATGAGATTGTACATCGATTATCGACAACTTAAGAAAGTGACGATCAAGAATAAATATCCCTTGCCAAGGATAGACGATTTTCTTGAGCAATTTGAGACGCTGCTGTGTTTTCTAAAAATTGATCTGAGGTCAGGACATCATCAAATAAAAGTTAGAGCCTTAGATATTCCGAAGACAGCTTTCCATACTAGGTATGGACATTATGTATTTGTAGTAGTGGCCTTCGGTTTGACTAACGCTCTGGCGGTATTCGTGGATTTCAGGAACCGAGTTTTTCATTCGTATTAGGATCAGTTTGAAGTCGTTTTCATCGATGATATCTTGATGTGCTCGAAGACCATTGAGGAGCATGTCCAACATCTCCTCATTGTTCTGAGTGTACTCCGAGAAAAGGAGTTGTACTTGAAACCTTCGAAGTGTGATTTTTGGGTGTCAGAGGTAAAGTCCTTGGGACATGTGATTCCCCAAGTCGGGAGTTTCTGTAGGTCCCAGTGAGAAGGAAGCGGTGTTGAATGGGAGTGACCGACGTCAGTCGCAGAGATCAAAAGTTTCTGGATCTAGCCGGTTACTGTAAGAGGTTCGTTAAAGGGTTCTCACAGTTAGTTGTCCACTTACTCGGTTAACTCGTAAGGGTCATCCGTTTACGTGGGATGCTGATTGTGAAGAATGTTTTCAAGAATTGAAGGTTTGGTTGACTTCTGCTCCATTCCTGATTCTTCCGGATCCGTCATTGGAATTTCAAATTTTCGATGACGCTTCAGGGAAGGGTTTAGGATGTATTCTGATGCAAAATCAACCAGTGATAGCTTATGCGTCCAGACAATTAAGGTCCCATGAGAGGATTTATCCGACTCATGAATTGGAGTTAATAGCTATTGTGTATGCACTGAAGATTTGGAGACGTTACCTGTATGGGTCTCGTTTCGAAGTCTCTAGTGGTCACAAGAGTTTAAGGCATCTGTTTGATCAGAAAGAACTGAATAGCAGGCAGAGAAGTGTGTAGAATTTCTGAAGGATTATGACTTCGGGTTGAAGTATCGTCCAGGAGATTCCAATGTTGTGGCTGATGCGAATAATAGGAAGTCGCTCCACACGGCAGAATTATGATGCATTAGATGGAATTATTAGAGTCTGATAGAGACTTAAATCTGAATTCAAGATCGAGAGGAACCTTTTAGTGTTGAGCCATATGAGGATCTCTAGTTCCCTAAGGGATTCTATACGCTTAGCACAGGAAGTTGATGTGAAGCTACAATCACAAAGGTATTTCCAGACTTTACCGTGGTTAGTGATGGAGTCAGTTGTTTCAACGGTAGAATCTGTGCGGCCGATGATGAGAACGAAAAAAGGCAAGTGTTAGAGGAAGCATAACGAAGTTTATATTCTGTTCCAGGGTGTACAGAATATAAAGCAGATGTATCAGTGGCGAGGTATTAGTTCATTAACCTTTCCTTTGTGAAGGTTAACAAGGAGATAGTATTATGTGATTCCGTTTGACAAGCCAAACGTGAATACGAATATGAAAATGAGGTGTCTGTTGACTGTTTTTCACATTGCGAATAAGCATCAAAGGATTAATTGATGGATCTACTTGTAGGTGACTGAAATTTCCGAAGTGAAGCTTGGCGTGCGGTGTAATAGTTTTGAAAAATCGTTTTTGTGAGAACCGCATGCTAAAGTTAATTTTGGGAACGAATTAAGAGGCAAATAGATTATGATTGAGGAGGAAAATCCTAGGAGGATTACTTAGGTTGAGGGGAAGCTCTCAACGCTATTGACTAATTTGGAAAGGAATCGGATGCATCGTGGTAAAAACCTCGTGATGAAATTGCAATAGAGGAAAAAGAGCTCTGAGTTCTGTTTGAAAGTTGTTTGGAGAACAACTGAGGTGATTTTCATTACGTTCAATTGATTTGATGTCCCCGTGGTTTATTTCTACGTTTAAGATAAACGTTTCTAGTAAATCCTCACTTCATCTTCCTTCGAGAAGTATTATCTCGAAATCTTGGGGGCGAGTCAAGAAGTTTCACAAGTGACTTTTTCGTCACATTTGTCAATGTGTACGAGAACTGTTATGGATTTTGGAAGATTTGTTGAGAACGCGTTTACACCCTTCGAGGAAATCGTGTTTGTTTTTACGTCTACCGAGGAGTGCTTTGGTTTGGATTAATCAAAGTTGGGGAGCAAGTGAGGAATGAAGCTTCGGAAGTGTTTTCGAACGCGGTGCCGAGCCTATGTAGGCGAATGATGAGTTTCTCGTGTAGATTCGTAACCAGAGAGTTCGTATCAAGGTAGTAGTGGGTCATACTTGGAGGTTGATGTGCCAATTTGGGAAGATTTTCTACACTCATTTCGTTAATTCAAGAATATTTTCCAGCAAATTTGTACCTTTCTGAGAATGTCGATTCTCGATTAGTCAGATGAAAGACTCGACGAAATTTTGAGGACAAAATTCTTTTAAGTTGGGGAGAATGTAACATCCGCAAAATAATTAACCGAATTAGTGGGATGTTAACCCAATTGAATTAATTTAGTACTTGACTGGTAAATTTATCGAGTGCTAAAATTATTTAATGGTTGTCATCGGATCGTTAACCGGATAATACGGACCAAGGAATTTTTGAAATCGAAATAGGAGATTTCGATCGATATGGTAATTTGACCGCGTTACAACAAATATATTAATAAATATATATATGTATGCGTATGTGAGTGAAGAGAAGAGAAAGAATTAATTAAAAGAAAGAAGAGAAAGAAGAAGGCAGCGAGAGACAGAGAGAAAAGAGAGGAAAAAGAAAAGAAGAGAAAAGAAAGGGGAAGGAGGAAGAAGAGGAAAAAGGGAAGAGTTAGGCTCAACAAAACGACTTCCGTCCAACACAAAAAATGTTCATCGCTACTTCCTCTTCGTTTTGGTACCAATTTCGTGACGATCAGCTCACTCTCTCTCACTTGGCCATTTTCGTTTTTTTTTGGAGCTTTTGTGGGAAATCCGATTTTGGGTTGGTTTTGAAGGTTTAGGTTCGGTTAGGAGCGAACCCAAGGATGATGGATCGTTGATTGAGGTTCGATTCAAAGATTGGAAGCGAGTTGGGTGATTTGGGGTTTTGGTGAATAGTGTCATGGAGGTTAGGGGAGGAAGATGATGAATAGTATCAGTGGAGAATTTTGGGGAAATCGGTATTTCGGTCAAAAAGCGGTTTCGTGATCGAGCGGAAAGTTTTGGAAGCGGATTGGAGCGACGTCGGAACGGAAAGTTTATGCGGGGAATGTTCGTGTGGTTACTCGGCGAATTCGGCTCGATCGTGGTTCACGCTTCAAGGGTGAGTTCTACTCACGTTTAGGATTTTTATGTTTCGAATTATTAATTAACTGTTTTATCGCTTTCGCTGGACTGGAATATTTCTGGATATTGTCTGTTTCGGATTAGGAATCGATCGGAGCGAGTCACGAGTTATGTCGCGTTGAAACAGAATTTTTGGTGGGTTGATTTCGAAAGATTTTGACTTAAAAACCGTTAATTGGAAAATATGTCGTTTTTGATAAAATCCGTTTTGATTGAGTTTTTGATTGGGTTGATTGATTGTGTGGTTTTAGTTGGGTCTATTTTGTTGGTTGTTTGGTCTGTTTTCGATCGGAACGAGAATCGGAATTGAGCGGAACGAGTATCGGGATCAATCGGAAAGCAATTTTTCATAAAACAGGCCATTTTTGCAATGCTGTCAAATGAGCACGACCCGTGCGTCCAGGGGCACGACCCGTGCGCCTTGTTCTGTCCAAAATTTTCAAAGTGCCCAAAATGATTCCGTTTCGATTCCAATCCTCTCCTAATCCTTTCCTAACCCTTCTATAACGATATTAGGCTTATAATGCCATGATTTTGAGTATGTTTCAAAAGAGTTTTATAATATACTTTTGAAGTTGAAATCGTTTCGAAAAATCGAATAATAGCATACGTGTGCGGAGATGTTTTATTGATAACAAAGTGGACTATGAGTCCTACGTGGTAAAGTATAATTTAAATGAACTAAGTGTTCAATTGATTGTCTGAGTTAATGAACCTTGAGTTCATATGATTGTAGATATATGTTTATATATCGAGTTGGGTGACGACCCATGTGTAACATACTAGGCGGGGCAGTCATGATCCCCTTCCCTAGGCTCCATGCCAATAGGAGAATGTACTATTGGTAGGGGGTTCACCGGGATTAGCGATGTTCCGCAGTCGGTGTTATGTTAAAGATTATTGTACGATACACCGGGATTAGCAATGTTCTGCAGTCGGTGCCGTACTTTGTTTATTGTGCGATACACCGGGATTAGCAATGTTCTGCAGTCGGTGCCGCACTGTGTTGTTGTACGATACACCGGGATTAGCAATGTTCTGCAGTCGGTGCCGTACTTTGTTTATTTTGCGACATACCGGGAGTAGCAATGTTTTGCAGTCGGTGTCGTGTTAATCTATAAAAGAGCTAATAAATGAACCGAGAGTGTTAGTAGGGGTCTCGGTAGAACTCACTGAGATTGTATCTCACTGTTTAAATGTTGTTGTTTTACAGAGACACAGGGACAGCGGAAATCCAAGAGGCATGAGTAGGTTGAGCTCGGACTGGTTGCTGATAGCCTAGCTTTATGTTTAAGCTTATTTCCCTTCTGTTGTCTGTATTCTAAGACATTATGTATTTAAGGTATATCTTTCTTCCGCTTTCTTGTATGATACTGAATACTATAATTGCTGATGGTATATGGTCTGAGAACCATATTGTCTTGTTGTAAATAAGACTGTTTGAGTTATATTCAGCGAAAAATTTATAGTGATATTCAGTGTCTAAGCAGGAAATATATCTCTGATGTGTTACTAATGTGCACCTGGGTATTTTCAGTAGATAGAAATACCGGGGGTGTTACAGCTCGGACTCGAAAGAATCCGTTAGAAGGTTTTAGGTAGCCTCCGAATTTCCCAATTTACAGTTTTTCTTACTTACTGCTTTTTACTAATTTCTGTTTTCCCGTCAATGCAACAAGTGTTGGCTCTCTCTCTAAAACAACAAAAAAAACAGCAAAAAAAGGAAAAGGAAAATTCGGGTTTCTCTAGGAAGACAAAATTGGAATAATTTTTGAATTCTTTATCTCTATTTTGCCTTGGAATATGTTTCGGCCAATTCATATTCCTTGTCAAAATCCAAATAAAGAGGGGCAGCTGTTATACCCTAATTTTGTCCGCCTAGGTTGAAACCCTAATTTTCCACAAAAATAAATAATTTCAGAGGTGTGGCATTATTTTGAAAAGTGAGAAGTACTATGGGCATGCATTTTTAGGGTTGGGATGCACTTCGGGGCAAAATTAGGGTTTTTTGGGCAAAAAGGGTATTTTGGTCATTTTACCCAAAAAGGTAATTTCTCAGTAAAAATCACTGTGCAACTTTGGAGAAATTTATTTGGATCAAAATGAGTTGGGTCATATTTTTTATGCGCATGCATTGATGAATTTTTGCATAAAAAGTCAAACTTCAAGGAAAAAGGCAAAATGGGAATTTCCTTCAAGGTGAGGTATCAAATCAATTTTGGGAATGGTGATATCATGGAATTTTGGGCCCAATGATTGATTCCTAGGATATGGCCCAAAGAGGCATGAATAATGAGGAATTATCTAGAAAGGAATAATCAATAATCTTTGGAATTTTGAAAGGTCAAGTATAGTACAACATGACAACTTGCAATTCCACTCACTCTCTCTCCTCAATGCCGCAGCCACTCTCTCATTTCCAGCCCATATTTTGTGCTTCTCCATGCCCTTGATCCATGTGAGTTGTATTCCTAGCCATTGAGTAAAATTCTAGATCAAATTCTAGGCTACAACTTAATGTGAAATGACCTAATTTCCCTCAACAATTTTTGTGCTACAAAAACTCACCCATTTCGCATATGATCAGCCCACTCTCACTCATTTGTGCTTTCTCATTGTCCCTAATCCATTTGCATTGCAATCTAGATCCTTGATTCTAATTCTATCTCAAATCTCAATGGTTTGCAAAAGCACAAAGTCTATTATACCCTTAATTTTGCATCTGATATAAAACCAAAAATAGGAGACCATCAAGACACATCATTCTCATTTTACCCTAGCACACAATCAGATCACAATTCCTCTCCTCCTCCCCTCTCAAACCCGAGACCACCTCCCACCATTTCCACCACCAATTCTTCAATTTTCAACCATCCAAACTTCATTATTCTTGATTCCTACACTAGAACCACTTCTAATCTTGCATTATCTTCAAAGTTCATCGTCAAATCCTTCAAGATCAAGTGATTTTCGTGGGATTCAAGAGGAGGTTCAAGTGTTCTTGGTTTCTATTTTGATCTTCTTCTTCATTTCAAGCAAGATCTAGAGGTAAGCTCACAAACGCTCTTGCATTTTCTTTAATTTTCATTATGTAATCTCTCTTCTAATCCTCTTTCCTTCTTGAAAGAAGCTTTGAGGACTCATTTCAAACATTGTTGGACAAGGAAATTGGGAGCCTTGGGTGTTTGAGATGGGTCCTTGGCCTTGAAGGGAAGATTCTTGTGTTTGAATAATTTTCCTTGCATTTCTACACATTTTTCACTAAATTTCATGAAATAAAACCTTGTTTTCCTCTTCTTTTAGCTTCGGCCATGTAGTGTTTTTTTTTCTTGTTCATGTATTTCTTTGTTCATATCTTGTGTTGAAGTTGAATGTTTGGTGGGTTTATGCCTTACATAGCCTCGGGTTTGAGGATTAGAGACCTAGGGATTTTTGTTGCTTTTGTTTCTTTGATTTTGTGTTGAAATAAATGATGAAATAACAATTGTTTGAGCATGAAATGTATGCATAGGTCCTTGGGTTTATACTTATGAGCTCATTGATGTGATATGGTTGCAAGAAATTAATGAAATTGTGCTTGATTTTGCCCATGATTGCATTCGGCCATAGGCCATGTCTTTTGGCCAAATTTTGCTCAAAACTTTGTTATTTTGATCTTGCATTTGTGTGTGCATTTGATTCAATTGTGTTTTTCACTTTTACCATTTCACATGTACCATTTCATTAATAATTTACTTTTCACTTTTTACCTTTACTAATTTTCAAAAATTACTTTCTACTCCAAGTAAAATAAATTTACCATTTCACTAACTTTTTACTAAAAGTGTTTACCACTTGCATCTTTGCATAAAAACCCCAAAACATTTTCTCACTTGCATTTCAAACTTTTTCAACTTTATAAAATAAACCCCAAAATACTTTTACCACTTTCAAGACCAAAAACATTTCATCTCATTTCCAAAACACCAAAACCCAAAAACAGTTTACCACTTTCTTACCTAAACCTTTTACCAAAACATTTTCACCCTCATGCATCTTCATTCATCCCTATTTAATGCGACACTCTCATGCATCCTCTTGTCTACTCATTCATACATTCATTATTGTATGCTCATGCATTCACATGCTTGCCTAATCATGCCTCATTGCTCACATGTTCATTCACCTAACTTAGAATACTCTATGCCTATGATCAATTGTATTCCTTTGTTGTTGATGCCATTTGAATGTCTTGACTTAATTGTGCACAAACCCTTCTACAAAATCATGTGCCCTTATAAGACTACCAACATGTGTAGCATAGAGGCATATGTGCCCCTCTTGAGATTGCTTCCAACTTGTGTAGCAATTCCCCTTCACACACAAACACAATTGTTTTGAGAATTTTGTCTTGCATCTTTGACAATTGAATTCTTTGATTATATTGGCATGCTTAATATTAGTTAGTGATCTACATGTTTATGACTGCTTGATTGTTGAGTATGTTTGAGCTTCATTCATTCATTCATTTTGCATATGGTTTTGGACATAGAATTCGATTGAAAATGATTTACCTATTTTCTAAAACTCTTTTCCAAACCAATTAATTTTCAAAGCATTTTCAATAAACAAAAATGAGCAAGTAGTGGAGGTCACCCATAACCTTTGTTAGTTTGATCTCTATGAACGCCCTTCAATTTCACATGAGTACTTAGCGATGATTACCCAAAACCTTTGTTAGTTTAATCATTCGCTAATGCTCTTCCTACTTCGAAAACCTTTTTTTGAAAATATAATAAAAGCAAGTTGTTACTAATAGTCAATCAGAGCCTTTGTTCGTCTGACTTGAGGTAACAACTCTTTTTGAGTATTTAGCAGTGACTACCCATAGCCTTTGTTGGTTTAATCACTCGCTAATGCTCGTCCTATTGCGAAAACTCACCAAAAGATAAAAAAAAACAAAAACCTTTCAGAAAAAGACAAAAGAGAACTACGTAAGCTTTGAGTTCTCCATCGCACCGGGAGATACGTAGGAGCGGGTCGTAACCCCCGTCAAGCACTTTTTCTCTAAAAAACCCTTTTTTTTCTCCTTTCTTTCACATAAATAAGATTTTCACCAAGTCTCTCTCAATGCATTTTTTTTCTAATAAGAAGTAGGGAGGCAAGATTAAAGTATTTTCAAACCAACACACTAAAACCACACTTTTAATTAAAGGTTCCCTCTCAGTAGAGAGGATGTGTGGGGTGCTCGTACCTTCCCCACGCATAACTGACCCCCGAACCCAAATCTTCAGTTTTCAAAGGCCAATCGCTTTCCAAAAAAGGTTTTCCTAATATTTTCCTAAATAAATATTGGTGGCGACTCCGTTGTTTTAAAGAAAGTTGTAAACGAGAACAGTTCTCTCCCAAGGACTTTTTCGGGCGCAACAGGGGGTAATTTACCATTATACCCTTACTCTATCTCAAATTTCTAAACAACCCCACTTAAATCCATATTTTCTTTTAGTAACCAATGAACAACTTCTAAAACTATTATTATGCCCCCAAATAGTGAAATAACTAAATACAAACATCAAAGTAATTACTTTGGGTTGTCACACTTACAACAACTAATTCATTTGCAATTAAATTATTCACTAACTAACATAATTAAAATAACCAACTAAAATAATTGAAACAATTATTTTGGGGATGTTACAATACACCCCAACTTGGAAAAAATTTGTCCTCAAGAATTGGTTAAGTTTTACCGGTTGCTAACCGAGAAGGATCTTCACTAAAGTAAAACAACTTTGTTAACTTGAAATCTGCTGAAATTGGTTATTCTAGAATACCTGGCATTATTTCTCGGATTATGCTAAGCCACAGACAAGATTAAAAGACAGACATAAACAAGAATAGTTCATAGACAAGGAAAAAACCGAGAGAGGAATTGTGAGTGGGTGCGAAAGAACTCACTGAGATTTGTAATCTCACTGTTTTTATGTGGTGTTTTCAGATGTGCAAGGTAAAACAAAGCAAATTGAGGAGAAGTAGCAGAGGACTTAGCTACTTAGTTAGAGGGAAGATCATTTGGTGATCTTTATGATGTATTTTGCTTTTTCCCTTCTAATGTATCATTAAGTTTTAAATCCTTGAATGACATCAAGGTTACGTAGTATTTTATAACCTTGTCTTGTAGATGGACCATAGTCATGTTTATCTTATCGAATATGTACTTTTGAGTACTTTTTTCGGAAGTGTAATTGAGAAATTTTTATCTCAAAGTTAAGTAAGTAGTTTTAGACCGCTTTAGTATTTATTTGGTCCATTATTATGACCATGTTATACTCTGATTGTTTATGATTATGTTAATACTTTTGGTTCACCTAGTTGTAAATTTAAGGTGTTACAGTAACCATAGTCGAGTGTATGAAAAACTTGGGTTCATCAGTGATCATGCTACAAATCGGCATACCGTAAGGAACGCCTAAAAAATCCTTTTCTTCCCTCATGTCAATCCAAATTAGATGGTGAAAATCTGAAAGAGCAAGAGTGTCATCTTCCCCAAAAAACTCTCCTTCGCATGAGGACATCCCGGGATGTTGAGGCAAAATCTCAATCTAGTTTGGATGGTTAACAAACTTCAATTGTGAGAAGCTTAAGTTCTCTGATTTAATATGCTACTAATGTTTCTTCTTGAGTGGAAATTCAGAACAGGATTTGTTTGCAATTCTCAAGAAGTAAATCTACTTATGAGAAACATATAAGAGAAGACTTGAAGCAATGACAAAAACTGTTGACCAAAGATAAACACAGTAAAGGCTTCCCTTGATATGATCAAGAGTAAAGACCAGAAAGGTTAACTTGAGAAAGATTATCATGAGAAGAATCAACATGAGAAGGGTCAACATTAGAAAACTCATCATGAGAAGAGTCACCATGAGAAGCATCAAGAGAAGAGTCGTGATAACACTCATCATGAGAAGAGTCATTAGAAGAGTCGTCATGAGAAGAGCCATAAGAACAGTAAAGTTAAGAAATATCATGATCAGAAGAGTCAAGATAAGAAGAGGCATGTTGAGAAGCATCAACATGAGAAGCATAAATATGAGAAGCATCAACTTGAGAAGACTCGAGACTTGAGAAGAGCCAAAGCAGAGAAGAGTGGTGACAGTTGTATAAGCGGTGTCTTCTGAATGAATACAGCAAAAAAATAATATTTCTATAATTAATTGTAATTTAGTCATGTATTAGTTCACCCATTATTGATTTTTTTTACATATATCTAATTTATAAATAGATGTGTGATTTTAATAATAATAAATGAAAATTTATGGGCCAGCTGTTCTGCTCCTCGAGGCACCTACAATGAGCGATGGATTAGTCACTGCTGTCCGTGCAGTGGGGATACCTAGGTTTACCCAAAAAAAGAGCATACCATAAATAGCATATTTATATCATCAAACAAATAAATAGCATAATTATGGTATAAATTATAAGATTAATACCCTTATATTTAAAATTAATACTATAAATATTTAAGGTATGAACTTAAAAATTCATATTATAAAATTCATATTTATCGTGTTCGAGGGTGAGGGACCAACTAAGTCTATCACTGATGTAGTAGTCAAATTGCCATGAGAGAAAATATAAAATGTGGTGAATGATTGAGATTGTATTGTTTGTTTCAGAAGAAGATGGAGGAAGACAACAAAGGGTGGACTAGGGTTTCCAGAAGAACGAATTAGTTCCAAGATGCTCGAGCCCGACGAAGAAATACGCGAATGGACACTTACGGAAAACTGAAAATTTGTGGGGGAGCTGACACAGTATCGTACTTCTTCTCTCATTTCCCTGAGGACCATGGAGGTAAAGCAATGTACCGGGCTTTTGCTAAATACGATGACGTTCTAGAGGTTATGATTTCGAAAAAAAGAGACAAAAATGGAAGGAGGTTCGGCTTCGCTAGATTCAAAGTTGTTTGTGACCCTAAACGGTTCGCTATCAAACTAGATAATATAATCATCAGAGCAACAAAAATATATGTCAATCTACCAAGATTCTCAAGAGAAAATAGAGATCAGAAGCAAGCACCACATGTTGGTGGTGGAAATGAAAGGAATAAAACGCTAAGGAGAAACCATAATGATGCAAACATAGGCAGTCAAGTTCTCGAAGAAAAGGAGAAACGGTGAACAACCGGAAAAGAAAGAAAGCTTGCAGATGTAATGAGGAGGCCGTAGAAATATGGCAACACGTCAAGGGGTGGCAAAACATACAAATCCAGGTTGATAATAAACGATAAAATACACGCCACTACACTAGCCAAAATACAAGAGGATAAAATAAACGATCGCCGCCGCACCTTCAAAACAAAACCACCATCCCACAACCCTAGCCCCACACCCAACATTAACACCCCCTCTAGCTCGACCCTACCCTCACAAACCCAACATCCTGCCCCCTCTTCCAAAGTTAATTTCAAGAGACTTACCTCTGAGGAAATGGCACAATGCAGAGAGCAAGGGTTATGCTACAACTGTGATGACCGTTTTACCCCTGGTCACAAATGTAAGGGACACTTCTTTTTACTCATTTCTGAAGAAGATCCCGACGAACCTGCCACAACCACCGATACAACCGAACAACCGGAGCCTACCTCACCCGCAACACACACCTCTGATACTGTTAACCCTGCTCAGTTAAGCCTCCACGCCATGTCTGGGTCATCGACACACAATACCATTCGAATAACTGGAACAATCGCAAAGCAACATGTTGCCGTATTGGTCGACGGCGGAAGCTCACACAACTTCATCCAAACACGCGTCGCCAAGTTCCTCGGTCTTACCATGGTCCTAACACCGAACCCCCTCAGAGTAATGGTTGGCAACGGCGACACCATCGATTGCGACTACAAATGTCTTCAGGTATCTCTAATTATTCAAGGTCACAAATTTTTAATTGATTTTTACGCCCTTCCTCTTGGTGGAACAGAAGTTGTCTTGGGCGCTCCTTGACTCAAAAGCCGTGGGCCTGTTTTGATGGACTACACCAACTTGTCCATGCGTTTTGAACGTTTGGGCCAACCCATTACACTTATTTCAGATGCTCCCTTCAAACCAAATAACGCCTCTCTTCACCACATGAAACGTTGCCTCCAAACCAACGCCGTATCCTCCCTCTTTCACCTCCAAATCCTACCTACAGATACACAACCTCAACCCACTACATCTATTGACCCACACCCTATCCTTGCTATTGACCTACTTCTCACCAAATTCCAACATCTATTTGACAAACCTCCAACCCTACCACCCTCACGACCATGTGACCCCCAAATACACCTCTTCCCAAACTCTTCCCCGGTAAATGTTCACCCATACCGCTATCCCTATTACCAGAAATGCGAAATCGAACGCCAAGTGGCAGAGATGTTGCAATCTGGTATGATACAACCAAGTCATAGGCCTTTTTCATCACCTGTCTTATTGGTCAAAAAGAAAGACGGTTCTTGGCGGTGTTGTGTTGACTATAGAGCGCACAATGCCGTCACAGTTAAAGATCGCTTCCCAATGCCAACCATTAATGAACTTCTTAACGACCTCGGTGGCGCTTCATGGTTCTCCAAACTGGATTTACAACAAGGTTTTCATCAGATTCGTATGAGTACTGATGACATCCATAAGACAGCTTTCCGCACACACCAAGGACACTACGAATACCGGGTAATGCCTTTCGGCCTATGCAACGCACCATCAACCTTTCAATCTGCTATGAACGAGCTCCTTCAACCATTTCTTCGCAAGTTTGTTGTCGTGTTCTTCGACGACATCCTGGTATATAGTCCATCATTATCAGAGCATGTTCAGCACCTTGAAAAGGTATTCTCAACCCTCATCTCTGGTCAGTTTTTCTTTAAGCGTTCCAAGTGCTTATTTGGGCAAAGACAACTACAATATTTGGGTCACCTAATTTCACAAGAAGGCATACAAGTTGATCCCTTTAAAATAAATGCAATGGTTAAATGTCCTATCCCCTCCTCTGTTACTGCTTTGCGTGGTTTTCTGGGTCTAATAGGTTTTTACCGAAAATTCATCCAAGGCTATGCCACAATTGCCTCCCCTTTAACAGCCTTACTCCGCAAGGACTCCTTTCTTTGGACACCCGAAGCACAACAAGCATTCGATGCTCTTAAGATGGCAATGACCAATGCCCCTATCCTTGACCTCCCTGATTTTACCCTCCCCTTTGAGCTAGAAACCGATGCCTCTAGTAAAGCTATGGGTGCCGTCCTCCCCCAACAAAAACACCCTATTGCCTTCTTTAGTAAACAATTCTGCCCTAGACTTTTAAGGTCCTCCACCTATGTAAGGGAACTACATGCTATCACCACAGCGGTAAAGAAATGGAGACAATACCTACTTGGACATTCATTTATCATTCATACAGACCACAAAAGCCTCAAGGAATTGATTTCACAAGTCATCCAAACACAGGAGCAGCAGGTATATCTTTCTAAACTCTTAGGTTACGATTTTTCAATTCAATACAAGTCTGGAAAAAATAATGTAGTGGCTGATGCTCTATCTAGAGTTGAGCACAATGATCAATGTTTTACTCTTACTTTAACTGTGCCTCAATTTGTTTTTCTGGATGAATTACATGCCTCTTTACAAACCTCTTTGGATTTCACCTCTCTATTTCAAGCTGTCCAAAACCAACCAGCCTTATACCCTGACCACAAGATATACCAAAATCTCCTATTTTATAAGGGTAAAATATGGCTCAATTCAGATAACCCTTTCATACAAAACCTACTGCAAGAATTCCATAACTCCCCTATAGCTGGTCATATGGGTGTCCTCAAAACTTACCGTCGGCTACATGACAATTTCTTTTGGGAGGGTATGCAAAATTCTATTAGGAAATATGTCTCTGAATGCCAAGTTTGCCAAACCACCAAATATGAAACCAAGCGCCCTGCTGGGTTATTACAACCTCTTTCCCCACTATCCGCTATTTGGAAAGACCTTTCCCTAGACTTTATCACTGGCCTTCCCCCTTCCAAAGGCTTCACAGTTATACTTGTGGTGGTTGACCGATTTTCAAAAGGAGTCCATTTCGGCCCTCTACCTACACACTTCACAGCCCACACGGCAGCCACCCTATTTCTTGATATCATCTGTAAATACCATGGTTTACCTCGCAGCTTAGTGTCCGACAGAGACCCAATTTTCATCGCCCGTTTTTGGCGTGAACTTTTTACCTTGTGTGGCACCAAATTACGCATGAGTACAGCCTATCACCCCGAAACCGTTGGACAAACCAAAGTGCTCAATCGTGTTTTAGAACAATACTTATGAGCCTTTGTCCATTCTAAACCCAAACTGTGGTCACAATTCCTATCACTAGCTGAATGGTCCAACAATACCTCACACCACTCATCAACTGGTCTTTCACCTTACCAAATTATCTATGGCAAGCCACCACCAACAATTCCACAATACCTCTTAGGTTCATCCACAGTGGAAGCCGTGGACTCTTTACTGTCTTCTAGACAAACCACTATTGAATTCCTCCAAAGAAAACTGTTGAAGGCACAAACTGTGACGAAACATTATGCTGATAAAAAAAGAAGAGATATCACTTTCAATATTGGTGACTGGGTATATGTCAAATTAAGGCCCTATAGGCAACTCTCATTAGCCGGAACCTCTTACACCAAACTGTCCAAAAGATTTTTGGGACCTTATCAGATTCTGGACAGTTTCGGACCAGTGGCTTCCCTTCCACCCAACTCCAAAATCCATCCAGTTTTCCATTGCTCACTACTAAAGTTGCACAAAAGGCCTCCAACTACCACCATAGATGACCTCCCTCCACATGCTGTTGACAACAACCCCTTGGTTCAACCTCTTGCCATACTACAATCCAAACATGACACATCCACCAATCCCCATAGCCTCCTAGTTTTGGTCCAGTGGATGGGCTTACCTCCAGAAGACACAACATGGGAAAATTGGGATGAGCTTTCAAACACATTTCACCTTGAGGACAAGGTGCATTTCCCAGTGAGTGGTACTGATAATAACTTGGATCATCCCACTACATCAGCGAGGCCCAAAAGAGATACAAGCAAGCCCACTCGCCTAAAGGATTACATCATGCATCAAGAAGCTTGAAGAATCTAGAGAACATCCGTTGTTGGTTACAATATCATTTAGAATTAATTTCATGCTTTTGTATACTGGCAGTTGTCCTTTTGTAGCTGGCATTTCATGCTTTTGTATGACTGCCAATTGTCCTTTTGTAACTGAAATTTATCCGTTAGATTTTATCCTTTCTGCCATGAATCTATCAGCTAGTGACTTTTGTATAAATAGCCTTGTGCTAAATGAATGAAGGCGGTGAATTATCCAAGTAGTATTAGCTCTTTTTTTCCTTCATAGCTGTAGTCTTCCTCTCAGCAAGAAAGCACATACCAGAAGTGGTCGATCGTTACAAGAACATGCACGTGGGTTACGTCAAGCAGTCAGATACGACACATACCATTCAAGATTGGTTCAGTATGCAAGGAGTATTCTCAGTGAAGGTAACACCATTGGGGCGAACAAAGTTTTATTGGAAGACTTAGAGGATGGCGCTGTTGAGGCTCTTGTCAATGATGTCCCAGAATGGTTACTTCAACGTTTCAAGTTCGTAAAAAAATGGTGCCCTGATGAGATCGATAACAAAAGAGTTACGTGGGTAAGGTGTCACGGGATTCCGGCACATGCTTGGGAGCCTGAACTTTTTAATCAATTGGCAAATCAGGAAGGAACCTTTGTGGGTATTAATGAAAACACAAAGAAGAAAACATCAATGGATATCGCAAGAATTATGATCAGAACCAAAGGATATGGCGTGATCAACAGTGTTGTTCATGTAAACGTGAATGGCAGTGTGTTTCTGGTCAAGATGGTGGAGGAATGGTGCGGCCAATTATACTGGAATGGGCTATCTAAAGATCCACCAGCAAACTCAACTGAGGATGATTCTCTAATCCCTAAATTGAAATCTATTATTATTGCTGGAGAATCACCTTGTTCTGGATCAGAAAACGATGCTTTCTCACATCAGGGTATAACTTTGTGGATTGCTGCCATAGTCCATTAATGTAACACCTTAAGATCACAACTAGGTGAACTAAAAGCATTAACATAATCATAATAAATCAGAGTATAACCTGCTCATAAGTTTGGACCAAATTAAAACTAAAGCGGATTGAAACCACTTGATATAACTTTGAGATGAAAATTTCTCAAATAAAAATCCGAAATAAGTACTTAATAGGTACAGATTCGATAAAATAAACATGACTATGGTCCAACTACAAGACAAGGTTATAAAATACTACGTGACATTAATCTTTCCATGAAACTGTGATCCTCAACTTTAAAACCCTTGGCTTGGCTCATGAATTCCTCAATCAATATCTATTAATCTGAAAAACAGTCAACAATAAACAATGAGATTACATAATCTCAGTGAGTTCTTTCGCACCCCCTCACAATTCCTCTCTCGGTGTTTTCCTTGTTTGTGTCTTGTTTCTATGGCTTAGCACCATCCGTGAAATCAAATCACTAAACTTCAATGGAAATCCCAGTTCGTATAGCTATACCGGGTAATGTTAAAGTCCTAGCTTCGGGATCATGACTCCCCTCCACTAGGTGTGCTACAATGAATTTTGGGATCATCATCCCCATGGTATTTTTTTACTTTTTACTTGAACTTAGACACTTAGGTCTTTTACTTGAAACTTGGTTGTATTCAATACTCATATTGCATTGCGATACTACTTGAAATCCTAACATAACAATACTCATATTGCATTGCGATACTACTTGAAATGTAACTTATCTTTGTTTAATAATCATTGGGAGGGTTAGGAAATGAGTTAGGGGAGGATTGAAGTTCAAAGGAATAGCATTTGAGGTCTTTTAAAACAAGTGGCAGAAGGTTCGACAAACATACCTATTCTTTGACGAATTATTTAATACATCAAACGATATTGGAATCTAACAACAACCACTTATTGGAAAGCTTAGAATGTCAAGGTTCTGAAAAATATTTTTACTTTTCGAAATTATGAGCCATTTAGTACAGTTTAACAAAACAAACTGATTGGTTCCTAAACAGAACATATTCTGTCCCCCAATTTGTGACACCTCTAAAATGCTCAAAACACAATCAAATGGCATGGGACTTGAGCCTAAACCGAATCAAATTGAATCTAGTTTTCCATGGATTAAGAATTATTCAAAAAGGAGTTCAAATGAAAACACTATACACGAAACACTGAACCTATACACAGAATTATTCCAGAATTTTGACCTAAATTGTGACACCTATATCTCGAGCTACACAACTCCAATTTCAACCAAAGCAGTGCCAAATTAAAGAGAAATAAGTCTAGTTTCTAAAAAAGTAAACCACAGAATTTTTGGATCACAAGAAAATACGCAGCATCAAACAAACCGAACCTATGTCCAGAATTCCTCAAACAATAAGTTTTAACATCATAATTGCACAAATTATCACCAAATTTCCAGCAACTAAACAAAAAATCATCATATTCAGTTCCAATCATAAGTTTTAAGGAAATCACAAGCATTAATTCGAAGAACTCACCTTGATTGTCGATTTCAACACACAAACAAGCAAGCAATTTCAACTTGAACAATCAAACACTTTCCCAAATTGAAACCCTAACCCTTGCCAAACGATTTACCCACACCAAGTCAGCAACCAAATCCTTGTTTGAACTCCCAAAACCTCCAAAAAACAAAAAAGAAGAAGAAGGGCTCAAAATCCCTCTATTTCTCCTTGAAATTCGAAAATGGTAGGAAAAAAAGAATGAGTTGTTGGTGTTGATTTTGGTACCAATAGAAAGAGAATGAGGAGCTGATTCTATTGAGCAAAGAAAGTAAAACATGGGAGATGAGAGGAATGAAAAATGGTGGAGCTAGGGTTTTCTTTCTTTTCCCTTTTCTTCTCTCTTTTCTTTTCTCTCCTTTCTCTCGTAACTCTCTCTTCCTTTCCTCTCTTTCCTTTTTCTTTTAAAACCAATTAAATGGGAGTGTGTGCGTGGGGAGGTAAAATGACCATCATGCCCTTACTCTATTTTTAATTTCTTAACAAGCCCCACATCAAGCAATATTTAATTTAGCAATCAACACAAAAAAATACACACAATGTCACATATAGGTAACTTTGACCATAAATTATTGACTCACTTAACAACAATTAACCCACTTACAATTAAAATTATTCATTACCCAATATAATTAAAACAATCAACTAAAATAATTGAAATAATTATTTTGGGGATGTTACAATTAACATGCCTAGAAGCTATTTAACCATGCCGAACTGGTGCCTAATACGTCTCTCTTTGATTATGGAGGCCTTTGAATGAGAATCACTGATGCTGAGGATATGGAATGATGAAAACAAAGAATAGGTGGTCGCGGGTTTCGCTGCTGGATGTAACATCCCCAATTCTGTTAATTTCGACTACCGAAATTAACTAGCGTTGTTTGCTAGTTTGATTACAAATTTAAGTCATTGAGTATGTTTGAGTATATTATAGCAATATTTAATTGCTAAAGTATGTGAAGCATATGAATTTTTGATTGATTGTTTGATTGGAATATGGGTTTCAAGTGGGAATTGAGTGTAAGGGTAGATTGGTCTTTACCATTGTATTTTTCCTTTAGCTCACAACCCAATCACTAAAGTTATACTCACTCACACACAACACACTCACACCACAACACATGAAAACACAAATCAGTTTTTTTTTTAAAAAACAAAAGGGAATAGAAAGAGAGAGAGGGAGAAACCGAGAGGAGAAGAGAAAAGAGAGAGGGAGAGAGAGAGTCAAGTGAAAGAAGAAGAAGAGAATAAGTGAAATCAACAATGCATGTTCCATCACCTTACACCTTTGAAATCAGCTTCTCTTCCTCTACCCAATGATACGCATCTCATCATCCACTTCATCATCTTCATTTCACCATTGTGGGAAACTCAAAGCTCAAAATTAATAAAAATGGAGTTTTGGGGTTTTTGAGGCATTGCATGTCACATTGGAAGCTTATTTAGAACCAAATAGTAGTTACATTGGTGTTTAGAGTCATCAACACGGAGATTTGGAGCTGGGGTCGAATTTGTGAAAGTTTGGGAGTGGTAGAAGCCTTTGTTGGTGATGAGAGTTGAAGATAACAAACTCTGCAGAAAACAGTTTTGAGTGTCTCTGGTATTTCCTTCATAACTCTTTACACAGATATCAGTTGAAGTTAATTTTTGGTTAATTAGAAACTAGACACAAAATCCTTCGAAATAGGCACAAGAATGACCTGATTTAGATGAGTATTGAGGGAGAAAATTTAAGTACAAGTTTCACTTTCGTTGCAATAACGTTTTCAAACCAGTCTCCGTATTTTAGCCGTAACTCCCTGAATACTCATCGTATCAGTTTGGGACTTGAACCATAGGAAAATAGACAAAATTATCTACACATTAGGCACTTGTTGGAATGGTTTTGGTTAGAAATTGAATAACTTACGCTCATCCCAAAACTACTCACAGATGCTGTCCAAAAATAGTTTGGTTTGGGTAGAGCTTGATCGCGTCCTCCGTGGTTCGAATTGTTCGTCGCTCCGGGTGTGCTCTATACCGCTTAGGATTATGTTTTGAAAATGTGTTATGACATGATTCTTAGTTTGATTTATTAATTGCATTCGTTTTGAAGCTTCGAGTCGAGACAACGTATTCACGAAATTATGCATTTTGTGTGTTTCGAATATATATATATATATATATATATATATATATATATATATATATATATATATATATATATATATATATATATATATATATATATATATATATATATATGTATGATTGATTGATGTTAATTGGTTGTGTTGTGAATTAAATATGTTGATTGGACTGGTTTGTGTGCTGTTATTATCTGTTTTGTGTTGGAAATTGATCGGGGTACGGGTCGGAAACGAACGGAGTAACCAAACGAAGAAAAAGGAGAAAACAAAATTCTGTCACAGGGCACATGGATCGTGCGCGACAAGGCACGGACCGTGCGGCCAAACATGTTGCCTGCGTGAAAATGAAAATTGTAGCACACGGATCGTTCGTCTCTAGGCACGGGTCGTGCGCCCTATAGAGTAACTAATGCTGAATCACTTGGCAGGGAGCACGGACCGTGCGTGTATGGGCACAGACCGTGCGTCCACCTCTGTCCAAATTTTTTAAAAGTGACTTAGGCTATTCCGTTGGGTTCCAAATGTATTCCAATCCCTTTCCCCAACATTATGTATTTGTAAAATTACCGTAAATCGATATAAACGATTATGTTCGAGTCATCGGAAGTGAGCCTTTCTAAGTAAGTGAATTGCTATTATTGTTTGTAATCACGAGTGAGAATGACACTAATATATGAGAATGTGATGGACGTACAAGATAGTTCATCAAAGACTGAATGAGGTTTAAATGAAAAAGAATGTTGAGGTTTAAATGAAAAGACTGATATGTCAATATAGACTTATATGGGTGACGACCCAAAGAGGTTAGCATACTAGGCGGGGAAGGTCATGAGACTCTTACCCTAGGCCCCGTTTTTACCAAGGGAAAGTACTAGTGGGAAGGGGGTTCACCGGGACTTCCAAAGCTGGGGTCGGTGTCGTGCTAAGTTAGAAACACACGTAGTTAATATTTTGAACTACGAGAATAAAGGATTCATAATTGTACCGTAAGTGTAGTGAGGGGTCACGATAAGACTCACTGAGATTTGTAATCTCACCCTTTATGTGTTATGGTTTTTACAGAGAAACAGGGAGAAGCGAAAGCAAAGAAGCCGGTTAGAAGGTGCATTAAGTGGAGCTGTTGAAGACTTAGTTATTTTCATGCTTATGTTGTTCCCTCGTTGTTGCGCCCGAAAAAGTCCCCGAGGGAAAGCCTTCCTCGTTCACAACTTTTCCTAAGACAATGAAGCCGCCACCAATATTTATTAAGGAAAATATTAGGAAAACCTTTTTTGGAAAGCGATTGGTCTTGCGAAACTAGAGAATAGGGTTCGGGGGTCGGTTACGCGCAGGGAAGGTGTTAGCACCCCACACGTCCTCTCTACTGAGAGGGAACCTTTAATTAAATGTGTGGTTTTTAGTGTGTTGACTTGAAAATACTTAATTTTGCCTCTCTACTTCTTATTAAAAAAATCTTAATGAAAATCTTTATTTATTATGAAAAAGGGGGGAAAATAGTTTTTTTAGAAAAAAAGTGCTTGACGGGACATGGCCCGCTCCTACGTATCTCCAGGTGCGATGGAGAACTCAAAGCTACGTAGTTCTTCTTTGTTTGGAAAACGTTTTTTTGTTTTTTATCTTGTTTAATTGTGAGAATTGAGCTTTCATGATGATCAATTGAGCAAAGGCTCCAAGTGACCACCATTAGCACTCCATTGTTAATAATCATGCAAGCAAAGGCTTCGCAAGACTACTAACAAAGTTTTTGATTTAGTGAAAATCTTTAGGAAAATTAGGCGTTCATGATGATCAATTGAGCAAAGGCTCCAAGTGATCGCCACTGGTACCTCATTGTTAATAATCATGCAAGCAAAGGCTTCGCAAGACTACTTAACAAAGTTTGATTTTGAGGAGTTTTCGCAATTGGATTGATTCTCGTTTAGGGAAAAGAAAATCTGTTATTTTGAAAAAAAGGTTGGTGAGAAAAAGGTTTACTTAGGGGAAAGAAGTATGTTCATAAATAAACAGTATACATAATAAATAAATATATACAAAAATAAATAAATAAATTAAATAAATAAATGCAATACTAACCTCCAGCTGATCAATGCGACCAACGCCGAAACGGACCGAGCAATCTGACCATATCAACCGCAAACCCGACTCCTATCTGGCCCGTTTTCACCCGAAAACCACCAAGTAAAGGACCTCAACGGCCATCCCAAAAATAACTAAAGACGGGCTTTTAATCTAACGGACTCCAAAAGCTAGCCCAAAAGAATTAAAGACAGGCTTTTAATCTAATGGACTGCAAATGCTAGCCCAAAAGATCACTTACCCCATCAATCACCCATGTCCATAGCCTTTGCATCTCCATCTCTTTTATAGCCAAAGGCTAGGGAGTTGTTGTTTCTCCCAAGCAATGTGGGACTAAAACAACTTAGAAAAAGCAATTTTCGTTTTTCTCAAACCAGCCTCCGTAAAAGTGTGATTTCGGATTTTTTAACCGTTGGATCATCTTTCTTTTTGGACAGCAGGTTCATGAGACATCCATCTTCACTTCTACCGTTCGGATCGTCGAAACGAGGTCTGAGAAGAGCGAAATTGCATTTGGAAAGTAGCTAAAAACTAATCCCGTTTTTTCTCAAACCAGCCATATTGACAGTGCGATTCCGGATTCGTTAACCGTTGGATCATTGTTGTTTTTTGACACCAGGTTCATGAGATATCCATCTTCAGTTCTACCGTTCGGATCGTCGAAACGAGGTCTGAGGAGAGAGAAATTGCCTTCGCAAAAGTAGAAAAAACAACTCCCGTTTTTCTCAAACCAGCCACCGTACAAGTGCGATTCTGGATTCGTTAACCGTTGGATCATCGTTGTTTTTTGATACCAAGTTCATGAGACATCCATCTTCACTTTCACCGGTCGGATCGTCGAAATAATGTCCGAAGAGAGAGAAATCACCTTTGCAAAGTAGCTGCAATTTTGGGTACTTGGTTTATTTTTGTATTTTTGTAACTTTGGCATTCTTGGGCCAAGTCATGTACATGGACATTCTCCTTTTTTGTAATAATAATCTTTTATTGCATCTCCCCTTTTTTATTTGTATTATTTCTTATCTATTTTATTTTTTATTTTCGTTTTTTAATTAAAGATATTGTAACAAGAAAAATAAATTAAATCTACTATGTAATTTTTTGTGTTAGCATATTTTTTTTAATTTTTGTTCAACCACTAAAAAAAGTAATAACAACGCAAAATTAGTAAATTAGCGCAAAATGACCTATTCGAGGGATTAGGAATCAAATATACGCGGAAAACTCTTTTTTTTGGATGTTTTTTTAATTAGCCGGACAAAATTAGGGTATGACAGCTGCCCCTCTTTATTTGGATTTTACCAAGAAATATGAATTGCGCGAGACATATTTCGAAGGTAAAATAGAAATAAAGAATTCAGAAATTATACCAATTTTGTCCATTTGGAGAAATCCGAATTTTTTTGGAAAGATAGACACTTTCGTGTTGATGCGAAAACAGTAAATGAACACTGACGTGCAGACTGAAAGGTAAAATGGGCACTTGCCGTGCAGACAGAAAAGTAAAATGGGCACTTGGCGTGCAAACAGAAAAGTAAAATGGGCACTTGGCGTGCAGACAGAAAAGTAAAATGGGCACTTGGCGTGCGGAAAGCGGTAAATTGCCCAGGCTGCCTAAAACCTGTAATCCTTAAACGAACTCTTGACGAATCCGAGTTTGCACGTGGCTTTGAGGAGCACGCTCTTCCTGTTGGACTTTTCGAGCGACCGGGGGGATCGTTATCAGCTCCGGAACTGATATACTGATCAATGCACGGCGTCCACTGTATCTTAGGCTGATACAACTATTCCGTTGAACCTCACATGGGGCTGCGGTCCATCGCGTTGCTCGTACGCGACGTGAGACCTGGGCAGAAGGGAGCGATGATCTCTGTGCTCCAATCCGCAATGCGCGCTTGAGCGCTCTCTTTTCTATTTCTCTCTTTTCTTTTTTCTTTCTGAACTCCCAACTTGGGGGAACATTTTCTGGAATCTGGGGGCGAGGGCTAACACCGAAGTGCTCATCCTCTCTTTGTACCTGTAGCTGAAAATGAACAAATGCATGCAATGCAAATGCCATGATTGCTGTTTTTCTTTTTTCTTATGATGAATGATGAGTTTCTTATTTCCTTTGTCTATGTCGGATGAATGCATGATCTTTTACTGTTCCTATATGCTTGATGAATGCAATGATTTTCCTTTTCTTCTCTTGTCTGTACGCAATGCATGATTTTCTTTTTCTTTTGCTTATGAATGCATGATTTTCTACTGTTCTTATATGCTTGATGAATGCAATGCCTGACTTTATTTGTTCTTTTGCCTTTTTTCCTCTTCTTTTCTTTTGCTCTTTTTACGAAGTGCAGGTATGCGAATGCAACATTTTGGTGTTTGATGATATGTAATGAAATGGCAGATGACATGCAATGGAAAACTCTTTCTTCTTTGCTTTTTTCTATGAAATGTGAATATGAAATGATGAATGACATGGGATGCTTTAGCTTTCTTTTCTTCTATGAGATGCAAGTATGATGTGATGCAACTGTATTGTTTTGATGTTTGAATGCAAATGTATGCGGTGATTGATGCTTTGATGAATGAAATGCTCCTGTTCTAACTTCTGTTTGTTTCTTTTTGCTTCTTCTATGAAATGCAAAATGCAATGCTCTGATGTTTGATGCAATGATTCTTGTTCTTTTTTCTTTTATGGAAATGCTAACGTGAATGATATGGAATGCTGGATGACAGGGAATGTTTTTGTGTTGCTTTTGTGGTTTCTTTTCTTTGTTTTCTTTTTGCTTTCTTTGCTTTTTCAATGGAATATCTGATGCAAAATGTAATGCTCTAATGATGCAATGATTTTGTTCTTTTCCTTTTTTATGAAGTGCGAATATGATGCCAATGCAATGAAAAGATTTCTACTTTTTCTTCTTTACTATTTTCTTCTATGAAATGCGAGTATTAATATGGTGCGACTGATGAGGAACGTTTTTTCTTTTTACTATGTGATGAATGCACAAAATGTGAAGATGCAAATGTAATGCTTTGATGCATATGCTATAATGCCTAGATGCATGAGGTAAACATTTTTGTGATGATGAGATGCGAGACTTTGAATGCAAGGACTTGAGATGATTATGGACCATTCTGTTGAAAAATTGAATTTGATTCAAACTCTGGTGTTCTCAAGGTTTTTATTTACAAACAACCTCACTTGTTTTCTCTTTCTTTCCATGATGACTGAATGTAAACAACTTGTGTTCTCTCTTTTTGAAGCATTGTCTAGTAAGCATGCATGAATGAGTCAGTTAACTTGGAATTGGTTTAGGGCATGGACATTTATGGCAAGTGAAGGAATGACCGACATGGCTATTGCCGAAGCTTGTGAGGGATCAAGAGATACAAGATTGCCCCGATTCAGGTCTTTGATGAGTGAATAGTTTGCCCCTGTCTAGTGGTGACAACAACTAGGGGTGTAGAAGATGATGAATTGGGAGCGCTTCGACTCTTGGGATGAAAGCTGGAATGAGGGGGGTTTTGCTTCAACCCACAGAATTTGATGTTGCCCCAGTCATAACAAGGACAAAACTGCCCCAATCAGAATGACAAGGTCTTGTTTAGGATGGTGAGTTGAGAAATTGCCCCGGTGAGGTTTTTATGGGAATGAATGAGGTGAAGAAATGGGAATGCACTTGCCCCACTTTGGAATGACATTGACAACTGGAGTGACATGGGATGGGCATTGAATAGACTTTCCCAGGACTAGGGTGTGTGGGTGGTGAAGAGAATGCCCTAACTTTTGGGTCTGAGTGGTATTCTCAGTGCAAATCTTTGGTTCTCTACTGATGTCTTGACTTTTGATGCGAAAGAATCCTTACCCGGTGATCACTAAACCTTGTTTTAATGCATCTTGAATGTGCTTTGGAGTGCAAGTCCCTCTTTTTTTATTTTGTCAGCTTCCTTTTTTCCGACTGTTCGTTTTTGTTTCCTCAGCTCTCTTTTTTTTTCTGAGGGTTTGTTCTTTCTTGATCAGCTTTCTTTTTTCTGATCGTTTGTTTTTCTTTTGAGCAAACACATTGTACATAGATAAGCTTGTTCGTCCTAAGATTAGATTTTGAGTGAACAAAAGCAACCGGTCTTTGATCGGAATGGACTTTTCGGGATTGTGGTGTTTTGTGGAGGAAGGAGGGTTAGGCTTAATGAAGTGTTTGAGGCTAATGGGAGGATGAGTTTTGTTCGGCGTTGATTGACAGTTAATGGTCTATGAGGAAGATGGTTATTGGGCTTGTTTGGGCTCTATTAAAGCAAATTCGTGTCTCATGGTAGAATGACTAAGGGGTTTGATGTTGAGGCCAAAGGAAGTGTTTGAAGGTTTATTTAGACAAGGATCTCATGTACCATCTCACCACTTACATTTCTTTTGTATTTTCTTTTGTTTTGGGATTTTCATTTTTGAATCCCCCTTTTTTTGATTTTCCTTTTTTTTTTATTTTTTTTTTATTTTTATGATTCTTTTCCTTCTTCGACTCGGGTGAGCTGATAAAAAGTGATGCACTGTTTTTTTATTTGGGGTGATCCTTGTCTAGGGTGATTTTTGGATTTTGGTTTTTCTTGGCTCAAGGTGGGTAGGAAAGGGACTTTCTGGGATTTTGGGGTTTTTGAGGAGATGGCCAAACTTCATTTCAAATTCCGATTGCTTATTTCTATAAGACTTAACTTTAGAACAATAATTTATCTATCTTCATGTGTTTGCTCTTTTTTCCTTTTTTGTGCCCTAATTTTTGCCTGGACCGCTCTTTGTGAGTTTTCAGTCCACCGGGCGCTCCTTTTTGCCTAGGCCGCCCTTTGTGGGTTTTCAACCTAGCGAGCTTGTTTTCTTGTTTATTATATTATTATTATTTTTTTGAGAGACTTGCACTAAAGGAATATGATATTAATCAAGGGGAATTAATGATCACAGACTTGCCCCAGCATGGAGGACTTGAACCAAAAGTCAAATACGCACTGATGGGGAGAATATGCACTTTATGGGTGGACGGGGCGGGACTAGACTTGGACGGGAAACTGTGGTAAGGGAGGAAAACCAACGGACTCAAACAAGAGAATGTACTCATAGCATGCACGCTCATTAGAAGAATGCTTCACAGAGAGTTAACATCAGTTAAAAATTTGTTTTTTTCTTTGATACACTATTTCAGTCTTTTGTCATAGAATGGATGGGATGCAGTGCTTTTGAAAGAAATGCAAATGAGCTATTGATTCGAAAAACTGAGTGCCTTGGAACACCTTGAGTTTGCAACCAAGTAAGGATAAACTTTTTCAAAAAGGATGATTGTTTCGCAAGAACGTCCCGCTTCTCATCACAACTTTTATTTTATGCAATGAATGAATGAACAAATTATGATATGCAAGTATGATGCAAATTCGTGGAGAATGACCACTCGAAGAGCGTGGCTTATTCTAAATAATTTTGTTATTTTTAATGCAAGACAAAACATGGAATGCCAATGCGAATGATGCAAGAATGATGCCCCCTTTTTTTTCAAAATGATTTTTGATTTTGATTTTTGATTTTTTTATTTTTTAGAGGCGAGACAAGGTACGAAATACCAATGCCCCCTTTTTCTTTTGAATGATGAAAGATGCAAGAATGATGCTTTTCTCTAAATGATGATGATTTTTTTTTTTTAGAGGCAAGGCAAGGTATGAAATGTCAATGCCCCTTCCTTTTTTGAAAGATGCATGTATGGAGGAATGATGTATTTGAACCAAAGTGATGAGGTTAATAAAATGGTGCATGAATGCTACATTTGGAATAAATTTGATGATGATTTTTATTCATGATTATGAATGAGATGCTTTCTTGTTTTCATTTTTTTTGTGCAATGAGATGCATGATACTCACAATGATTTTCTTTTTTTGTTTTTTAGTTTTGGAACATGATTTTGAAAATTATTTGGAGATGCAAATGATTTATTGGAAAAAGGGTTTTAGAAAAATGTGCTTGACGGGGTATGACCCGCTCCTACGTATCCCCATTGTAATGAGGAATCAAAGCTTGCGTAGTTCTACTGTGTCTTTTTTGAAATAATGCTTATGCATGAATATCTCATCTTGGATGAACTTGACGAGGATTTTTTTTTGCATGATTATAAATGAAATGCTTATGCTATGCAGATGATAATTATTTTTTGTTTTATGTAATGAAAGGGAATACAAGATGAATTTTTTTTTTCAAACTTTTGTTAGATGCAAATGCAATGGTGCGAAACGATGTGAATGCGAAATGATGTGGATGCGACATGATGTGGATGCGAAATGATGTGTCATTTACATAAAAAGAGGGTAAGAAAATAAGGATATTATTTTCTACGATTTTGAAATAGAGTTTAAGAAAAAGGAATGCCTAAACTAATGCAACAAACAAAGGCGTGCCCCCGTGTCCTACAAAGGGTGGGAATCCTAGGGTCTAAAGTCGACGAAAGGGGTAATCCTCCCATGTAGGTTCTAATCACTTCCTTACAATGGCAACCAAGAGCTAAAGTCTCTCTCATGATGGCACCCACAATCGTAGAAAGCTACCGAGTGTGAGGCATCATGACAAAGCGCACTCTTGGGCGGAACTTTCATGAGAGCCATACAGACAAAGGTCTACGAATGGCAGTCACTAATCGTTCCCACTCTCCTAGGTTTTTGTTCAGACCTTGGGTTTTAGGCCCCATTCAATGCTCACAAGTATAGGATGTGAAGTGTGTGTCGAGGGCACAACACCTAGGAATTACTACCCTTCCCCACCTGCAAATGAAAATCCAGAGCAGTCCAGACAAATAGCATGTTGTTTATCCTAGGGTTCAATATCGATCCAATATAAACTAATCTAGGGTGCCAATAACAATGCACTACTTACCTCAAGAAAGGGAGCAAAGAAGAAGGGGACATGATAAGAAAGGGGAAGTATGCATGTGCTTACCATAGGAAAGGGAGCAGAGAAGAAGGGGACATGATAAGAAAGGGGAAGAAATGCATGAGGGAACTAAGCAAAGAAGTAACTATCTATTGCAAAAGCAAACATAGAAGAAGAATGCACATGGATGTAACATGCTTATGAAAAAGGAAGAAGAAGAGAGGCAAAGCAAGATATTCAAATCAATCATATAAACCACACATTTAATTAATTAGGCTTGACCCACTTTTAAAAAAAAAATTTTTTTAGTGTCCCCAGTGAAGTCACCAGCTGTTGCGCCCGAAAAAGTCCCCGAGGGAAAGCCTTCCTCGTTCACAACTTTTCCTAAGACAATGAAGCCGCCACCAATATTTATTAAGGAAAATATTAGGAAAACCTTTTTTGGAAAGCGATTGGTCTTGCGAAACTAGAGAATAGGGTTCGGGGGTCGGTTACGCGCAGGGAAGGTGTTAGCACCCCACACGTCCTCTCTACTGAGAGGGAACCTTTAATTAAATGTGTGGTTTTTAGTGTGTTGACTTGAAAATACTTAATTTTGCCTCTCTACTTCTTATTAAAAAAATCTTAATGAAAATCTTTATTTATTATGAAAAAGGGGGAAAAATAGTTTTTTTAGAAAAAAAGTGCTTGACGGGACATGGCCCGCTCCTACGTATCTCCAGGTGCGATGGAGAACTCAAAGCTACGTAGTTCTTCTTTGTTTGGAAAACGTTTTTTTGTTTTTTATCTTGTTTAATTGTGAGAATTGAGCTTTCATGATGATCAATTGAGCAAAGGCTCCAAGTGACCACCATTAGCACTCCACTGTTAATAATCATGCAAGCAAAGGCTTCGCAAGACTACTAACAAAGTTTTTGATTTAGTGAAAATCTTTAGGAAAATTAGGCGTTCATGATGATCAATTGAGCAAAGGCTCCAAGTGATCGCCACTGGTACCTCATTGTTAATAATCATGCAAGCAAAGGCTTCGCAAGACTACTTAACAAAGTTTGATTTTGAGGAGTTTTCGCAATTGGATTGATTCTCGTTTAGGGAAAAGAAAATCTGTTATTTTGAAAAAAAGGTTGGTGAGAAAAAGGTTTACTTAGGGGAAAGAAGTATGTTCATAAATAAACAGTATACATAATAAATAAATATATACAAAAATAAATAAATAAATTAAATAAATAAATGCAATACTAACCTCCAGCTGATCAATGCGACCAACGCCGAAACGGACCGAGCAATCTGACCATATCAACCGCGAACCCGACTCCTATCTGGTCCGTTTTCACCCGAAAACCACCAAGTAAAGGACCTCAACGGCCATCCCAAAAATAACTAAAGACGGGCTTTTAATCTAACGGACTCCAAAAGCTAGTCCAAAAGAATTAAAGACAGGCTTTTAATCTAATGGACTGCAAATGCTAGCCCAAAAGATCACTTACCCCATCAATCACCCATGTCCATAGCCTTTGCATCTCCATCTCTTTTATAGCCAAAGGCTAGGGAGTTCTTGTTTCTCCCAAGTAATGTGGGACTAAAACAACATAGAAAAAGCAATTTTCGTTTTTCTCAAACCAGCCTCCGTAAAAGTGTGATTTCGGATTTTTTAACCGTTGGATCATCTTTCTTTTTGGACAGCAGGTTCATGAGACATCCATCTTCACTTCTACCGTTCGGATCGTCGAAACGAGGTCTGAGAAGAGAGAAATTGCATTTGGAAAGTAGCTAAAAACTAATCCCGTTTTTTCTCAAACCAGCCATATTGACAGTGCGATTCCGGATTCGTTAACCGTTGGATCATTGTTGTTTTCTGACACCAGGTTCATGAGATATCCATCTTCAGTTCTACCGTTCGGATCGTCGAAACGAGGTCTGAGGAGAGAGAAATTGCCTTCGCAAAAGTAGAAAAAACAACTCCCGTTTTTCTCAAACCAGCCACCGTACAAGTGCGATTCTGGATTCGTTAACCGTTGGATCATTGTTGTTTTTTGATACCAAGTTCATGAGACATCCATCTTCACTTTCACCGGTCGGATCGTCGAAATAATGTCCGAAGAGAGAGAAATCACCTTTGCAAAGTAGCTGCAATTTTGGGTACTTGGTTTATTTTTGTATTTTTGTAACTTTGGCATTCTTGGGCCAAGTCATGTACATGGACATTCTCCTTTTTTGTAATAATAATCTTTTATTGCATCTCCCCTTTTTTATTTGTATTATTTCTTATCTATTTTATTTTTTATTTTCGTTTTTTAATTAAAGATATTGTAACAAGAAAAATAAATTAAATCTACTATGTAATTTTTTGTGTTAGCATATTTTTTTTAATTTTTGTTCAACCACTAAAAAAAGTAATAACAACGCAAAATTAGTAAATTAGCGCAAAATGACCTATTCGAGGGATTAGGAATCAAATATACGCGGAAAACTCTTTTTTTTTGGATGTTTTTTTAATTAGCCGGACAAAATTAGGGTATGACACTCGTTTCTATGTATTTCGATATAATAACTTGTAATAGTTTAAAAGTTATTTATCGCTTCCCGTATTTCTGTTATTGGATATTGAACTCTATGATGAGGAAAGGATTAATTATGGAACTAAGTTAATAATGTACTTTTATGTACTTAATGTTATGTAAATGAGAGAATACTTGATGAGTTTTCATTAAGTGTTGGAGTGAGTTCAATGTCCATATACAGGAAATAACTCTGATGTATGCTAGTTTGTATATTTTAGTATTTCTTCTCTGGTTGAAATACTAGGGTATTACATTTTGGTATCAGAGTCGTTCGACCTTGTCGAACTTAGTGACCTTATGGTCAAGAGTATAGATCGAGTCAGCTAGGGACTTAGACAATTAAATGTCAGAACCTTTCAGTATTTTGTGTGAGACATTGAGCCTGGATCCACTCGATATTTCATGCAACGTAGTGAGAATGATGACGATTGGTTGCCTCAGCCCCGAAAATGTCCAAAACCCTAAACCATAGGATTTCTAGCCTTCTCGTTTCATCAGAGCACGCAATAGAAGCAGAGGGCTACAGACGGCATTCCAGAGCAAAAGATGGGCATCCGTGTTGGTTCAAGGAAACTGTGGGTGACTCTTCAGTCATTGAAACCGGTGCAACCGTTAAGTTGCAGCGTAAGTCATTGCGGGTCGTTCAGGGAGTACAAGCTAAGCAAAGTCTTCAGGCAGTAATAGTGTTAGTGTCCTGAGATCTGTTAGGATTAGCTGACACCTTGAAACCTTGACCGTTGCTAACCAGCCTATCAGCTAATGAGATACTGTTTAGCAGTAAACCCAACCTAGAGGTCCAAGCTAACCCCGACTTATGTCACAGTTAGAGAATCCTTTCGGGTAACCCCAATTCAAGATCAAGATTCTTTTTCCGCAGAGCCACCTTCCGAAATGTTATGAAGCCAGTTTAGTAAATGATAGTCCATCCTCATCATTGGCAAGCAGAACTACCCAATGTTGATCGGATTAGTTCCCAATCAAGATCCATGAACCAAGTCCCTTTCAAAATGAGACTAGTATGTTAGTTTAACAGAAGTAACCCTATCACAACCCTCTGATTAAGAGAATGCCAATCTCGGTCTGTGAGAAATTTTCGCTAGTTTTTCGACTTGTTTTATTCATAACTCCTGATCCGGAACTCCGATTTTTATGTTCCGAGATGCGTTGGAAAGCTAACGGAAATGTATACACATATGAGTAGGTTTTGGACCGTGTTTCTAGCTCGTATTATGAAAGATGCTCCTTCCCTATTCTAAGCAGTTGAACCCTAAACTGTTCATAGTATATAAACCCTCCCGTGGCACATGTAGCGGGAAGAGAATTCCCAATCATTAAGCTCAAGCCCATATACATCGGAATAGGATAATATCCTTGCAACTCTAAAAATACCTATCTCTCAGAAATGATTCCTAGTAGTAACAGCCTTTTAACAATCATTAGAATCTTCAAAAGTCCAAAGCTAGTAGGCAATCCGCTTGTATATCAAAATGGGAGGAAGATTGATCTACCTAAGTGTTTGATGTTGTGTTGTTCTAGAACAAGAACCCGTTCCGAATCCAAGAGTAACCGTCACGCCTAGGTTAATGGACAAGTCAAGAAGTTCATAGAACTCCAATGAATCTTACCTTCTAAGGAAACTCTTATGCCTCACTAGTAAGATTCCTAATGTCTGGAGTTCTTAATCCCTTAGTACCTGAGTCGTCGAGACTCAAGAAGATATACGTTATAGAGTTTCAGCGTGGTTTGTCCTGGAGGATAGTTGGTTTTGGAAAAGTTGTTTGACTTATAAGTTTTCCAAAACCTCGTGCCCCGTGTAAGGTTATCAGGTGTTAGGGTTGTATTTCAAAGGCCAATTCATGAGGTTTGAAGACACACCTTGCTAGTATTTCGAGTTAGTGATGAGACCGACTCATGTTGGCATGTGAGAAATTGTTTTATATCTAAACGTTTTCAAGCAAGATTTTTATAAAAACCTTACCCGATTGTGAGTCACTCATGAACAGTATTGTGGCGAATTTAACCCAAAACACTAGTGGTGTCTCTAAGAAAACCGAAAGGTGATGTTCCACCGTTCACTACCGTGAGGGGTGGAATGCGGAACGAGTATGCTAGCGTAGTGACTAGTAATGAGAAGTAAGTAGTAGGCAGTGTAGGGAAATAGTTCTTTAACCCTTATGTTCAAGCAAGTCTCCGCTACGGTGGTAGAATTCCCGTTGTTAACCTCAGAATCGTTAAGATTAATAGTAAGTTGTCGCGATTTTAGTCTATTTTACTAGTCAAGGCGAGATTTCAGTTTCAAGTATCTCATTGGTTAGGTGCCAATAGGTTATGCATGTGCTAAATGTGGTATCGTTCGAATCTTAGCACAAGTTAGGGGATCGATTATCTTAGAAATTCAGTGATACGGATAGGTTGATAATGAATCTTCCACTTGCATTGTTTTGCTTGAATTAGTGATTGTGCAATGTGTAATAAAAGGTGTGAATAGAGGTAAGTACGTCTGTATGATTGGGCATTGAATGTGAAGAGTGCAAGAGCCCTCGATAATGAGTTATTTAACCTTTTTAGTGTCATTTAATGACTTTATTAATTGAGTGAATGATGCTTCGAGATTGAAGAAAAAGCATGTGTCCTTGATTGGTTTGAACTTGTTGAATAATGAACTTTGTCGGCTAAATTTGTGTTTGAAATAAGTATCACATGAATGAGTAAAATGTAAACTCTATTTGATGCTTTGGGGATTTTTTGGTTGCCTAAATTGATTGTTGAAGTATGTTCTAATGTGGTTATGAACTGTGGTTGAGTCAAGGATCGATGGGAAAGTAATCGTAGCGAACGGAGTAGCGAAACTTGATAAAAATAAAAATTTTGGAGATCGGAGGAACTCTTTTTCCGCTTTCCGTTCAACGCGAGTTCCTTCCCATTACTTTTCTCTGATTTAACCTAAATTACTCTAACCCTAATGCTGCTAAGTTAAAGCATAATTGGTGAAAACGAATGAGATTTGATTACGCAAATAATTGATTTTAACCAAACTTGTATTTCCTAGTTCTCTTTTCACCGCTTTATAGAAAGGATGGGCGTGAGTAAGATTGTTTTAAGTTGGTGTGAGTCGATGTGCATAAGGGTAATGTTTTTGAAATGTCGTTGGATGGAGAACTAGCAAAAGAATTTCTACCATCCTAAATAGAGTCTCTTTTATGTTGTCTACCAAATTTTGGAAATGATTAGATGTATTGACGCATGCCTCAAGATTTTCTTTTCGGTTCAACTCTTAAATTGAGTTTTCTTTAAATCTCTAAACTGAAAGAGTTATTTTACTACAAATCACAGGTTTTAGATTGAATAAAGTACAAGAGGATCTTTCCTTCATATCGATTATTGCTATTTTGCAAAACTTTTAACCCTAATGAATATTTCCAAATTCAGTTTAAAGCTTAAGTATAATCATAGTGAGTTCCTCGCTTTGTTGTGGTTACGTCTGTCTGGGATTAGTAATTGACTAAAACTAGAACAAATTTTGAGGACAAATTTTTTCAAGTTGGGGTGTATTGTAACATCCCCAATTCGGTTAATTTCGACTAACGAAATTAACTAGCGTTGTTTGCTAGTTTGATTACTAATTTAAGTCATTGAGTATGTTTGAGTATATTATAGCAATATTTAATTGCCAAAGTATGTGAAGTATATGAATTTTTGATTGATTGTTTGATTGGAATTTGGGTTTTAATGAGTGTAAGGGTAGATTGGTCTTTACCATTGTATTTTTCCTTTAGCTCACAATCCAATCACTAAAGTCACACTAACTCACACACAACACCCTCACACCACAACACTTGAAAACACAAATCAAATTTTTTTTGAAAAACAAAAGGGAATAGAAAGAGAGAGGGAGAAACCGAGGAGAGGAGAGAGAGAGAGAGAGAGAGAGAGAGAGAGAGAGAGAGAGAGTCAAGTGAAAGAAGAAGAAGAAGAAGAAGAGAAGAAGTGAAATAACAATGCATGTTCCATCACCTTACACCTTTGAAATCAGCTTCTCTTCCTCTACACAATGATACTCATATCATCATCCACTTAATCATCTTCTTCATTTCACCATTGTAAGAAACTCAAAGCTCAAAACTAATAAAAATGGAGTTTTGGGGTTTTTGAGGCATTGCATGTCAAATTGGAAGCTTATTTAGAACCAAATAGTAGTTACATTGGGGTTTAGAGTCATCAACACGGAGATTTGGAGCTGGGGTCGAATTTGGGAAAATTTGGGAGTGCTAGAAGCCTTTGTTGGTGATGAGAGTTGAAGATAACAAACTCTGCAGAAAACCGTTTTGAGTGTCTCTGGTATTTCCTTCATAACTCTTTACACAGACATCATTTGAAGTTACTTTTTGGTTATTTAGAAACTAGACACAAAATCCTTCGAAATAGGTACAAGAATAACCTGATTTGGATGAGTATTGAGGGAGAAAATTTAAGTACACATTTCACTTTTGTTGAAGTAACGTTTTGGAACCAGTCTTCGTATTTTAGACGTAACTCCTTGAATACTCATCGTATCAGTTTTGGACTTGAACCGTAGGAAAATAGAAAAAATTATCTACACATTAGGCACTGGTTGGAATGGTTTGGGTTAGAAATTGATACGTTTGGGTAGAGCTTGATCGCGTCTTCCGTTGTTCGAATTGTTCGTCGCTCCGGGTGAGTTATATACTGCTTAGGGTTATGTTTTGAAAATGTGTTATGACATGATTCTGAGTTTGAGTTATTAATTGCATTCGTTTTGAAGCTTCGAGTCGAGACAACGTGTTCACAAAATTATGCATTTTGTGTGTTTCGATATATATATATATATATATATATATATATATATATATATATATATATATATGTATGTATGTATGATTGATTGATGTTAATTGTTTGTGTTGTGAATTAAATATGTTGATTGGACTGGTTTGTGTGCTGTTATTATCCGTTTTGTGATGGAAATTGATCGGGGTACGAGTCGGAAACGAACGGAGTAACAAAACGAAGAAAAAGATGAAAACAAAATTCTGTCAGAGGGCACACGGATTGTGCGCCACAAGACACGGACCGTGCGCCCAAACATGTTGCCTACGTGAAAATGAAAATTGTAGCACACGGATCGTGCGTCTCTAGGCACGGGTCGTGCGCCCTGTAGAGTGAATAATGCTGAATCACTTAGCAGGGAGCACGGACCATGCGTGTATGGGCACAGACCGTGCGTCCACCTCTGTCCAAAAATTTTAAAAGTGACTTGGGCTATTCCGTTGGGTTCCAAATGTATTCCAATCCCTTTCCCCAACCTTATGTATTTGTCAAATTACCGTAAATCGATATAAATGATTATGTTCGAGTCATCGGAAGTGAACCTTTCTAAGTAAGTGAATTGCTATTATTGTTAGTAATCACGAGTGAGAATGACGCTAATATATGAGAATGTGATGGACGTACAAGATAGTTCATCAATGACTGAATGAGGTTTAAATGAAAAAGACTGTTGAGGTTTAAATGAAAAGACAAATAGGTCAGTATAGACTTATATGGGTGACGACCCAAAGAGGCAAGCATACTAGGCGGGTTTTTACCATTAGGGAAAGGGGTTCACCGGGATTACCAAAGTTGGGGTCGGTGTTATGTTAAAGTTAAGTAGTACGGTTCACCGGGATTACCAAAGCTGGGGTCGGTGTCGTGCTAAGTTAGAAAGACACGGAGTTTATATTTTGAACTACGAGAAGAAAAGATTCATAATTGTTCCGTAAGTGTAGTGAGGGGTCACGATAGGACTCACTGAGATTTGTAATCTCACCCTTTATATGGTATGGTTTTTAAAGAGAAACAGGAAAAAGCGAAAGCAAAGAAGCCGGTTAGAAGGTGCATTAAGCGGAGCTGTTGAAGACTTGGTTATTTTCATGTTTATGTTGTTCCCTCGTTTCTATGTATTTCAATATAATAACTTGTTCCATTATTTCTGTTATTGGATATTGAACTCTAGGATGAGGAAAGGATTAATTATGGAACTAAGTTAATAATGTACTTTTATGTAGTTAATGTTATGTAAATGAGAGAATACTTGATGAGTTTTCATTAACTGTTGTAGTGAGTTCAATGTCCAAATACAGGAAATAACTCTGATGTATGCTAGTTTGTATATTTTAGTATTTCTTCTATGGTTGACATACCAGGGTATTACACTGGATATGAAGATGGCTGCAATCATTAAAAATTCTGTCTTTGATGCATTAGAATTCCAAGCATGATGCAGCATTAATGAAGTGAACAGATGATGATCAAAGACAATATGATAATGGTGGGATGAAGCGCAGACTTGGTATATTATGGGATAGGGTGGGCAATTGTATTTTCTAGTTGGAATTTGTACTCATAGCAGCTATGTACCTATATGATGACTGTAGAATTGAAGGTTTGGACTTTGGTGTAGGGAGTAGGGGAATGGGAACAAATGATGTAATTTGAAGCCTTGTTTACTTCGGAGGTGTCGGGGTACTCTTTTTCTTGCCGGGATCTTTTTTCTATTGGGTTTTGGTCCTAGTAGGTTTTAACGGGGCCCCATGTGTCAGACTTTGTAACACCTTCGAATGGAGTACCCCTTGTACTCTCATCAATGAATTTCTTGCTTATAAAAAAAGCATGAAATCCAAAACATTCAGAACATTTTACGCTATATCCATTTGCACATATGACACGTACAACGAAGAGGGACTTTGTTGATCCCACACCATAGAAGCCACTCTATTTAGATTAAACCTATTAAAAATGTGTACCAAAAATAGCATATCTATGATATTCTTTTTTAAGAAGAAATACCATAAAATAAACATGTATGAAAATGCATAATATAAAAATGCTATTTATTGTATTTATTTTAAAAGTGCTTACCATAAATAATGTTTTTATGATATGAACTTTTATTATTTACTGTTAAAAAATGATTTTTTAATTTAATATTTAAATAAGGAATTATGTTTTTTGGGACTTTGTCTTTTAAATACTAAACTTTTTATTGTTTAAGATACCTATGTATTACATGAGAACTCTCCCAGAATTAAATGTACTAATCTCAAAAAAAAAAAGAATTAAATGTACTAAACTCTTTCTTTACAAAAACAAAATGATAAAATAAACAAGTTAAAGACATTTATTAAAAGTAACATATTGAACTTTTCGATAGAATAAACAATATATATGTTATCGAACATAGAAATTTTTTGATACATA